>OZ010720.1:13871066-13910669 GCA_963932345.1 Ophion ventricosus | reverse complement strand
AAAATCATATAGGTGTTTTCCTTGTCTCACGGCCTACTACGACCCTATTTGTTTCAAATTAATTTTTTGATGTATTCAAGCCATTCCTTTTTAATATTAAATATATTGAAATTAAATAAAAAAGATAAAACAGGATATATCGCATGCATACGAGAAAGCAATACAGGTTCATGACATAAAATTACGGTGAAAAAAAAAGTTAAATTATTTTTCTTTGTTTTCACTAATAAAGGTGTTATTTGGAAAAAAAAAGTATCGTCGAGCCTTTTATTAACAGGCGCGACTATTTATGTATAAAAAGACTAACCCTTTACCTCAACTTCAGAATGTTACAATAGTCTTCTAAGGAAAACAACGCCATGAGATTTTTGAGAGGCTGACTCGTGTACCATTTTTCCGTCTATCTCTTTTGTCTTATACTACCAAATGAAACCAAATCACAGATTTATTGGGAATAAATAAAATATTTAGTTATTGGACGATATTGAATAGATCTTGATTTGAATAAATAAATATCTTTAAAATAAATCCTTTCAATAATAGGAGCATATAGGAATAATAATACGCAATAGGAAAAATTTGATTTCACGAAAAATCTAGTTAAGCCAAATAAAAACATCAAATAGACGCATCTAATTAATATCAAAAGAATTTTTCCATCAGTCTAGATTTAGACATTTTTACATGTTCTCTGAAAAGCCGCGGTTACGAAAATTCCTCTGCTAGTCATATTTTTCTAAGTTTCATCATTGATATTTTCTTTAAACATTCTTCAAACCCCTTGTTTTTATTGTCGTTACGGAATCTTCAAAATGTTTTACATGCTTAGAGCAGATTATATCAGCCATCTAGAGTTATTTAGTATCTAAATTATTAGAATGTGGCCAGCATGTAATCTCCATAGAGAGACGTATAGATCAAACGATTTTTAAAGACGTAATTTTTTGGTAACGTGGCTTGACATTTTACCAGTATCGTGGGATTTAGTTATACTTTATATAGACGAAAATCAGCCAAATATTAAATATTCGGGTTCGTGAAAGGAATACCTTAAACGACTGTCAGAAAATGAATCGAGTGTCGGGTGAATTAGCCGTGCATTAGCCAATGCGGAACCATTCTCGTGTAGGAGACCGCGGAAGCTCGCGGTGAAAAAGAACGAGGGGTTGGAAAATGATAAAAGCGAGCGTCAAAAGTTGGCTGAACGAGCCAAGTCTCCATTCACTTTTCGCGCCTCGTATAATCAATTCCAATGCCTCAACGGGAGGCGGGGAGATGGTATATATTACGGTTGCACGGAGGTAACTCTACCCCCACGAACTGCCAAAGAGGGAGTTCAATGTGCTAAAGAGCAGTTATTCAAACTGGAGCAAACTATACCACCGGCAAAGCCGTCGCGCTGAGAATAGTCACTTGGACTTGCAGTGCTATTACCACTCTGCTATTACTTGGGCTTTGGTTCCACATATGTGGATGGAAAGCCAGCTATGCGCGGACACGAGTATTTGTATGTGGTATGAAAGTTTCGAGACTGAAGCGTGCACGCACCGGGAAGTATCACAATTGTGTGTTATTCACATGGATGAGGGACAAATTATTTCAGAGCAAACGTATTATTTGTTGCGCGGCTTGCCCTGCTTAGGAGGGGTTTGTCTATGTCAATCGATTCAAGTTTCCATTTGCGAGATAACGAGGCAGGTAATATGTAGCTTTAGTCTCCTACTTTTATTGGTGGACCCAAAGACCCAAACCCTCCACCAATGCCTGCCATTCTTTAATCTATTGACAAACTGGAAGATCTGAAAACCACCATCAACCTTACATTTATTGCTTCGGGTCTATTGTAGACCCAGCAACATCAATGACAGCAATGGGTAGCTGCAACTTCCTGCCTTGGATCTATTGATATACCCAAGGATTGAAAACCACCATCAATACCTTCCATTTCTTGCTCTGGGTCTACTGATAGACCGAAACATCAAAAAATTACGAACAATATTCATCTTCCATCTCTTCCTTTGGGTCGTTTGATAAGCCTACCAACATCGCCCTCTGTATCCTTATACTGCAAATCCAAGTGTGTTGTTCAAACACAGCTACATTTGTCATTACCTTGAAGTCACTTTTTACATATGTTCGAGTGTGTAATTTCGGAATTCGCTTCATGCCTTTTGTGTTACATACTTAAGTGTATTATTTCTATGCATTTTTGTATGTTATTTGATTATTTTTTATGCACTACATGCTTGTTGGTTCAAGGCATCATAGCCCATCTACTAAATGCATAGAATGTTTCATAAATCCAAAATAGAATGAAATACGCCAGTCAAAATTCTACATCAAGAATTTTTTTATTACAATTCGTCATTCCGAAATGTCTGGAAATTATTTTTTTTCGAAGACAACATTTCGCCTGCATATGGAATCGAATCTACAACCTACATGTGTATACTACGCAAGCTGCCCCTACCCTATCGAGTGCTAGCAGCATATTACTTTTTAATTCTATGACGATATCGTCATACGTTTAGTGAAATGGTCGAATTTACCTGTTTTGCATTGTTTATAAATTTATATTTGTTAATTACTTAAATATTTTTAAATGAAAACTGCTGGAATTTTGAGATGAGGCACAAAACTGATACACTGAATTTTTTGGGAATTTTCGGACAATCTTAAGTACGTTAACAATAGGCAATGACGATATGGTCATAGGTTGCAGGCGGCGCAGTGAAAACAATAGGATGCCGGCGGAGGGTTAAATATCATGATATCCACTTTTCAAACATAACCTATATACATGGTGTGTCCCAAAAGTCATGAAATATATATTTTTTAAAGATTTACTAACAATATCTGTACAAGGGTTAATTATTTTTCAAAGTACTCTCCATGAGCATCTACACATTTTTTCCACCTACTCTCCTATGCCCGATACGCTCCCTCGAAGGCCTCGACGGGAATCTCCTTTAAAGCTATTGTCATAGCCGCTTGGATAGCGTCAATGCTGTCAAAACTGCGTTCTTTAAGTACGTTTTTGACCTTGGGGAACAGGAAGAAGTCGGTCGGAGCGAGGTCGGGACTGTAGGGTGGCTGCGGCAGCGTTGCCACCCCATGAAAATATTGCCGATTATCACAATACGGCCGATGTCTGGCGCGGTACAGTCAACTGATCGTTTGTGCCCAACATTGGCCCGAAGCCTGGGCCTATGCTACTTGCCACTACTTAAGGGCGGGGTGAGGTTAATTCGGTGGAAAAAAAGCATATTTTCAAGAATTTTTTTAGACGATACAGGTAATGCTGGTTTATTTAATTAATTTCCATAGAATAATAAAACATCTGAACTATATTTTCCTAAATTTTCATTGCAACATATTGATAAATAAGCCGTTGGCAGCAAATCTCCGCAGGCGCTTCGAAAAAAAGTTGTTTTGCGGTGTACGCTATAACTCGTCACTGGATCATCTGAAACCAAAAAATCAAAATGCGTTTATTAGATGAGATGTTTCTCGGGGTAACACTGCCGAGTTTTTTTTTATAATTATTTTTATCTTACAATAACAAATGCGCCGATTTTTTAAGCGAAAATCGCATTTTTGACTTCCAAGTGCTACCGAAAATGAAAAAATCGATAAAAAAAACTCAGTACCCAATTTTATTTTTCGAACGTAACTCTGTGCAACAAAGTTGCCTAAAGACTCGCACATCGTTGGACCCCGATGCTTTTCCAGTATGCGCCCAACCTATGCATTTTAGGCGAATTGCGCGGCCGCGTTAGAAGGGTATTCGGTTCGGGTACACGAGGATATGAGCATTGATAACGCTTTAGAGTCACACGACACACGGAATCGATTTGCTTCCCAGTGCGGCTTTGCAAGTGTTCAACTCTTCTTTCTCGTCGACCTATGGAAAATAGAATAGCCTTCCCATCACCGATTTCGACGAGTTTTTCCGGTTCGATGCTGATGTAAAAAACGATGGAGATAAGAAAGATGATCTGGTAAGTATACTTGTTAAGAATTATACATATTTAATAATTACATTGAAAACTATGTGTGACTGTGAAGTATACATGTACGACTACAGTTTAACTCATTTTCCCTTTGCAGAAAACTCTGTTCGGTTCTTTCATCGTGAGGTCGCAGGACATAAAAAATGACGTTACTCAAATTATCCCTGCAATTGTTTCGAAATTGGTTCAATTGAGATACGGTGGATGCGGAAGAAAAACAAAGTTGAACAAAGGGAAACTTAACTTTAGCGAGACCGTCCCTTTCGCATGTTTAAGAGATATTAATTACACTCTGATAATAATACTTGAATATATATTAATTAAAATTTATATAAATCATACTCTATTGTAATTATATATATTCTTCAATAAATGATGAAAACAACTACGCTTCATGCCTCATTTGAATGGCTTTACTGAATAGGATTTTTTTCAGAGGTTTTGGGAGAGCAGTGGGCTCAGCAAACGGAACTCCTAAAAGTCAGTTGTTGGCTAGCTGGAGCAGGCGATTGTGAGGACGGTCAGCAAGAAAGAAGCATTCACGATGCACTTCGAGCACAGGAATACCCAGAAACCCAATAGTGTTATATAATGATACATTTTTCATTATTTTGGGTTCTACGTAAAAGTAATTCTGCCGAAATGTTTCTAATTCATTATCTTATCAAGTTGTTTTCGATATTACAGAGCTGTGAAAAAATACTCGTAATTATATTCTAATTCAACCTAATTCTCTACTCTACTCTCATTTAACCTAATTATATAAAGTTGTGGAATATTTTTTTGCTAATTTAATATTATGAGGTTACAGAATAAATCTACATAATTAAACGCACTTAGTGTTTTTATTGAAAATATCGGGCTCGTAAGAAGCCAATGTTGACCCAGCATTGGTACCAGTATTGAATTAGAATCGAATCGGTAATGGGCTAGTGTCATAGCCAATGTTACACCAACGTTGGTTCAACCACAGAACCGATGGCAAAGCCGATGCTGGGCCAATATCCAGGACGGCTGTAGGCCAATATCCCAGCCGACACTAGGCCGGTATTGCAACCCGATGTTGGGCGCACGCTGATCGCCAATGTTGAACCGAGCCTATCATTTTGGCTTTGGTCCAAGCGTCGCCCAGTCGTAATTCCAATCACTAAGTCGATGCTGGGCCGATTACCATTTTTTTCCTGGGATATTATGGTTCTCCAGGAACTCACGGATACGGAGAGACGTGTGGCTAGATGCATTGTCGTAATGCAGCAGCCAGGTACCGGCGATGTCTTTTCGCATGCGGATGACCCTTTGCCGCAATCTTCGTAGGCTTGTTTAAACAGTTCATGAGTTTCTGCAGCGGTTTTGTCGAGTTTTGTGCAGAACTTGATCGTCCAACGTTGTTCAAAAGTATCCGCCATGACGTGGTCTCAAAACAGGGGTGCACTAAATCAGCGATCCTGACGCCACCGCTGCTCGGAGCAGACTGACCTAGGGTGCATTGCGAAGCGGAGAGCCCCCCCCCCCCCCCCCACCTAACTCGAACAGCCCGAACGTGCTGCGTCCGGTCGGGGCGCAGCAAAAAAATATATTTCATGACTTTTGGGACACACCATATATATATGTATGGATAAATAATGCTGTCTCTATATATGTCCGTCTCTCCATTTCACAGTTCAACAACGAGCTGTCGCCGGGATCACTGTACTTCTAATTAATAAAACTGCAAATGGAAAATCCTCACCATGATTCAAATTCATTGCCATCTCCGACATATATATATATGTATATATATAACAGTAGACAGATCATTGAAGGTTTTTATACATGAAATAGGAGGGGGGGGGGGGGTGAGAGAGAGAGAGAGAGAAAAATGTTAACACGATAAGGTATTTTTAATCTTCCTATTTAAATTAACAAGCCCTGTTCGATGAATTTTATTTAAATAGGTATTGAGTATTTTTAAATGGATATGTCATATTAGTATCAAGCACATTGAAATTAATGTGTAAATTTTAATATACTTAATGCGGATCCACTGTTTACAAACATGCACAAAACGTGCTTGTTTCTACTGTAATACACATAAATGCATTGTTTAAGACACGTTTCAGATTTAAACGTCTACATTTACACGTGTTGCATATTCTGAATAAGACAGCCATAACGTGTTAAAATTCAATGCAGTTCATGTGTTTGAAAATACGTAGGAAATGTGTCTGAATTCTCTATAACACACATAAGTGCGTTGTTCTGACTTGTGTATGGCATTTACACGTGTTAGTTCCTAAAATTACACACCTTACGTGTAACAAATAATACACATGTATTTGCAGGGTAATGAACATATGTACCTTTGTTTGTTGCAGTTCATGTGTTTGAAAATACGTAGGAAATGTGTCTGAATTCTCTATAACACACATAAGTGCGTTGTTCTGACTTGTGTATGGCATTTACACGTGTTAGTTCCTAAAATTACACACCTTACGTGTAACAAATAATACACATGTATTTGCAGGGTAATGAACATATGTACCTTTGTTTGTTGCAGTTCGTGTGTTTGAAAATACGTAGGAAATGTGTCTGAATTCTCTATAACACACATAAGTGCGTTGTTCTGACTTGTGTATGGCATTTACACGTGTTAGTTCCTAAAATTACACACCTTACGTGTAACAAATAATACACATGTATTTGCAGGGTAATGAACATATGTACCTTTAATTTCTCTGTTTAGATCAATGCATATTCCTAAAACGCAAGATTGAAAGTACATATTGACGGTTGTTTTTTTTGGGGGGGGGGGGGGGGTGTACTGCTGCTGCGGGTCTATTCATACGCGTTCTTGGCGATGATGCATGTCAGTGTCATCCTCCAGGGACCGAATCCCCGAGACGCGCAACAGCGATAGATTTCTGCCAACCTATGCAGCTCCAGATAAAACGACTTGCCAGATTCTACGAACGAGTGTTAAAAACACACGGGTATCTCGCACTCTAAAACTCTCCAACCACTTTCCCATTTCCGGTATCCGATTTGATGGAGTACTTTGGGTTAGTCACTACTGGCAAAAGCAAAATCGTCGAAGTTTCGAATCTCGAGGGAGGTTTGCGGTACACAGTAAACAAAATAAAAAAAAACTCTTCGACGCTTCTAGACCTTTCAAAGTCTGTTTCCCGTTTCGCTCAGGGCACGTCATACTCCAACTTCATTCCCGTTCCGACTGGAAGTACACCTGCGTCTGGGTGTGGTGAAAATAGGTACCGCGCAGCTATAGATGGCTCTTATGTGAAGAAAGGATTCTTCGATTCACCTCGAGGGGAAAAAAAAAACGAAGATGTACTGTCTCTCTCGACTTTTCAGTTGTGTATAACGTATCGTCCTGAGTAAAGGACCCAACCGTGAAGCTATCAACTGGCCAGTAGTTATCACTCATACACAGAGGTCCGTGTACTGGTCAAGGAGATTAGTAGATAAAAATGGTTGGCTATACCATAATCCCTGCGTGTCAAGCAGCTTTACCCCAGGCTAGTACTTGGATGGGTGACTACTTGGCCGCGGATTCACAGCGTTTATATTGATGGACCCAACTAAAATTTGATGATAACAACCCGAGTGGAAAATACAAGTCACCATCGTCTAGCCTGGAGCTAGTCAAATTATATTTCAATTCGCCACTAGCTAGTCGTTTTAGCTAGTATCTGTCCAGCCTTGTAACGCTTTCGTCGTCTAGTGACTGGATACAGAAAATTAGGTAGTGACTAGATTTTAAAAAAATATCTCGCAGCTGTATAATATTTTTTCTCTAGATAATGTGCAATTTTTTTTTTTACATTATTTATATCGCGGCGTAATTTTACGATGTTCTTCCTTAACTGCCAATGTTGGTTACGATATTTACGCTCGAAATATATTAATTGATTTATTTAAAATTATATCAGAAAAATGGCTTACGTGTGAGGTGGTTTCGATCCCGGTACCTTTGGGTGATAAGTCCACGACGTTTTCTACTGAGACAGTTTTACTTAGTCAATCCATTAATTTTGGATCGGCTACACATGCAAAAAGTTGCGTTATTAAGAAATAGGTGGATTAACAAATTTAAATAACATTATCAGATTGCTTACTTTTTTTACATTGAGAGCTATATTTTCATATAATTAAGTAGCCTCAAATTGTATTTATTCAATTATTTAATCTGGCTAGCGACAAATTAATGAGCGCAATGTTACTGCAACGAATGCTATCCATTATATGAGGTCCTAATAACGATATAAACAATACATAAACTAATCACGATCGACTGGGTAGTGGCTAAATAAAGAGCACATAGCGGCAATTGGCTAGTGTTGCCTAGGTCATCGCGAGCTATCCACTTGAGGATTTTTTTTCTTCACTCTCAACGCCACCTGTAACTCAAATTGCTTAGCCAGCTATGAGTCAATCGCTCGATGGAACTACATGCAGTCACATAACTTCACTTTGTCATATGTGACAATCATTGGCTATTCAGGTACAAATTAGTCTTTAGATGGTATTTTTATCGTACAGCAGCGACATCTGTAATCAAGTTCGGTTAGGCAGTGACTAGCCAAGGGGTGCCTAGCCGCAGTTAGCTAGTGTTGGCTAGGTTATGGCGAGATACCCACTAGAGAGTTTCGTTCATTCGCAACACCATCTGGAACTCGAGTTGGCTAGCCAGCCATGAGTCATTCGCTAGATGATAGTACGTGTAGTCACTTAACCTCACCATGGTTGGCTAGTCCAGTACGGCCTAGTTACTAGGTAGCATTGTTATTGTAACGCAGGGACATCTCTACTTAAAATCGATTGGGCAGTGAATAGACAAGGGCTGGATAACAAAATATTTAGAACATTACTAGCTCATAGCGAGGCAGCCATTAGTCAGTTCGTATGAGGTCAATTGGGCGAGCCAGTTACTAGCACATAAATCAAGCAGACTAGCACAATTTCTACTCGGGATAGCCATCTGGATCGGCACAGGTTTCAAAATTAACCCCGCTGAAACAGTGCATCGGGAGAGTGTCAATTTTATTAATGAGTTCTCACCAGGTGGTTGTATGTCAGTGAATCAAGCACTTAAAATGCCGAGGCCTTGCCACCAGTCGTTATTCTGTTGAGTGAGCACTTGAAATTCATTGTTGTTTTCCTACCATTGATCAGTTGCAGACTACTCTCGTATATCGCACCCACACCTTGGCTTTTCGTCTCATTTTTCGCCCCTTTTCAAGTTATTATAGGGGTGCTCCGGATCCGCGGTCGCACCCAAAAAGTAGCCCGAACTGGAAGCGTCGACACTCCTCAAAATGTCAGTTATCTTAAGTGGGTTGATACGAGGGTCGAGCTAGATGTTTCTTCGGCCTCGTTTCGACTATGTTATATGCGAAACGATCTTCCAGACCCAATCGACTTTAGTGACGGATTTTCTCATCTTCGGTAAACCCCGTGTCGCGGCCCTTTGACATTGATGAAATATCGTCAACCGGCCCTTTGTAACGCATGTATATAGGCCGGAGGTAATAAATATACGGGGCCGAGGGTTTCGTAGAACGAAATCACAGAGAGAGAGTACAATTCCTTTCCGTTTTTTTGTTACAGGTTACCGGAATCGTTGGAAGGGCTGATGTCTTGGCCTGCATATTTTTCCTGCTGTCGTTTCTCGCCTATCATGGGTAAGGAAATACTCCTATACACATATATATCTATATATACCTAAATAAAAAAATATATGCAAAGACACTACTCTAACCCACTAGATTGATACATTTAATACAATTTTTTAAATAGAGAATTTTTCGAATCCAACATTCTTTTTAATAGAAGAATGTTGGATTTATTCAATTAATCCAGATAAATGCATTTGGATTGATTAATGTATACAATTCATTATATTCTGGAATTCTGGATTTTTTAAATCCAGAATTCGTCCATTTCGGTGTATACAGGAAACCATTTGAATTTACTAAATTGATTCGTTTAATACAATTTTGGCAAAATATAATTTTTTTGCTCAAATTGAACATTTTCCTACCTCTATCTATATTTGTCGATACGTTCAGTCTCGTTCTTCTTTTATTTCACAAAATCCAATATTCTCCAACATCGTTCGATTTTATTAGTAAATCCACCTCGTGCCCATTTATTTATTCAAGCCACAATCTACCGAGTATCGTTTTGCAACTAAACCTTTTATTTGCTCCTAACAAATTTGTCACGTACAAATATAATAATATTTTTCATTTCAACATAAAACGGATTGTTCGAAACAAATATATATGTATATATATATAAAATATAAAATATACTGATTAAAAGAAGTATTTGCCCATCTCACTTTTCCTGCGTTTCCTGTGGTTTTACATTAACATGCGTTTATTGTATTAACATTAACATGCAATATTGACATTTAAAATAAGCTATCGAACCAGATAATCTGGAAAAACATTATGCTTTTTTTTCAAAGTTGTTTCAGAAAGGCGCCGTTTACAAATACGTTTTTTACCCATTGTTCGTCTGACTTAAGTATGTAAAGACTTTTTTCGAAACGGTAAATTCCGCACCAACCAAGCATACTTAATACGCATAAAAACTGAATTAGGTACGGTCGAAATTATATATGTATAGGAGGTGTGTAAAGTAAGTAATGAGACTGGCAACGTAGCGTTCGATCTGGCAACACTTGGGACGTGGGACTTGGAGGGGCAGCAGATGAACATGTGACCATAAGATCACATGTTAAGCCTTGATAAAATAAGCCTTTATCTTCAAGAACCGATGCAAATTTCGACAGAACGCACAAAACGATCTGAAAGACGATCCAAACGTACAAGATTCCGGATTTGGAAAGCCTTCCGCTGCGTGGTTCATCTTCAATCGAGTCTCTTCTTTCTGAAAATGCCTTAAGGCCTTATATACGCGATTTCGCCGATTTTCCAAGGTACTTTTCTAGAAGCGGTTAAAAAAAAATGACGCATATATTGACAACATTTTTTTTACAGATCATTTATGCACATGGTTACGTATATGTAAAAAAAAATCTGAAATATTAACAAATGGCGGAGATATAACATAATAAAGCAATGTATTTTTTTGCGCGCGCGTTGATGGTGAAAGTTCTCGGCATCGATGTGGGTGTCTGAAAAAAATGAACATATTTATAATTGCATAATGAATGTATCTTCAGTGTGAACCAACAATATTATTTTTAAAAAATTATTATAATAAAAATTCGAAACTTAACATTTTTTTACGCAATTTTCTGTCGGTATTTTTTTTTTTTTTTTTGTGTCATTGAAATTTCTGTTTCTGTGGTTCACACGATAGGTGATGACACTAAGAATATATTGTAAACATTTCAAAGCGATCTGAACCTTCGTTCAAGAGTGAGAACTTTCACAAGGTTCAAAAAAGTGAATCGTGGAAAAACGGCTTTGAAGTTGGCGGTCGGGCGCGCCGCGCGGTATCTATTATAAATGCAATCTTACCTTATTTAATAGCATCCTGCGCTATATGTAGGGCCTTCCTCGGCATCTAAAACGTCTCCAGCATGTTTTTTGTCGTTTCTGGCGGCAATTCTTGCTTCCTTTGTTGCCTTTTCAGATTGAATTCCAGTGGCCGTAAGGCGTAATTCGTCCAGATGTTCGCAAGTCTCCATCGCGTTCGGCCCAATCGTAATACCAAGGTTTTTCATAATTCAGAGTAAGGCGACTGTTCCGTCGTTAAAAGTGCTACCCGAAATATATGTGGCGATTTGAACAATCGTTAAACCACTCCATGAATTTTTCGGAGCAATTTTCCAAATCTTAGAATTCAAATACTCGTTATTTTGTGTGAAGCCTCCTAAACATATCTCCAGTAACTCGTCGTTACTAAGTGCTTCATACACTGGTTTGATCGCTTCTGCCACAGTATTATTGAGTGCAGGCTTATGGGCATATGAGTTTTTTACGTTTTTTACGAATGCCTGGGCGTCCTCCCATGAATCGTGAACCCTTCCTATCTAAACTAGTATGGGTTTCTTCACAACCACTCATGTTAAAATATAACTGTCTCAGCTTACAATTTTGTCTTGCCTCTACAATGTCTCAATTCGGACTAAATAATTTTACTTCCTCCTCCTGGTTTTATACTTGTGCCGAACCGAAAAAAACCGTTACTTTTATTGTAGACCAAACCGACAAAACCTGTTATCTTTACCGTTACATGAATCTATGTAGGGATAATAAGTGAACAATAGAAAAGGGTAGTTGCCGATCTAGCGCACCTGTCTCCGTATAGCGCGGCCGGTTACCGCCGCTACCTGCCTGCTTCCAAGAAAATAAAAGTTTTTACGCTCTAAATGCTGTAACTAACAATTTTTGAAATTTTTGAATTCTGTAAAGCTTAAAATATTCCTAACCGTTCAGGCTAATGGAATCAAAAATTTAAAAAAATGAAAAATTTTGAAATTTTTCGCGTATATAAGGCCTTAATAATTCGTGAAATATCTTGATTCTGGTAAAAAAAAGTAAAATCCACTTACCACCTCGAAACACAAACGGCAACTTTAGACTGGGGTAAATACCCACCCCAGACGCACTTGAGAACCGTTTTGCCTGACAATCAGCAAGCAACTGATGCCACTGTCGGCCTGACCTCACAGTCAGGTAATGAAACTGAATTGTGGTCACGGCCACCAGTTGAAAATGTCGATTTATAGCTTAGGAGCACTCTTTCAAAGTTAACACTGGGGCGAGTTTCTACCCCATATATGAGTTATAGGGTTAAATATAAGGTGTAATAAAAAGAAATCCATTGTTTTTGCATGAAATTGAAGGCCTTATTTAGCATAGTTAGAATGATCCGATTAAGGTCTAATATGCACCGTTTTGATCGATAACTTGTTGCTACTTTGAAGGTAATTTCATTATGCCTTTCTCATAGAAACCCTCGTCCCTATTGGTAAAAAACGGTGACAGTCGATTTTCACAAGCTTCTTTTGAGGCGAATTTTTCACCAGCAAAATCATTCGCCATAGACAGGAACAGGTGGTAATCACTTGGTGCCAGATCCGGACTATAAGGTGGAAGCATAAGAACCTCTCAACCAAGCTCCCGGAGCTTCTGGCGAGTCACTATCGATGTGTGTGTCCTGGCATTGTCCTGATGGAACACAAATCCTCTCTTATTGGCCAAAGCTGGCCGCTTCAGGGCGATTGCTTCCTTCAGACGGTCCAATTGTTGATAGTACAGGTCCGAATTAAGAGTTTGGCCGTAGAGGAGGAGCTCATAGTAGATGATTCCCTGCCAATCCCACCAAACACACAGTAAAATCTTCCTGACCGTCAAACCTGACTTGGCCACCGTTTGCGCCGGCTCACCGCGATTCGACCACGACCGTTTTCGCTTGACGTTGTTGTAAGTGACCCACTTTTCATCACGAGTCACCATCCGCTTCAGAAATGGGTCGATTTTGTTTCGATTCAGCAGCGATTCGCAGATGGAAATTCGGTCCATGAGGTTTTTTTGCGTTAACTCGTGTGGCACCCATACATCGAGCTTCTTTTTGTATCCAGCCTTATTCAAGTGGTTTCAAACGGTTTTTGTGCAATTTAGCTCCTGAGTAATCGAAACAGTGCTTACATGACGGGCGGACTCGACGATTTCCATTATTTTATCGACATTTTCGACAATTGGCCTTCCAGAGCGTGGTGCATCTTTGACATCACAATTACCGGAACGGAATCGACGAAACCAAAATTGCGCGTGATTGGCTGTTACAGTATCAGGACCATAAACACTATTCACATTTTCAGCCGCCTGGCTTGCGTTTTCGCGTTTATCGAAGAAAAACTGTAAAATATGGCGTATTTTCACTTAGCTGGTCGCCATCTTTGACGCGCGCTCAAAAAATATTGAGTCAAGCAATCACAAAACTGTTTGAAATATTTATTTTAGTACGAAATCTTATTTTTCTAACGCCATCTAGCGCAATCCGATCGCACTTATACAACGCGAGATACAGATTACTAAAGCCATCTATTGCAAAAATAATGGATTTCTTTTTACTACACCTACTAATATATTACTATCAAATGCGTTCAAGCTTTATTTCGTCACGAGACCGTTGTCCCCAAACAACGACACTCGACCAAAAAGTCCCCATTTTTATCCAAACCAATCCTAGGCCTATTTAGATTAGCTCACAAAAAAGTCCTTCCGAGACCAAATTACAACACCAGGCTTCGAAGAACAAACCGCATGAAAAAATTAATCTGATTGATAGAGGACGCCTGACAAGACCCTTGATAAATAAGGGACAAGTTTAGCGCGTGCGCGGCGTAGCAAATCAGGGCATAAATTATCGTTAAAAAGTCTCGAAGGCAGTGAGGAATATATACAGGGTGTCCCAGGAGGGAATGTCATCCCTGAAATGGGGGGTGAGGGGTGAAATTCTCAGTCGATTGATTTAAGCATGTATCGTTCCCAGATCAAACCCTGGATTATTATTAATTTTTAAAGACGGGCCAATCAGGCGCGCCCGATGAGCGCGCTCGCGTCGGTGAGCGATACGCGCGTGTAGTGGTGCCTGACGGAGCGGTACTCCTACCGTGCTCTGCCAGGCACCACTACACGCGCGTATCGCTCACCGACGTAAGCCCGCTCATCGGGCGCGCCTGATTGGCCCGTCTTTAAAAATGAATAATAAGTCAGGGGTTGATCTGGGAACGATACATGCTTATATCAATCGACTCAGAATTTCACCCCCAACCCCCCATTTCAGGGATGACATTCCGTCCTGGGACACCCTGTATATATAATATAGCGTCGAAACAGACCATAGAAGAAAGGTGGTCGAAAGAGGGTGAGAAAAAAAAAATATAAAAATCGTGAATAATCTAATAAGCCATATTATATAGCCGTAGCCATGGCTCCGCTTCCGTGAAAACTACGCGAGTCGAGAAAAGTTGCTCGGTTGTCCCGCATACGTCACGCGAAAAGAAAATTGGAAGGGGTGCTACAGGGACACGGTTATAAGGGTGGTCGGATAGGTGTGCCGGGGGTGAGGTGAGGGTGGCCGGGGGCGCAAGTGAGATGGCAGGAAGAGCATGGATGGCATTTCTCGAGGGGGTAGGTCGCGGCGACGACACTTATAACGCGCCATGGCGACGACGCGGCTGACGACGCTGGGACGACGGCAACTTCGTAGGCCATTCATTCTCATGAGGGTCTCAGCAGCCGGTCCTCTGCTGGACCGAACTCCCCTCTGCACCAAGCCTGAGAGCACCACCAGACAAAGAAAAAATGTGACGAACGGAATTATAAACTAAACTAATTTACCGTGACCCGTAGCACTCGGGGTGGGGGGGGGGGGGGCGGCTGTCGCAACAGAAAAAATCTCGGAGAGCTTCACCGCGTGTATGCTCGTCCTTGAAAGGACGATAACCATTTAGGTGAAGACATCTTTGTCTCCGTCTCTCCCTCTCTTGTTAGATATTGATCAATGCTTTTGTTCTGGTGTTCAATAACTCATTTTATATTTTAGTTTTTGTTTTATTCTATTATTGAAAATTAATTTTGTAGTATTTTTAGTGTTTTAAAATTACTTTTATAGTAATTTTGGTGCTCAAAAAATAATTTTATAATAATTTTAAACTTTGACAATTCACTTTATATTCATCGTACTACTTTAAAATTAATATTATATCTATTTTAGAGTTTGCGAATTTATTATATATAAATTTAGGTATTTGAAAATTAATTCGATATTTGGTATGGAAACCAGATTTGAAAATGTATTTAACATTTATCTTAGTGTTTCGCATTTCATTAATTTTAATTTTAATATTATTAATTAATTTTATCTTACTTTTAGTATTTTAAAATTCATTTCATATTAATTTTAGTATTTCACAATTAATGATATACGTATTTCGATATTTTCTTCAAAAACTATTACTATTCTCTATTATTTCATACGCAATGACTTTCTAAGGGCAATTGCCTCAAGAAAGTTTTCCAGGCATACATATACGTCAACCATCCTATCTCTTTCTGTATCTCCCTTTTTCTTTCCGACTCTTTTTACCGCTTAGTGTTTACGGCCATATACATTAATTATAGTGTTTAATTTGATGCTTTTTTTCTTCTCTTTCTTTCTTCGCCTTAAGGTAGTTCTCAGGCATGAATATACATCACTCGATCTCTGACAGTCTCGGCGTTCACGCTCATATATTAATTATACTATTTAATTTGGTGCTCGCTTCTTTTTCCCTTTCTCGTAGAATTGTCTTTTTGAATCTGTGATATTCCGTGTGCCTGGTAGAAATTTTGTAGGCATGAAGATATATCAATCAATTTCTCTCGCTCTCACTCCCTCCCTCCCTCTCTCTCGCTCTCTCTCTCTCACTCTCTCTTGCTTAATCTCTTAAGGGAGTTCAAGTAACCTTAAGCCTTAAGGGGGGGGGGGGGAATACCTTTACAAGGCTAGTAAATCGATGATGTTGTTGAATTATTTTGGAAGCAAAATAATTATATCAGATTTTTGAAACTTTAGCATTTATTAGGGTGTACTTTGATCTACCCAAGCGTATTTTTTGAGTTATAAAAAAAATAAGAAATGGCTGAGATATCCCGCTGGATTTTGGAGCAGGTCGACTCGGGACTTCGAAAATGGCATACACTCTGGTGTTCGTTGTTTTCATCTGAAACCAATAGGGTTGAAGATTTTTATTTAAAACATTCATAGTTCGTCTACAAGCCTAAAAACCAATAAAAAATTGGAAAAATTGTACCATTTTTAAATAGACATTGCGATTTTTTATTAAATTTTTCTTCTATTTTGATATGGAAAAGTACTTTTCTTGGCCGATTTTTTAAAACACTTAGGCTTACAGACTAGGCAATGAGGTTGTTCAGTTATGTACTAAATTTGGTTAAGATTGTTCGAATAGTTTTTACGTGAGGATGTATGCCAATTTGAAAAATGTAGTTTTGAGTAAAACGTGTTTAAAATTTGGTCCCAGAATAAATCAATGAAGCCTTCAGCTTCTTCGATGAATTGATTTTCTTCAGCCATTTGATTTTTCCGTGCTCTTCAAGCCTCTTTGGTCGATAAGGAGCTGCGCCGCTTCTGTCGATGCACCCATCGATCGTCGGCGCTGTTGGCGTAATTTTTGCATGGAATTCCAATTATTATATCCAAAGCGAGCATGGTTTTCATAATCGATGTATCCTTCGTTGAATAGTCCAGTCGCAAGATAGGATGCAATTTCGACGATTTTCAGTCCAGAATTTAAGTGCTTCGGAACTAAGATCCAGATCCTTGAGTTGAAACTTTCATGGGCATTTTGAGTATTTAGAGTACGCTCAAAAATAACCGTGGACGCATTGAGGAACAGTAGAGTATAAAAGATAAGTAGCCCCGTCAGTAACGCACGACTATGCATGCAGTGTCCTCAAGCGTCGGGAAGTTGTGTCACGTTTGCGACTATAACTTCCAAACGGCTTCGAAAATAAAGAAATCCATTTTTCGATAGTTGTAAAGGTATCTCCCCTCTTAAGTAACTGTCCTAGGCATAAATGTGCATCAATCAATTTCCCCTTTTACCTTTCGATTGTTTTCTCCGCCTCTCTTGCAACTAGCTGCATTTTCTCTCTCGACACATCTGTACATCAAACCGATCGATAATACGTGTTGCACGTTTTCTCTCGCATCCCTAAAAACTTGAATCTCCGCCACGTAATTTCACGCAACACTGGTGAAAACGCGTATGGTTTCCCGGGGGGGGGGGGGGGTCGGCGTGAAATCGCGACCAAGCATATATTCTAACCTCATTACGAGTCGTCACGTTCGACCTACGATCCGGCTCTTACAGAGCTTCGTGTCCATTACTGCCGAGTAGGGGCTTATACCTTTCAACCTTTTACGATCTTCATTTGCATCGATTGCGTCGACGCGTCTCTCGCAATGCGGAGGAACACTTTTGGAGGAAGAGACGGACGAGACACTGGGTTCGTCGATACTGTATAGATAGCCGTCGATCCAGCCGTTACAATTTTTTTTCAGCATGCACATTCGTTCAGTGAAAATGCAAGTTCGAAGTTTCCACAAATGTAACTACAATTCTTTCGTGCCAAAAACAATTGCTCAATATGAAGATAATTTAGTACAGTTTCTTATGGAGAATCACGAATTTTTAGTCACTCAGTCAAAACCTTTTTGCTTTTTATCAAGACTAATTGTTTATCATACCTATTTATTGCAACTAATTATTTATCAAACTACATATCCTTTATCCGAGACCAGGAATGGATACCACTCAAAAGAAAATCCTTTTCCTCAAAAGAAAAAAACTATTAATTTCAAAAATAAAACTAGTTATGGCTATTACGTCAGAATTATGATTTTGATTCATTTTCAATAATTATAAACAACTTTTTTATCATAAAATAATTTTTTTTATTTTTTCGATCGAGCGGTGCTCGATCAATTGTCATTGATGTTGTCAATGACAATTTTTATTGACGAGACAATGGTATGACGATTACTGGTCCGTCGATTTTTCAGACAATGCTAATTACGGACCTAATATTTTTTTTCTGCTTTTCTATCAATTAATATTCGATTCATAAGATTTTTTTTTGCCAACCTTGTCCCCGTTATCGACAGCTGTGGCGATTAATCGGAGTGTTTGCACTGCTGAACTCGTAATCGTCATATACGAAAAGTCATTGAAATCAGCATAAAACTATAATTTTCTATGCTAAACGTAAAGCCAAGATTCTTATTTAAAACTTGAAGATAAACTTACATTACACCAGACCTGAGGCATTCTCAAATCACCAGAGATGTGACACGGTTCACTTTAACCTCCAAACGAAGGATTCGGCCGAAATCGCAGACAGGTACCGTCGCTGAATATATTTGATTTGATTATTTTTGAATGCGTATACTTAGGAGTGTAACAATGTAATGCAACATAGTAAATATCTCTTGGATGACATCCAAAATATCACAGCGCTGCACGACGATTGAATTTTAAGGGCATGTATCACACGCCAGGAAATTTCGACGCGGGGTCCCGTCACGGCGGTCGTGCAGAGCTCGCAGTTTTGCGAGCTACCGTCACCACCGCGGAGGGCGCCACGCTCGATCTCTACGGGATCTCGAGATTCTTCGCGCTACGTCGAAGAGTCGAGACCAAATAGACAACGATCGCTGTGGCCCCGTGCATGTGTGTGTATTCTCTACGCCGACCGCGTGCAGAACAATGTAACGTTTTTGCACGCTGGTCGGTCGTAACGAAACACCTTATATATAAGTGTGTGTGTATCGAGCGATTTACACACACTAGGCTTAGCAACCATGCTACACCTCATGGCATGCGCTCGCTCTGCAGAGAGCGGTGAAACTGTTACATTATATAGACAAATGGGCTCGAACCGATATCATTTTTCGACAACGGCCATCGGTGGAAGTTTCATGATTGAACTTTCTAGCAAACAGTGTTTGCTAGAGACTCGTCTTATGGAAGGGTGGTGACATTTTTCCACCCTTTTTAAATCAATAAGCTTTTTAATTAATAAGCTTTTAATTAATAATTAAGCTCAAGTCCGATTTATATTCTCGATGCAGCTTATTGTCGATGAATTTAACTTCGGCACAAATTCTCGAACAAACGAAATCGCCCGAACAAAGCAAAAGAGTGGTAAAAATTTTACAAGCCATTCCGAACGTATTTGTTGAAACAATACAGATACGTTCGGCATTTGTTCTTTTTGCCGAGGTTTACCTTCGGCAGGTTTTCCAAAGCGAGAATTTTCTAGCAACGGAGATCGCTTCAGACTCACTTTGCGGGAGTGCTACAATTTGACAACTAATGCCTGTTGTTTAAACAAATACGTTCAACATTTTTTCTCTCTACCGGGATTTATTTTCGGCAGGTTGACCGCGGATCAAAGTTTCTAGCAATGAAGATCGCTTGAGTCTCGCTCTACAGAAGAGTGGTGAAGTTTTGCAATCGTGAATTGTTTAAACAAATGGACTCGAATCGATTCCTATTCTTGACGACGGTCATCGGTGGAAATTTGATTACGCTTAAACTTTCTAGGAAACGGGGTTGGCTAGAGACTCGTCTTGTAGAAGGGTACTGACATTTTTCCGTGCTTTTTTAATTAATAAGACTTTTTAACAAATAAGATCAAGCACGATTTATATTCTTGATGCAGCTTATCGTCGATGAATTCGACTTCGGCCACATTCTCGAACTCAGCTAACGAGTGGTAAAATTTTACAGGCAATGCCTATTGTTTAAACAAATACGATCAGCATTCGTTCTCTCTGCCGAGGTTTACCTTCGACAGGTTTTCGGAGGCCAGAATTTTCGAGCGATAGAGATCGCTAGAGACTCTCTTTGCTTGAGAGTGCTAAAATTCAACAACTAATGCCTATTGTTTAAATAAATATCATCAACATCTTTTCTTCCTGCCGGGATTTATTTTCGGCACGTTATCCGCGGATCGAAGCTTCTAGCAATGAAGATCGCTAGTCTCGCTCTACGAAATAGCGGTCAAATTTTGTGATCGCGAATTGTTTAAACAAATGGGCTTGAATCGATTTCTTTTTTCAACGACGGTCATCGGTGGAAATTTGATTACTGTTGAACTTTCTAGTAAACTGAGTTTTCTAGAGACTCGACTTGAGACAGGGTAGAAACATTTTTCCAATCTTTATTAATTAATTTAAACAAATAAGCTCATGCACGATTTATATTCTCGATGCAGCTTATCATCGATGGGAATTCGATTACTGTTGAACTTTCTAGCAAATGGGGTATGCTAGAGACTCGTGTTGTGAAAGGGTGGTGACATTTTACCATTCTTTTTTGATTAATCCAAACAAATACCTCCCCGATCGATGGGGAGGGATTAAAAATAACGAGGACAGATAACCCGTGTTTCGAAAGGGAGAACGTAGGTAAGATAACCCTATCGGTGGGGAGAGATTAAAAAATAACGAGGACAGATAAGCCGATCGATGGGGAGGGCACAAAAATAACGAGAAAAGATAACCCGAATATGAAAGGGGAGACGGTAGGTAAGATAACTCGATCGATGGGGGGGCAAAAAATAGCGAGGACAGATAACACGAGACTCGAAAGGGAGACGGTAGGTAAAAGAACCCAATCTATGGGGACGGCACAAGAAATAATGAAGACAGACAACTCGAGACTCAAAAGGGAGCAGGTGAGTAAGATAGCCCGATCGATGGGGAGGGATTAAAAAATAACGAGGACATATAACCCGAGACTCGAATGGGAGACGGTAGGTAAGATAATCCGATCGATGGGGAGGGATTAAAAAATAACGAGGACAGATAACCCGAGACTTAAAATGGAGACGGTAGGTAAGATAACCCGATCAATGGGGAGCGCATAAAAAATAACGGTGACAGATAACCTGAGACTTGAAAGGGAGACGGTAGGTAAAATAGCACGATCGATGAGGATGGCACAAAAAATAACGAGGACAGATAACCCGCGACTCGAATGCGAGACGGTAGGTAACATAACTCGATCGATGGCGAGGGATTAAAAAACAACGGGGACAGATAACCCGAGACCCTAAAGGGAGACGGTTGGTAAGATAACCCGAATGGTGGGGAGGGCACAAAAAATCACGAGGACAGATAACCCAAGACTCGAAAGGGAGACGGTAGATGAGATAACCCGATCGATGGGGGGGGGGGGGGGGGATTACAAAATAATGAGGCAGGGATTCAAAAATAACTAGGCAGATGCCTCATTACATGTAACCTCTTAGATGTGTACATTTTTTCCGCTCAAGTGCTTCCGCTGCACTCACCGATACGCAAAGCAACCGCCTTCCAGGAATTGTGATGCTCGACGTTTTCCTTCTCGAACACGTCTTTTCACCACCCAGATAATCACGTACTGCTTTTGTACCGCTCTGGTGGAGTACGCTTTACCGGTACTGCACGTACCACGTACGTGCGTATGGTGCTTGTACAATACGAGTACTGCGTACTGGTACGCCGTACTGGTATAGTCCATACGTATCGATAACGTACCAGTATTGGTACACCGTACTGTTATTATACCGGTACCGTACCGCCACCGTAGCGCCACTGTGTATGATTTTCTGTTTCCCATGTACGGCCACGGTGCTAGTGGCGTGAGCGCGCGATGGCGGTACGGTACCAGTACGGTGTACCAGATTTGCATCGAGTAGTAGGAGAGGGTGGAGCAAAATGCGTCACCTTTTTTTTACCGAATTTTTACTCTTACCAAAGTAGTCTAATTCGAAAAAAATTATAACTGACTTTTAAAGACTTTTGGGCCTACAATAAAGCTACCGTTTTTTTTTTGCAAAAAGATTAAAAATACCAAAATAATGGGATCGAAAAAAATTTGCTAATCGGCTTATTGTACCCCACGCGTGGGGTATAATGTCCCAAATAGATGGGTACAGTGTGTCAAGTACTGCCAAACGTGGGGTATGTATGACTACTGTGAATTTTGTATGAGTAAAGTGGAAAAAAACGATCATTTTTCGCATTCTTACCTCAACGTCATGGTCATATTATTTGTCAACAACATCGGTCGTCGACTTATTGTGTCCCACAACGCGATGACACATTGTGCCCCACAACTCGATGATACATTGTTCCCCTCTGGTAGAATATTTGAATATTGATAAAAATAATGATGAAATAAACTACGAATGTGAAAAACACAAGTCACCGGTTGCATTATATATAATAACACTATCGATTTGGACCGAAAACCCGAGCCGCTACAGAAAGTAAGGTTATATTCGACGTTCTCCCGGCAAGCGAGATTATTTTTTCCAAGGCTTAAATAAATGTTCTATTTTTAATAATTTTTTGTGAGCTTCTATGACTTTTTTAGGCCTGACGAAACTTAATATAAATTACGGTCCAACACAAAAAGTTTCAGAATTCATAACCTAGAAATCTCTGAGTAATCGTATGTGGGGCACAGTGCCCCGTGACCCATTGCACTTCTTTGGAGCGTCGACACTACTTTATTTCCTCTTTTTTGTCGTGGTCATATTATTTACCAACAACATTGGGAGTTCACTCATTATTCCCCACTCGTAAAATATTTGTATAAACATTAATTAAAGTACGAATGGAAAAACACAATTTACTGAGTGCATTATAAACAATAAAACTATTGATTAGAAAATTGACGAAACTAAATATAAATCACGGTACAACACAAAAAATTTCGGTTTTAACGAGCTACAAACCTCCAAGAAATTGTACTTAGCTCACCGTGTCCCCCGATACATTATGCTCCACTCTCCCCTACGCGTTAGCAGTATGGTGACTTCACGCCATATGATAGTATCACGTACCGACACTGTAACAGTACGGCGTACGATTCTACCGCGTATCAGTACAACACGGATACCGTACGTATACGCCGTAGGATACAATTTCGGAATGGTACACTTCGTTATCTAGACACTGTACACAAATATTCGGAGGATTGCGTAAACTTTTCACCGATTCGACGCACGTTTCACGACCACACAGGTAAACCCGTGTTTACAATTCGCGAACAATCCGTGTTTACAATACTTGCTAATGTATGGCGCACGCAGCAACTTATTTCGGAAAAAAAAACTGCATGTGAACCGAACAAATATACAACGTTCCGCGAAGGCTGCCGCTTCTGATCTGTCGCAAAAACAATTTGCTGTCCCGGAAGGATACGAGCGCCGTCGGTAACACGAAGAATGTAAGCTGAGCGCCGCCAGTGAGACAACAGCTGAACTAGACTTGCGTGTCCGTCGATAATATTTTGAGCTCCGTTGATACAATTTTCATACGCTTATGTAAACAATTTAAAACCCCCTTTTCTCCGTCATTTATCCATCAAATGAGTTCAAACAAAGCGCAAAATGTGTGTTTTTTCCCGCTCTACAGCCTTATGATCTTCAAATTTGCAAAAATCGATGCATCAGTTAATCATTCACGATTTATCCCATGCAACTAAAAACTGTAATTTTTTTTCAAAATTTGGGAAAATGTCGAGCATCAGGCTCTCGGTGCAACAATATTACACTTACAGAACAAATTTCATCCCAATTGGTTGTATCGTTTGGGAGAAAAGGGAGTCCAAAATTTCGAGGCGGTCGGAACATGTGCTACATGTCCTTAAGAAATACTTATTTAATGTGTAAACATGACGATCACTAGGACTCTGACGATTACTGGGCCAGCTTACGGGTTGGTCCGTTTCACAACGACTCCAAAACTATGATTTTTTCAAGATTTTTGACAAATTGATTCCCAACTGTATAAAAAAAATATTTAAAAACAACTATCTACCATATACGGGTTAATGTTTGTTTAACATGTCTTCATAATTGTCATCATGAGTTCTTAGAATAAAATGAATTTCCAATAACTTTCTGGATGATAATTTTTTCTCTACGTGTTCATCATTGATTTAGAAATAAAAATGTTCTACCGAAACTTACCCCTGTAGTAGGAATATTGGTTCGCCTTATGTGGATTCTAAAAAGGTACAACTCAGAGTCTTGACCTTCCAATGTTTTTTACTGTTGATTTTTATTCACTGGAAGCTAGTACTTTGCTCGAAAAGCGAATTTTATTCCAAACAAATTGAAGTTATTCATTTGCATTGCAAACGCCTTACTCGATTGCAGTGTATTTATGGCAGGTTAGTAGAATAAAGGCGGTACTGGCAAAACCGATTTTCAACTGGACAATTAAACAATCCAGAGCACCAAATGCCTAAATCACCAAACATATAACAGATTTCGGAATGAAAACCGTAATAATAAGCAGACAGCAGACGAAACACTGAACGAAAGTCGATCAAATTGAAGAGTGACATTTTATCTACCGGAGAATCGCTTTTGCTAGTACCGCGTCCCTACTACGTATCCGTCATATGGCAGTAGTCTCGCCACAGGCACGTTGAAAAGTTTATTGCCGCTCAATCGATGAAAGCTTCGAAACATTGCAAAATATCCTTATAATGTAGGTTGTACATCTTATCGGGATGTAAAAACTTATAAAGTAGTGATGAAAATGCCTAATATAATGTTTACCTAACCCTCTTTTTTGTACCAGATTATCCATTCCGGCTACTAATACGTAGGTACTCTGCGTATACGGATATGCACACACTACTGTAATCTAGTTCTAGTCTGGTCCAGTCGCTTCCTGGCGCTAGCGTCGCTAGACATTGCTTAATTGAAATCGCTATATCTCTGAAACTAGACGGTCAAAATTCATTATTTTTTTTACCCACTTTGTCATATGTTCCTCTGTAATTGAGATTCTTTTTTTCATCTGTAGAAAAGTTTCGAAGTTATTGTGTGAAATGTGAATACTTTCTAAATCAGTGATGAAAGCTTAGGGAAAAAATTATAATCCAAAAAGTTATTACAATTTGAATTTATTCTACAAAATCTTTATTATGAAGACTCTATTTTCATATGGAAGCTATATCATCAGGCTACATCGTAAAAAAAAAAAAATAACCCGCATATGGCAAGTAGTTTTTTTTACTTATTTTTTTTGTACAGCTGGGAACCGGTTTTTTTAAAATATTGAAAAAAATCAAAGCTTGTTAGGTAAATTCTTAATTTTCTATAAGAAACTGTGCTATATTATCTACATTAAAAAAATTATCGCTCGAAAATTTGGTACAGCTATTTACGGAAACTCCGAACTTGAATATGTATCTGCATATATATCGGGTGAGCCACAAGAAATCAGATACGCGAAAACTCCTCCAAAAGTACTCACCCTAGACGAAAAAATCAGTGACAAGCTCCATCGGGTTTGCCTAACCTTACATTTTCGGCGCTTTATTTTATTTTTCATGTGAATGCTAAAAATTACTTTCAACGTCAACTGGACTTTTTAAATGAAAACCCCTATTTTTGATCATCCCATCTCCGTCTTCTTTGAAAATAAAACCAATGACTTCGTACCATGACCTTGAGATGACCTTGGAATACATTTTTTTATTGATTAAAACGGATATTAATTCGAGGTATTGTTTTAAAAATTTTCAATGCGTTTTTTTATGACTCGTGGACCCTTTGTTACGTCTCCCTTTCGTGTTTCTAATTTCTTGTGGCTCACCTTGTAGATACATATATATATATATATTTCTGAATACGAATGTTAACATTCATGTATGCATTCATGATAGCACAGGTGCGATATCAGTGAAATACTCATCGTATTACACCACGCTTGTCAGCACACCTGTTCCCACCAGATAAAAAGGTGGTTCGAGGGTAATACGCATCGACAGCTGATAACGAATTGCAAGTAACGTACTACAAGATTACCTCCGTGATCCTGGCTCGTTAAGCGCGTCAGAAAAAAAATTGCTGCGAATACGAGACCAAAAAAAGTTTGACTTTTAAGTGGCCCGCAGAGAAGCGGATAACGGGTGTACATTTTTATGACAGAAATTGTACGATAATAGTAAAATTAAACTTAAAAAAGAAAAATCCAATAAAAATATTTAAATCGCATTGATGGGTTCAATGTCAAACATCGAATCTGCCACAATTGAACTTCGAACTTTGATCTATAGAACGTTGAACTAAAGTCATTGGATTTATTCCATGTTAGGTATGGCTGAGTAGTTCAATATTAATTTCAGAAGCGATTAAAAGTCAGCGTATCCGGAAAGAACTCACCGCAAATCTCGTAGGTAACGAGGCAGCGAGAGAGACCGAGAGAGAGAGAGAGAGGGTGGTAGAGCGTTAGTTCGTCATGAAGGAGTCTCGTTGAGGGGAAAAACTTTCTTCTTCGTTACGTGGAGCTTTACCGAAAGACGGAAACTTTTTTAATATTATGACTCCCGTCCGTCCGATGCAAGCGCCGCGTCCCGATATAGTTTCTTTTTTTTTCATGTGATTAACGTGCTCTGTTGCGAAAAAGTTTCCTAGAACGAGACGCGTACATCGTCATGGCGGAATAATGGTGTGCACTGCAACCATTTTTATTCCTTTTTTTTCTCTGCGTCGCCACTATAGCACGTCGCAACAACCTGGATTGACGTTTTTATTCCGGGAATTTCAGTTGAGCATTTATTCATCAGGGAGACTGACGTGTGATTTCGTCGTGAACGATTATTTTGGTACTTAAGGGGATTGATGCTTCGGTCTCATTGTCGCGTGTCGATTGGTATCGCTCGCGAAATTTCAAAATTTCGTATTGAATTTATCATCTCTCGTTACATTTTCTTATATTATTATCTATAAAACAATTAAGTATCCATAATGTAATAATATTATATATAATGCAATAGAAATCAATACTAAAATTCAGTATAAATAAATCATGTAACATAGATATGTACAATTTATGTCGAAATAAAAAATATAAAATCGTTATGGAATTTTTTACATCAATGTCGGAGATTAATAAGTCAATGAAAAGTGTACGTTCAATTAAAAGAGTTATAAAAGTTAATATCATTGTAATAAAAAAATAACTAACAATGATAAAAAATGTCGCAGTTACACGTTCAAAAATAAAGAACATAACAAAATATTGAAAATGGGTCTGACACAAAGAATAGAAAGCGCATTTTTGTATTTTTTATTTTTAAGCTTAGTCGGTGCGCTATCTTGCGATCAACCAAGCGACGACGGAAATTAGACTATAAGATCTTAGAACTGGATAATAATGACCAATTTTTTTCTCGCTTGTGTTGCAGCCAGCAAACAGCGTACGTGTGGAGCAGCGTTTTTCTCGGTGCTCTGTCGATGCTCGCCAAGGAGACGGGAGTGATGATACTCCTGGTGAATCTTCTGTACGATCTTTATCGTTCTTGGCACTGTATCAAAAAGTGAGTTCATATAATTCGTATATCTATACATATAATGAAACTGTAAACGTTGCGTGTCTTTTGTCTATTTGTTTGTGCACGCATCACGTAAAAATTACTGACCCAATCTGAATGGAGTTGGAGTAACATTTAGTTTTTATTACATCGCAATCGGCTCACTCAATCAAAAGATATGTTAATTTAAAGTTTTCGAAAATCTGCGCGTATGAAGTCATGGGCACAGCTAGCCATAAATATAGATATATATATATATATATATATATAATATTATATTATGTACGACACAAGAAGTATTACATCCCAAAATCGTACTATTCAAAGAATACCAACTGTATAATTCGTCGTATATATATATTTTTCTTTAATTTGGCACCACGCCGTTGCCTTGATCACGAAAATGCCTTATTCTCATCTGCCCGACCGAGCGCAGAATCACGGAAGGCCTTTGCCAAATTATTCGCGGATGGGCGATCGTGCAGCCAAAAGAAAAAAAAAATAATAATTCGGTAATACGAACGGTAGGTAGGAATATACGAATACGGCAATTGCAGTGATAACAGCGAGCTACATATCGAAACGCAAGTGTCGAATTGGAAAACGTTGATGTAACTGTTGATAAAGTTACACGGATGACTGGAATTATGGATATACTAGCTTTTACCCGCAACTTCGTCTGCGTGGACTTTAGGATTTGATCCAAAGAGGCGAAAAACAAAGAGAGAAAAAAAATAAGAAAAAAGAAAGAAGGTAGAGTGTCATATTTTCTGGGCATTGTGGTTGACTGACCGACTGAGATAAGTATTGGAAATTAATAAAACCTAACTAATATTATAAAAGCAAAAGTTTAGATGTTTGTTTGTTACTCAATCTCGCTGAAACGACTGAACGGATTTGGATTACATTTGGTATATTTGGTGAAGTATGTCCTGAAATAATACATAGGATACTTTTTATCCCAGTAAATGGTTCCCTAGGGATGACTCACAAAGACAATTTGCTACTCTCAATCACGACGAAACGGATGGACGTATTTGGATGAAATTTGGCACACAGGTAGAGTGCCAGACAGACAGACAGATTATTGCATAGTATGCCATGCAATAATCTGTCAAACAAATTCCAGGTAACACCACATTTGGTGTCAAGTACGAAGCTATCGCTGTCTCGAAAAACTCGCATAAATCTCTTGAAAAGGGGAAAAGTTCTGAAAGAATCCTATCGGTAAAAAGAATCTTGATTACACGTGAAGACGGCATAGAATTAAAATATTCCGGGGAAACGTAAGTCTGATCTGTCACGAAGATAGAATAAAACTCGAGCTATGGAGGTAGGTAGATGTCAATAGACGTCACCTCGAGCAGGTTACGCATCACAGAGCTGTTGTGAAGGAGCATCCAAAGGCGATGATGTTTCAACTCCCCACATTCCAATTATTGTCGGTAATTTGCCGTTTAAACTTAAAAGGCTCCAATTCGTATTGAATTTGACATTTCCAATGACAATTAATAAGTCTAAGGGCCAAATACTGAAAGTGACGGGAATACATTTGGACACTCCGTGCTTCTGGCATGGTTAACTATATGGACTGTTCGAGAGTATAGAGTGCCAACAACTTACATGTGCTTGTCAAACACCATAAATCATTTAATCTTGTTCACGGCACTATATTGCAAAGTCATACAGTTCTGTAGGAAACAGCGACATTGTATCATACTGTAGTTGAAGGTTGGCACTTTTATACAACTATTTCATTAATTATTTCATTACCAATGCTTACCCCAGTCAGGCAGTCTACCACTGTGCCTGCGAAAATGACACTCTACCATCTTTCTTTATTTCTTTCTTATTTCACTCTTTGTTTATCTGCTCTCCGGATCACGGTCTTATATACAGGCCTTGAAAGGACGGTGATGGGCGTAGGCCTGCTTAGTGTCCAAGGTTTGAAAATTCCGATTAACGGCGCAAGGTTCGCTCATAATGTTGGGGTGTTGTGTGCGACATAGAAGGAATCTAGGAATTTCGTCTCTTTTCTTCCGAAAATGGCGTATACGCTGTGGACCCTAACCATAAATAATCGTAATTTTGTATATGCTTGATACGAAAGAAAATGATTTATCGCAAACGTACTGGGACTGCTTCAGTGCACTATCCGGGATCGCTGCTAGCCGTTTTTTATATTGCTCGACGTTTGTCGGCACTCTGAAAACGGAACACTTTTCTTTCACGCTTTTATTTTCTATACTCTGTTTTGCACTTGGGTACGGTGCACGCCTCAGGTATCGTAAGCTGAACTTTCGGACTAAACCCGAACACGACGACATAAAAAAAAATTATCACTAAGTCCTTTCCTTTAACAGTAATACAGGAACACGTTTTTGAGTATAAAGTTTTGGTTATGGTAGGTTATAGGTTATATTTAACAATCATAGATGCGGCAGGTTGAGAGGCCAGAGGAAGGACACCCGTCGACTGCAGTGCGTTGCACTCTAAGCGTGCCTACCCCCACCACTGAAATTCGCCTTCGTTTCAAGACCTGTATGTAAGACCGTGCTCTGGATCAAATCCTAAAGTCCGCGCGGACGAAGCCGCGGGAAAAAGCTAGTAGTAGCATAAAAGTTTCAACCTTCAATTCCAGGATCATACAATGTCGTTGAAGGCTACAAAACTATAGTGACTTTGCAACATAGTTCGGTCGACAATATTGTATGATTGATGGTCTTCGATAAGTACATCCAAGTTTTGATTACTCGATACTCTTAAACAGCCCACATATAGTTGAATATGCGAGAAGCACTAAATGCATTTTTCAGGGTTTGTCCTTTGGACTTATCAATTGAAATCGAAAATTCCGACGTCAATGAGAATAGGAGCCTTTTAAATTGAAACGGCAAGTTACTGGCAATAATTGGAATGCGAGCAATTAGGACGTCTTCACCTTTGGATGCTTCAGTGAGAATGGTTGCCTTTGCAAAATTCCTTCCCAGCTCTGTGATGCATAACCTGCTTGAGGTGACGTCTCCTGACCTTTGTATACCTCCATAACTCGAGTTTCATTCTAACTTTGTGTCAGATTAGGCTTACGTTTTCCCATGATGCTTTAACACTATGTCCTCTGCACGTGTAACCAAGATTCTTTTTATTGGCGCCCATAGGACTCTTTGCGAACTTTTCGCCTTTTTCACGAGTTTTTTTTTAATTTTTCCACTTATTGATAGCTATACACGCCACACGAACGTTGTGTCAGGCGCATTTGTTTGACAGATTTGTTTGACACGGCATACTCTACCTGTGTGCCAAATTTCATGGAAGCACGTTCAGCTGTTTCATGGTCGATGATAACAAACTGTCTTTGTAAGCCGTTCAGAATTTTTCACTTGGATAAAAAGTATCCGATCTTTTATTCCAGGTTATAGTCTACCTGTGAGCCAAATTTCATCCAAATCCGTTCAGCCGTTTCGACGTTATTGAGGAACGAAAATACAAATAAACATCCAAACTTTCGCAGTTTATATATATATATATATTAAATGACAACATATACTAGATCTTTATTGGAATGTTTTGTACTAGCCGGAAATATGCTGAAGCTACTAGATGTGGTATAAGTAGAGTAAACCTAATTGTGATGTTTTGGCAAGCAATCATAATATGATTGAGTGTATATATATACCAGCTGTACCAACGGCTTCACACGCGTTGAAATACTATCAATGGCACAACGAGCACCTGAATTGTTTTTTTTTGTTGTTGGGGTTTGTGAAACATCTGACATAAGATACTGAGAAGGGTTTGCACTCCCTCACTATGTGAGATTATTACCCACTAAAACTTCTCCCCATTCTCCTTCTCTTTTGCCCTCTTTCGGAAGGGCAGGAGAAAAAGAAAAGGGACACGAAGTTTTCTAGAAAATCAAAACTTACAGGTTGAGCACTTACACAGAATTCATGATTATTCGTCAATTTTTGTTTCTTTGTTCGTTTGTTCATGTATTCATTTGTTTGTCTTCATTTGTTTTAAAATATGATAATTGTTTATTGTCATTATTAAGAACTGCGGAGGATAAGCCCGTTCCTCGACGGGCAACAGCCTCTCTCTTTTTTTCTTGTGTTGCGCGGACTTGTGTTCTACTGGACTTTTAACAACATTCGTTCGATATTATACTTTTCTTTGGAAGTCTTACGAATAGATACATATATATATGTATATACATATACACATATATATATATATATATATATAGATCATACACGTGGTAGAATCTTTTTCGTAGACGTACTTAGTGCGCATATATATATTGGGACGTTGAATAAAAATCTTCAGCTGAAGCACAGTGAATTCTTGTTAGGACTTACGGTGACCGTGCTCTCATGGAAACAACATGCAGAGATTGGTTTAGACGCTTCAAAAATAATGATTTCGATGATGAAGATAAAGAACGCTCTGCCGCATCAAATAAGTTTGAGGACGAAGATTTGGAGGCATTACTTCATGAAGACTCATGTCAAACGCTAGTTGGAATTGCAGAATCATTAGGAGTTGATCACACAACAGTTTCGAAACATTTGAAAGCATAAGGAATGATTCAAAAGCAAGGATATTGGGTGACGCACGAGTTGAAGCGGACAGACATCGAACGACGTCTTTTCACGTGTGAACGACTACCCCAGTGGCAGAAAAGGAAAGGTTTTTTGCATCGTATCGAGACTAGCGATGAAAAATAGGTATACTACAGTAACCCTGAGCGTAGGAAATCGTGGGGTAAGCCTGGCCATACATCAACATCATCGACAAAGCCGAATATCCATGGTTCCAAGCTTCTGCTCTGCATTTGGTGAGATCAGCTGGATGTAGTTTATTATGAGCTGCTCAAACCGCACGAAACCATCACGGGAGATCGCTATCGACTACAATTGATTTGGCTGAGCCGAGCATTAAAGAAAAAATGGCCCCCATACGAGCAGAGACACGACAAAGTGATTCTGCAGCATGACAACGCTTGGCCACATGTTGCTAAAGCGGTGAAAACCTACTTGGAAACGCTTAAATGGGAAGTCCTACCCAACCCGCCGTATTCACCAGACATTGCCCCTTCCGATTATCACTTGTTCCGATCGATGGCATATGGCCTAGGCGAGCAGCACTTCCATTCTTATGAAGATGCCAAAACATGGGTCGACTCTTGGATAGCCTCAAAAGAGGTGTCGTTTTTCCGACGTGGAATTCAAGTGCTGCCAGAAAGATGGGAAAAAGGAGTGGCTAGCGATGGACAATACATTCAGTGACATGTTTTTTTTACTAATTTTTAAAAATAAAGCATTAATTTTCACAAAAAAAACAGCGAGAACTTATTCAACACCCCAATATATAACGAGCCTATGGAAATTCCCGTTTGCTCCCTCCCTCACCTCATTCTCCGTTGCACGATTTCTCTTTTTTCCTCTCGTCGTCTCTCAATACACGCACACACATACACACGATGCATAACGACGTCGGTCGTCTCCTTTTTCTTGGCCGGTGTTTTTAGTAGCCGAATACGAGAGCAGGTTTGCATGAAATGACACGTTATGAAAAAGCGCTTAACAGTTATATCACCGGAGCCCGAATGAAAAACGAAAAGAGAAAAGAGAAGAGAGAGAGAGAGAAGGAAAGAACAGAGCGACACATCGTGTTGCTGTCGAGCGTAGACGTCGCGTGTTTTCCGTCGATATATCATCGGAGCGCGTCGCAATGGAAAACACGGCATCCCTTTGGCGACACGGATAAATGAGCGAAAAATATTTCGAGACCCGCCAGCACCCCTCCTCCCCTCTCTCTCTCTCTCTCTCTCTCTCTTTGACTCTATCAAGCCACCCCTTGACAAACTTGACGACGTATGAAAAACATCCGTACACCGTCCTTACCCGTCGTAATTCGGGACGGAAGAGAAAAGAAAAGAAGCTCAGAGACGAAAGAAATTGACGTTGAACGACGAAAAAATGATCACGTCGACCCTCTCTGTTGCAGATCCATCTTCGAGGCAAGGTGGAACGACGAGTCGAGACACTTCTCGAGACGGGCCGCTACTCTGCTTGTGTCGGTGAGTCAACGCGGTCGATCGATCGATTGTTTCATTGATTAAAGCTCATACTTGCATGTTCGTTTGAATTTCGGCAACTTTCGAAGCGTTAGCCTTGGTCTCGGCCAATTCTCGGGTGGATGACCGCTTAGCCGCGTACTGGTTTGAACTACGATTACCGCAAATTCGAAACGATTGTCCGTGTATATATATATATATAATATGCATGCACTTTAGACTTTGATCCAACGAGGAGGCAAACAAAGAGAAAAAAGTAAGAAATAAAGAAAGAATAACGGAGAGAGTCATTTTTCTCAGGCACAGTGGTATACTGACTGAATGAGGTAAGGGTTGGTAATTAATGTAATAGTAATATAAAAGTGCCTTCAGCATCATACAATGTCATTGTTTTCTACCATCTATAATACAACATTGCATGATTTATGGCATTCGACAAGAACATTCAATTTTTGGGCACTTGATACTCTCGAACAGCTCACATATAGTTGATTATGCAAAAACCTTATCCTTTCTTAGTGTTCCTCTACGCCCTTTAAGGAACATATCTTCCGAATTGCATTGACATAAAAATAGGGAATTCAATTTTCCGATACAAACTTCAACATCCCGTTGCACCCCTAATTAGGGGTTGTCTTAAAAAATCCTAAAATATATGATTTATTATCTATTCTGAATAATGTTTATACCAAGTTTCAAGTTGATCCACGCAAGAAATACAATTTTCCATACAAACTTTTACACCCCATTACACCCCCTTTGGAGTTGATGTTGGAAAAATCCTTTCTTAGTCTTCTAAATTTTCTTCTACATCCTTCTAGATCCTTCTAAGGAATCTTCTAAATTTCATGTTTCTACCTTCAGCAGTTAAGACTGTGTTTTTCGAATGACATTATTGATGACAATCCACTTTTTATCGCCACTAATCATTCGTCTTAAAAATGTTTCTTTTTGATGGCATTTAAGCAGCAAATCGCAAGCTGAAATTAGGTCCATTGAATTCTTCCCGCTCAGTTCGTGCGGCACCTAACACCAACTTCCGTAAATATCTCGAAACAGTTCATTGGTCAATGTTGAGGTTGAGTTCGATTTATGCAGTCGTCAAATGCCGGTCGGAGTCGATTAAAGCCTTGATTTTATCGACATCAGTAGTGACTGGCCGATCGGAACGAGGAGCATCTTGGAGATCAAATTCGCCACAACGAAATTTCGCAAACCACTTCCGACACATCCTTCCGATTACGGCATTCTCTCCGTGCACGGCGCATATCTTTTTATGAGTTTGCAACGCGTTTTTGCCTTTCGGAAATAGAAAAGCGAAATGTATCGTAAATACACATTTCTTCCTTCCATGTTTAAAATATAATTAAACTTCCTATACGTCACCGATCTCGATTGATACTTTTTTTAAATGGCGCCACAATTTTCCGCTGTCATTTAATGTACAACACTTCATATGGTTGACGCATGTGCGAGCGGAGAAACAACTGCCAACGACATCTGTCGGAATTTCGCTACGGAATTATGCATAGACCCAGTATATATATATATATATATATATATATATATATTGTGTCTATGCATAATCCCGTAGAGAAATTCCGACAGATGTCGTTGGCAGTCGTTTCTCCGCTCTCCATATACACACACACACACACATACCATTGTATATACATGGATAGATATGCACAGGATGTCAGTAGTAAGTAGGAAAACGATAAAAAAATTCAACCTCAATCCCAAACCGATTTCGGATAGGGAAGGCTAGGGAAGGAAACGATCGACTATCAGGATCTGAAAACGGCGAAAAAGCGACAAGTATGGTTAAAACGGGAGGGGGTGAGATCGTAAAAACCCACGAGGGCACTGGGAACATTGAAAATTGTGTTTTCATTTTTCACATTCTTCTTTTTTAACGACTCGCATTGTTTTGCGAATCGTAAACAGCTAATTTCGTTCGCCTTTAGCTTTAATAACCGAGCCACAATAAACAGATCAATCAGTCGACCGATCTCTCTTCTTCTTCTTCTTCTTCTTCTTCTCTCACTCTCTCTCCCTCTCTGTTTCTCTCTCTCCCTCGTCACGAAAGGACACGCGCCAGTAGCATTATCACAACGTGCTATTAATGCTTGTTACTTCCTCAAGGTGGCGTGTATACAGATAATTTCCGAAACTGTCTCTTCCCTTCCACTCGTCGTCGGGAATGGGGGAGCATGCAAGACGCCGGCGCGTCTGTCTTCTCCGCGTTTACAAGACGATGTAAAAACACAAAAAAAAACACTCGACGAGGCAATAAGGATAAAAAACATCGAAAAATGGATACACATCGTTGGCCGTACATGGCGAGCCGAGTCTCTGCGTTACGACCTTCGTTTCTCCTCTTGTTATGCCTTTCGACATCCGATTACAAGCGTGACTCCTCGTAGACAGTCGCGGTGCAAGTAGCTAGCGGTTCGGCGGCGACGGGGCTCGGCGTCTGGCAGCGATGCGGAGGGTCGAGAGGTCGGGGGATCGAGGTGTTGCTAATTTTCCATCCTCTTACTTACCATTCGCTAGAGGGGGACACGAGTAGGATTGCAAGATCCTTTAACCGATAATAACACCGTTACGCAACAGTGCCTCATTAGTTCCTCGAATGGCGATTCACAGTCGAGTTCGGAACTTCCAGGAAAACCCCTGACTTTGATGCAGAGGGGAATTTCATCCGACATATATATTAGATGAAGTACAAAGTTCTGAGCGTTTTTTCGCTTTATTTCGACGATGAAATTAACATAGTTAGGATTATCCGATTTAGATCAAATATGCGCCGTTTTGTTCGATAACTTTTGTCCATTTTGAAGGCAATTTCATAATTCCGCGATTGAAGAAGTTCTCGTTCCTATTGGTAAAAAACTTGACCAGCTCATTTTCACAAGCCTCTCTTGAGGCCAGTTTTGTACCATCAAGAAAATTTTGCAAATGCTTGTAAAGGTGATAATCGCTTAGTGCCAGGTCTGAACTATACGGCGGGTGCGATAGAACCTCCCATCCAAGCTCTTGGAGCTTCTGGCGCGTCGTTAAAGATGTGTGCGGCCTGGCATTGTCTTAATGGAACACAACACTTTTCCTATTGGCCAATTCTGGCCGCTGCTGGTTGATCGCCTGCTTCAATCTGGTCAGTTCTTGACAGTAGAGGTCCGATTGGAGCAGATCATAGTGGATGATTCCTTTCCAATCCCACCAAACACACAGCAAAACCTTCTTGGCCGTTAATCCGGGCTTGGCGATAGTTTGGGCCGGCTCACCGCGATTGAACCACGATCTTTTTCGGCTTTTGTTCTCGTATGTGACCCATTTTACATCGCCAGTCACCATTCGCTTAAAAAATGGGTCGATTTCGTTACGTTTCAGCAAAGAATCGCAGGCATCAATTCGGTCCAAAAGGTTCGTTTGTGTCAATTCGTGAGGCCCCCATACTCGAGCTTCGTCTTGAGACCAGCCTTATGCAAATGGTTCCAAACGGTTTTCTGGCTAATCTTCATTTCCTGGGCAATGGAATAAGTGCTCACATGCCGGTGCGACTCGACGATTTCCATGATTTTATCGACATTTTCGACGATTGGCCTTCCAGAGCGTGTTTCATCTTCGACGTCCATATTACCAGAATGGAATCGTTGGAACCACCGCTTTGCTGTTGCATTCGACACTGTATTGGGTCCATAAGCAGCACAAACTTTTTTGGCCGCCTGCTCCGCCTTTTCACCTTGGTTGTAGTGGTACTGCAGAATGTATCGAATTTTCTCCTTTTTTACCTCCATTTTGGAACGCTGTAACACACAACTGGCGTCACCAAACACAAAACTGTCAAAGAACTTTTTTTGAAGCGTAATGTCATTTTTAAATCGCCGTTAGTATGACCCGATGCAATGTATACATCGTGAGATATGGCTCACTAAAGACATCTAGCGGAAAACGCTCAGAACTTTTTACTTTACCCAATATATATATATATATATATATATATATATATATATACACACATACAGATGTGTGTGTGTGCTATAGACTACATAATATACTCGACTTGTATGTACATATTTTGAATTGTTTTTATTAAAGGGTCTTCATGAGCTTGGGGTCGAAAAAACAGATCGATATACAATATGGTTTTTCTGATGATACTATTTGTTTGACGAAGTCGGCACTTTACGCACAATTAATACATAGTCTTGCCAAGTTTGAGTTTTCTTTAGTGAAAAATATTGTCAAACAGTGAAGTTATTACTATTTAATTCAGCATAATAATAAAACCTTCGTATAGACGAAGGTCTATACGAAGGTTTTGAAATTTTTATTAAATGTTTTGAAATTTTTATAATTACGAGAATGGAAAGCTGTAGAAATAAATATTGGATGAAAAAAACAGCTTTTTGAAGCTTTTCCGAATTTGAAGTACATCAGACGAATATATTTTGAGATAAGACTTACACAGTTTCACAAAATATATATATCCACAACAAAAATATATTGTTGTATATGTATGCGTATATACAGGGTGTCCCAGGATGGAATGTCATCCCTGAAATGGGGGGTTAGGGGTGAAATTCTGAGTCGATTGATATAAGCATGTATGGTTCCCAGATCAACCCCTGAATTATTATTAATTTTTAAAGACGGGCCAATCAGACGCGCCCGATGAGCGGGCTCGCGTCGGTGAGCGATACGCGCGTGTAGTGGTGCCTGGCAAAGCACGGTAGGAGCACCGCCCCGCCAGGCACCACTACACGCGCGTATCGCTCACCGACGCGAGCCCGCTCATCGGGCGCGTCTGATTGGCCCGTCTTTAAAAATTAATAATACTTCAGGGGTTGATCTGGGAACCATACATGCTTATATCAATCGACTCAGAATTTCACCCCCAACTGTCATCCCATTTCAGGGATGACATTCCGTCCTGGGACACCCTGTATAGATATTTCTTGATCAAAAAGTCTACTATTAACTGAAATGTAGAAATAAAAAAGAAAAATACACATTGACATGATTTCTGTTTAGATTTATTTTTAAATATTGCAATATTTAAAAATAAATCTAAAGAGAAATATATTTTTTTTAATATTGCAAATTTATTAATGAAACGACGTAGACGTGTACTTTTTATTTGAAACTTTCCCTTTCTTTAAAAGAATAGTAAATAGCAATAAAAAGAAATATTTCCGTAAGTATTGATATTTCACGAAAAAGTTTGAGAGCAAAGTTTCATCGGATTAAAAATATTGCAAACTTATTAATGAAACAATAAATACACGTACTTTTTATTTAAAACTTTTCGTTTCATTGAAAGGATAGTAAATGGCAATAAAATAAAATAACACCGTAAGTACTGATATTTCACGAAAAAACTTGAGACACAAGTTTCATCGGATTAAAAAACCCACATTTTGATCAACTCCGTGTCATTCTCAGCTGGATGTGTTAAGGGGATTTATACATCATTATCAGTTTATAGATCGCACATATATACGCATCGATTCATCTTTTAGCTGGAAATTCACGAACATATGATCTCGCGCATAAAATCCAATTGTATCGTACAAGCGCGTACGCAGAAAAATTGCAGCGGATATCTCACGACGAGGAATTGTATG
>OZ010720.1:13814962-13870866 GCA_963932345.1 Ophion ventricosus | reverse complement strand
CCCGATGATAATACAAGGTAATGAAGAAATGATTAGGAAGTGTGAAAAATATTTGTCTCAGGGATCTCCGCATTCATTACCACAACTCGCGACAGTAGTAAGTATTCTCCCTATACATACTTGCGAATCAAAAGTGCCTGTTTTGTTTGAGTTTCTTTGGGCTACTATCGCTACTTTGGCTAATGGCAATTGCTTGCTTCCTTTTTATTTAAGAATAACAATTATTATTCTTTCTTCCTCCTTCTTTAATAATAACAATTATTATCCATGAAGAAACAGGAAGAAAAAGAATCGCTCAAAACAAAACCGGCACTTTTGATTCTCAAGAATGTATAGAGGGATGAACTGCACTGCTGTCGCAAGTTCCGATAATAAACACAGAGATTCTGTGATACAATCATCCCTTCGGATATTCCTCTGTAGTTGCGCTATAGCTCCGGGGCCTTCACTATACACCATCAGACGTTGAATACGTCTGGTCGGTTAGCCAGCCGTTGACTGTATTACCACGAACGTGCCCCCGGAGAGGGCGATCTTGAAAGCCCCGAATTGCAGACCAGTCAGACGCACGGGGAGCCCGGATATATGTGTGGTTTGCCACGTCCACTGGTGAATTCATTTGGCCGAATACGATGCATCCTTAGTCCCAGGTACCACGTATTACTACCATCACTACTGCTTCGACCACCTCCGCGTACTTCACTGCTCGACGCAGAGCACAGCATCCGGGAAATCTCCCTTTCTCTATCTGCCTCTCCCGAATCACTTCTCCTGCTGTGCCCTCAGCCTCGTTCGTCATGCATTATACACCACTTCGTTAATCAACCTGCAGCATCGCAAGTCGGCGGGCGGCGCTTCACCTTCGTAGAAAGGTCAGTGTATTCACGGTGCAATCGAGGTAAGTGCCAACTGCAGGCTGGGCATGAGTGATGTCCGAAAAAAATAGCCGCTCAACTATAATCGAGGTTTGGATGCAATGATTAATCGGTCGAAGAGGGATCGATGATTCACGTGTAGAGAAAAAAGGTCGCTTGATTTCTAAATTAATTGTGTACCCAAAAAGGGGATCATGCAATCACAATGAAAAAAGGCGTTGTTTTCATTTGATCAATATTTGGGGATCGGGTAGTTTTTATAAAGAAAAAACACTAACTGATTGTCGTAATAGACTTCATTTATTCTTCGGTTGAAGGTCTTGCCATCAGACGCAGCTTTGCCAGAGTGATGAGGTTGAGACTTTTCTTCCTCTCCTCGTCTTCTTACGAGTGGAAGTTTCTCAAAATCATGCACCTTTTCCATATTTTTTTTTGCATCAGTGGCAGGTTCCCAACATGATGTGATACCTACTCCATGTCATTACCTCAGTGGCAAGTCCCAAAATGATTAGGTACGTTTTCCAAGTCATCCGGTCTTCTCAATAGTGGCAGATTGCCATGAGGTAATGCCCGTTTCAAGTTCTCTCAATTTTTGCAAAGTTCCAACTTTGAATCTAACCATCATAGTTAGACTTACCTTTGCAGAGCCGAGGTACCCCGTCTTCCAGATAGCACAAAGAGGGTAATCACTGAAACTCACAAATATCTATTGACCCATAGCGCGTCCACGTCAGTTCTATCAAAATGGAGAGGTCAGGTGGATAAAGATGTCATTGCGCTCCGACTTCTTTTAACCTACTTTCCCGTTACCACCTATGTCATCACTCGTCCCAATTGTATTCTTCGATCCACCAGGCGTCTCGCTTCAGACTTTCCCTGTCGCACTTGCCGCGACGAAGATGCCTCTTGAAACGAAGTCATACATTCTTGCACGAGAGTGCACGTTGTCGGGGACGACGTATGACGCTGGAAAGCCGTTTTCACCGACCATTCCCTGACGCTGATGCCATCACCGCGTCGGTGGCCAAGTGTGCCCGTTCACTTCGATCTCTTGAATATGAATAAGTTCCATGTCGAAGAGCATCGACAAACCCTCGTATAACCATCGCGACTTTTCTTCTTCCCTGGACTGGAGGATCTTCCGTCGTCGGGAAAAGTTTTATGTCCCGTTTTTTTCCCCCAGGCTTCTCCGGACTCCGGCCGGCATCGCATTTGCAATATCCAGGCGTCTCGAGGACCCAAAGAGAGAGAGAGAGAGAGAGAGAGAGGAGAGAGAGAGAGAGAGAGAGGTTAAAAATCGAAGAAAAGAGAGTGGTCCATGGACTGACCGGCGCAGCTATCGGTTTAGAGCAGTGGACGCAGTACGTGACGAACATATATTGATACGAGGGGTAACGTGCATACACGTATGCCGGGCATTCGCAATATCAACCGTTACGTCGAAACGGTCACCCTTCTATGCCATTCAACCGTCACAGCACCATTTTTACGTTTTTATATGAGGGGCTTTTTCTCGCGTGTCGATATTTTTGGTAAATGTAACGAGATCCCATCACTTTTTGTGGACCTGGCAAAAATCCGAAAGTAAACGGTGCGTCAATTGCGACTCATCGAAGTTCTGGTTTACATTACTAAAAAATAAAATGCAGCGACTGGTTGAAGAGGTTTGGTACGAAATATGCTCACGAGTAAACATTTTGCTTTACAAGACATTGAAAAATGACTATAATTTTCCTTCAATTCTTGCTAGGTTTTGTTTGCCAATTTTTGTTCACCAAATATTCGGACTTGGTTTTAGTAAATATGGGAGAGGAGGTCGTAGAAAGAATGAAACATTTTTTAAGAGAACGCACGTAAAGGAAATATTGGAATTATTATAAAATATAATTGTTTTAATGCATTTTGAATAATGTAACAATAGAACGATGTTATATCTCTTACGAAACATTATATATATTTTGTAAACTAAATGTGTTTTTTTTCTACAGGTTTTTCTTCTTTGTTTCGTCATTCTTTGTTTTTAACTGGCTCATCCATTCGACTGTTCTCTCTTGTGTTTCAGCTCGGCATACTTTTGGTGGTCAGACTGGCTCTACTACACGGCGCTTTGCCAAAGTTCTCACCGCAGGACAATCCGGCCGCCTTTCATCCCTGTTTCCACGTAAGGTGAGTAAAGACGGCAGGTCAAACATTTCCGCACGGCTCATCCGAGACTGTCTTGTGTTTAATCCCGTTTGAAAAATTCCTGGCACGTCATGAATTCACCGGATGAGAGTTCAATAGCCTTGTTATTCACACTTGCCCAACATCATACATGCCTCACGTACGCTAAGTCTCGCTCGAAACAAAATACAAGAGCGGAAACGGCGAACCCCAGACGGAAATTCCAACGGCATTTTCTACATTTTTTTTGTATGTTCGATACAGAAGTTCAGAAGGATAGTGCGTTCACGCGAAGGCCAACAGGAAGTTGTGAGAATGCATAGAAATATGCCAATTCGCGCTTCGTCAGGCAATTTGGACAGAGCATAGTTGACAGCATTTTCCGTCGTATGACCGGATGATTTTTTGATATGTTTATGCATTTGTTAATAACAAATGATTGAAGTTGTTTTTTTGTCGAAAATCAAACTTGTTTCCTACAGCTTGCTATTTTTGTAATTTAAAAAAACTATCCTATCGTACAAAAGTTTTATTTTTATTCTAAAAGTACATTTTTTAAAATTTTTTATTTCGAACTATCCTAGTTGCTAGAACTACATACACCGATTGGCCATGCGTCAAAGGTGGCACTTTCTTCAAATAATAATAATTTCGTCGTTTATCAACATTTTTTAATAAAAAAATAAAAGTCAAACTTCGCAAGGCCTATCAATTGTATATACAGGGTGGACCACGCAACGTGTGCACCTCTTTTACGACCAAAATATGCGTTACACAAAAAAATGTTTTATACAAAAGTTACATGGTTTATAAGGCTACACTATGTGGTGCATTTATTTTTTTTATAGGTGGAGGCACTTCGAAGATTTGAAGGTCAACTTTATTTTTTCAAATGGAATGCTATATTTTTTATAGCGTAATATGATAGAGTATCGAATTCTGAGTAAAAAAGTATAGACCTTTATTAGCCCTAGAGTTAATAGCTAACGAGTAATTTCACTTTATTACTTTAAAATTTTCTTCACGTAATATCAAGTTGGAGATTCAAATCTACTACAAATTTCTGAATGGCAGTGTTTATCAATATGAACACATTTACCACATCACACACACTTATCATGATTCACAATCTTCTCAATGATTGTAATCCAGTATTAAAGTATCCTTCGGTGATTGTATCTATGATTGTATCTTCGGTGATTGAAGTGGCAGTTTTTCTTACGCTACGTTTGTTAACATTAAAACTTCCATTTTCTCTAAGCGATTTACACATTCTCTCAAATACGGTTCGAGATGGTTGAATCCGTTCAGGATATCTTTCGGCATACATAGCTTCAGCTCTTATTGCATTTCTATGACACTCACCATACACTAAAAGCATATCAAGTTTTTCACTATTAGAAAAATTCATTTTCACTTTTATCTTTCTGATAATAATCACGCACAATCACCGAAGGGTACTTTAATACTGGATTACAATCATTGAGAAGATTGTGAATCATGATAAGTGTGTGTGATGTGGTAAATGTGTTCATATTGATAAACACTGTGATGTAAACACTGACATTCAGAAATTTGTAGTAGATTTGAATCTCCAACTTGATATTACGTGAAGAAAATTTTAAAGTAATAAAGTGAAATTACTCGTTAGCTATTAACTCTAGGGCTAATAAAGGTCTATACTTTTTTACTCAGAATTCGATATTCTATCATATTACGCTATAAAAAATATAGCATTCCATTTGAAAAAATAAAGTTGACCTTCAAATCTTCGAAGTGCCTCCACCTATAAAAAAAATAAATGCACCACATAGTGTAGCCTTATAAACCATGTAACTTTTGTATAAAACATTTTTTTGTGCAACGCATATTTTGGTCGTAAAAGAGGTGCACACGTTGCGTGGTCCACCCTGTGTAATAAAATCTCTACCTTGTCATCCCAATGCTCTCATCAGAAAAATAAATTGAACATCGACGTGTTATTTGTATAAAAAAAACATTTTATACGTAGTCTTATCACGGCAATTATACTGGTAACAATCTTTTTATTGAAAAACTTGACTCACGAGTATTCCTCGGATGAAAGGGGAAAAGCTCAACGAGCGAAGGTTGCTTCAACTTTGCAATTATCTTACTCTCAACTCACCTAGGATTTAGAACGCATCCCGACATTTTTTTCAATACATTTATACATACATATGTATTATTTTACATCAAACTCCGATAGTGTACAGTTGTCAAACTACATTTTTTCATTCTCATCATGGCACTTCTCCAAAAAAAAAGATCTAAAATGTTTCGAACAAAATTTCACTACAAAAATTGTTATTTAAATTGAAAGATCGCGCGATTTGAGGCTGCGAGACGTAAGGGAAGGTCCATTATTTTCTTCTCTCTTCGATTTTGCGAGGCTCATCACAGTTGGCGGTATCGCGAAACTTCAGAAACCTTCCTCGACCTCCTTGGAAATATGAAAGACCAGGAACGGTGAAGAGAGTGGATGCACACACAGAGAGAGAGAGAGAGAGAGAGAGAGAGAGAGAGAGAGAGAGAGAGAGAGAGAGAGAGAGAGAGAGAGAGAGAGAGCGCGAGAGAGACAAAGGAAAGAGAGGAAGAAAGAGTGAGACTTCATCGCAATTCTTTACCGAGTTAAACTGTGCGCTGAGCTTTTCCAACTTTTCCACTTCGGTAACCGCTCTTGAGAACACACGCACGCCCAGGCTATATATATGTATATGTATATGCTTACATCTATGTAAGGTGATTTTGAAGACATTGAGGTTTCCTTATATATTTTGTGCGTGTTATATATATATATATATACGCACATGGGGGCCTGGGGCTTCGCGCACTAATACTTATCCAGCACCGCAGCTTTTTTCTTCTTTCTCCTCCTCGCTCTTACCATTTTTCCTCCACTTCTTCTTTTGCTTCTTCGTCTTCGTGCCCGACCCCAGCCCCGTACATTTTCTGTATCGGCAACGGTCTACCGAACCACCACCGCCCATACTTTCTTTGAACTTTGCGGAAAAATTCTTTTCTCCTTCGGCGAGCCACTTGCCTGCTAGATTTTCGCGTTTACCGAGCCGGAAGTGAAGAGAAAAACGCATCGACGTAGTGGCGAGCTCGCGTGCATATCTCGCAGCGCTCCTCGGAAAATCACTTGAAAAGTTTTGTCTACGGGCAAAGTGCTTCAGGATATAGGAATATTGTTACCACTGGGCTTTTATAAAATATCCGGCTGGAGGCTCGCTTGGTCGTGTCAAAAAGATTCGGGCGTTTTACCGATGAATGCCGGAGGATGTTTTTTTCTTCGTGTTTGACACGTTGATATGTTCAAGCGAACTTCCACGTTTTCGAGAGTTCCGCGTCGAGGTCGTTTTCGAGCAGACTACGATAGAAATAAGAATCCAGGTGGTTCAGCACGGTTTCGTGTGGAAAATTGTATGACGGTGCACCGGGTCGAGTGTGCTGAAACTACACAGAGAGAATAGTCCATGGTATTTACAACGAAGGCCCATGGTAAAAGAGGGAATAGTAAAATTCCTTAAAATTTATTGGCACCGCAATTATAATACGGTTATCACAACTATAAGTGAAAAGTATGTAAAGGTGTCTCAAAATGATCTGACGTTTTTTTTATTAATAAAACGTATTATATGTGTGAAAAGTACGAATATTTTAATTTTAATATAAGGTACAAACATGGAGATTATGTGTGGAACACAATATTCGATAAATGGCCACTTCGTCCCTGTTTGCAAACGTTTACTCTTTTGACGAAATTTTCAATAACATTTTGCCATAATTGCAGACTAATTTTATTATTGGTGCGTCCAATTGCTTCCTTGAGCTCCGGAATGGTCTGTGGTTCATTGGCATACACTTTTCCTTTCAGAAAACCCCGAAGAAAAAAGTTCAATTGCGTCAAATTGTACGATCTTGGTGGCCAATTTACATCGCCGCGGCGCGATGTAACACGACTATGAAACTTCATCTGCAATAACTGCATTGTTTCGCAGTGAATTTTCACAAATTCTATGCGTTGCTCGATCGTGTAATTCTCAATTATTAAACCTCTATCCTTCCTGATGCCCGTTATCAAAGATTAAGTAATCTATGCTCGCCACAAAAAAAATGGCGTGCGATTTAAAATGCCAGCTGATTTTGAGACACCCGTTATAATTATGCGATTTGTGTGGTGTGTTTGACTATCTATTATCCCCGAAATAATTATTAACTATTATAAAAGGCTTGACAATATAGATATGGTTCATTCAGTGCTATGGCAAAATCGACGCACAAATACTAATGTTGTATACTGTACGTTAGGTTTTGTCCAGGTCAAAGTTCTACTATTCTAGCTGAGGGAAGGTTATCGTCGAGAGGCATGAAAAATGCATCAACTTCGCGCATTTTGTTTTGATATAAAATAAATACTCTTGGGAATGGGTTTCGACGTATTTTATTCTTCTATCAATGGGAAGTAAATTTCAATTTTATTTATTTAAAAAAAATCCATAATGGCGCCTCGAGCTCCCGTCAAATAAAGCCATTTACGGTGTGTTTTGGTGTGCGCGAGGCTGCACAGCCTTGCCTGTTCATCTCGAACAAAACACGGGTTAAAACTGATTTAACTAGACTAAATTTGGGGGTGCCTTATCATTTTTTTTTTGAAAAACCTCTGAATAACAACATGGCAGCCGGTTGAAAAAAAGGCAATTTTCTTGCCCGGTGTTTTTTTTGCTGCAACGGACGAGAAAAATATTTCGAAATCAATTTTTGACAAGAATCGCTTCCTGGTGGCTCCGCAAATTGAATTGCCTTTCAATTGCCACACAGAGATTCATGTGAATCACTTCATCTGGTGAAGCTGTAGAGGGTAAAGCGCGTTAAAAAATGCTGTTCCAGAAAATGCATTTAAAGTTTTAGGTTTAGGCTGTAAATTCTAAAATACTTCAGATATGAAAATCGTCATAAACGCTAACCAGCCCTTAAGTTTATACAATTAATATGGTAAACGGTAACGTTTGTCGAGTATATTTTGCTCAAAGACCTTATGAAAGGTGACTATTCAAAACAAAATTATGGTAATGTTTGCTCATAGTGAAAACGTAAATCATTTTTAGTTGGAGCAAGTACGGCTTAGCAGTTTTAATAGCTACGTGTTTTTTTTTTACAAAATGATACGTAGTATATATATATATTGCATGGCAACAATAGGATATCAGTTCGATATTTCTTCTTTTAGTTCACCTTCTGTCCTTATAGGACACCCATTACTATGCATATAGCAGGTCGTAGAATATAATATGGTATAAATCACTATTAACATCGTCGCAAATCACAAGCCACTTGTTTTCAATGTATGTATATTTTATTTCTGTTCGCTATTAAGATCGTGCGGGAGTTAAGGTATTGCTGGATGGATATTAAAAAACCGCCAAAATTGATAATTTGAGGAATGATAGTTTTTGAGTGAATAATAATTCACGAATTATTTTAGAATTTTTCTTTAAATAATTTAGTAGTTATAAACAGATGAATTTACCACGGTCGCTTATAGGAAAACAGCTTCTGCAGACGTTAATGGTTGGAAGAGGAATCGAACTAAATCGCCCTAAATCCTGAAAATATTATAGCATCGGGATTTAGGATCAAGCGATTGATTAAGCTAAGTTTCAAATAAATCGACTGAATAATTGTCAAAAAATCAATTAAAGTAATGGGGAGTATCGCCTGTTTAAACGACGAATTAATAGCAATCATTGAAAAACTCAATAAATATTGAGTTTTTGGATAATTATTGATAATAAGATGATCTGAACGTATTAATTGAATTTAAATATTGAGAAATTGTTTTGTTGGACAGTCGAAACAGATGTACAGTCACTGACAAAACCTCAGTCAAACACGCCAACATCATGGAATTTGAATTCAATTATTATTAAAAGTGAAAAATAAAAATTTCTAAGTGTTACTTTATTACTAAATTAGCTATTTGTAAGGGTAAATATGTACGACATGATCTGGACTTGTAAATCGACGATAAGCCCATTTTGGACAAACTTTTTGCCCGACCGTCCATCGAATAATAACTTAATTTTTGATAGTGTAAGGGAATATCCATTTTATGAAAAACTACTATATTATATAGCATCGAAAAATCAACGTATGTTTGTAAGATTGGTGGTTGCGGTCAACATCTGTGCATAATTCATGCAATTACTGAAATTTCATCAAGCAGCAAATATGTTCTGCAGTAACTATGGCCCTAAATTATTATTGTTCCCTCAGGAAAATAAAAAAAATATGATTAAAGTACGGTTGAAAACACCATACATTCTATCAGTGTATTTCAGCATCATCAAGGCGTACTATTATTTTATCCGGTCTGTATAAGCTTGTGGCCCAAAAAGATATCCAATTTTTTTTTCCTGATGAGATTATTGGGATGACGTGGTAGATATCTTACACACGATTAATACGTAGTGTTGCCAACGCTAATTTTTTTTTACTTTATAGAATACTGATGAACGATGAAGTTAATATTATTTTAACAAAGTGCCGCCTTTGTTACATAGCCAATCGGCGTAGGTGGTTCCCGTAACTAGGCTGACTTGTTCCGGTCGATGCAACACGCCTCAGAAAATCCACAATTCAATAATTACGGGGAATTCCAAAAATGGGTAGATGAGTGGATAACGACACGCATACCATTTGTTCTTCTTCTTATAGCTCTCAAATATGGTACTCTTCTCATGTGGAAAGCCATGCAGTATCCAATAACCCTCGCACGCATTTCTCATTATTCCGTCTCTTCGCAAAGCGTCCAATATTTTCTCGTCTTGCAGAGTACAATCCGATCATGCGATTCCCTCGATGCTGGGCCTTTGTGTTTCGTCTGGTCGCACGCGATACAGATGACTTTCATCGAATAATCTCTTTTGCGCAATTATCCGGCGAGGCTTAGGTTAAACTATACGCGTATACACCGTCTCTTGTACAGAGGAATGATAAGCAATTCGTCGACCGAATGTCAGTTTCGTTATTCTCTTTGCGGAATAATACGACGAGGACAGCTGTGTCGCGCGCGATCATAGCACGAGACGCAAACCAGCTGATGGACTCGCTCGAGCGGATACGCGGCGAGAACGGAGACTTCAAGAGGATCGGAGATCAGTGAAGGATCTTCCATTCAATCGAGGGATATTTTCGAATGCGTATCCCATCTTGGCCGGCGGGCAAGGGAGATAGAGAGTGTTCGGTTATTTCGCGCTCTGGAGCTTCAGCCCTCTAAGAGCATGGTAGAAAGAGAGAGAGAGAGAGAGAGAGAGGGAGAGAGAGAGAGAGAGAGAGAGAGAGAGAGAGAGAGAGAGAGAGAGTGAGAGAGAGAAGGACAAAAAAGTCTTTCGGCGGATAAATCGACGGACCCGTATCTGTATTACTTTTCTCCGGTAACCGAGATAGCGATCGATATATATATATATATATATATATAGGAACGTGTAGTAATCGAGAAACTGACACTCTCCGAACGGGCGTGCAAAAGTTTCACACGAGGATCCGAAACTACTATTCGAATATAAAGCTGCCACCGTCTCATCTTGTTTTCCCTGGGCCCAAACCTCCCTCCCTCGCACCGCGCCTACCTATCGTACGAACGGAGCCCCACGCTCTGCCGGTGTCGGGAAATAGGTTTTTATAGTGCCGCAGCATAAGGGTGAACGATTTCTCGCACGCTCGGATATGCCAGTGTACCAGTCGACTATGTGTGGGATGTATATGCCCGAGAGAGAAGCTCGTGAAAGAGTGGAAATAGCTGAAGCTCGGTCGTACCAGCGTCGTTATTATTCTGCATACACACACACACACACACACACACACACACATACACACACACACACGCGCGCGCGCACACGCACACGCACACGCGCATACACACACACACACACATAGTGATTCGCTTTAATATTCGGACATCTGAGAGAACAATATTTTTAAATAATTTATTAATCAAAATAAATTAAATTATAACAATTCTAATATGTCGTTGGATTCCCCTGTTGTTTAACAACATGCTGCAATCGCTTTAGCACGTTCAAAATGATTTAAAAAAAAATAATTTGCAAATATTCGGTTTTGTAAATATAAATGATCGGTGTTTTTCGTATGTTACGAACCAACTCATCCCACAGATTTTCAATTGGGTTTGAGTCCGGTGGTGGACGGTTCAAAACTTTTGGCCAATTATATAACAGGTATTCTTGAACAATACGTGATTTATATTTGGAATCATTGTCCTGGTAAAATTTGGAACGATGACGGATGTTCATTTTTTTGCACTTTGTATTAAATTGTTTTTTAAAAGATTCAAATATTTGTTTTTATCCAGAATGCGTTCGATGAAAACTAACTCGCCTACTCCTGCAGTTGAAATACAACCTCAAATCATCACAGATCCACCACCGTGTGGAACGGCCTCGTAAAGCATGCCTTGGCACAACGGCTTTCTTTTAGTTGCATAAGCAACTAAAAGAAAAAAGGACATTATTGAATATGCCATATAACGTACTCTGTATTAATTTTCGCACCTTACTCTGTCGCTGTGTTTCTTTGACGGATTCCACGCGAGCGCCATGTATAAACAACCTATACTCATGAAGGATACATATATACGTATGAATTTGGGACACGGTGAACCTTTGTCAAATAGATTTCTTGCTTTGAAAAGGGCCGTTTCTTTTTATTTTTCACTTATAAACGCCCTAACCATGTTTGCTCGTTAGAGCTGTCAAAACCACTGCAACACTGTTTATGTATTTATGTATGTTTATGTGTGTATGTGTATCAGAAACATCTTCGACTATTGGCATTATTGTATCCGTTCGATATCCTGCGCCGCTATCACACCAGAAACTATTCGAAGGTCAAGAGAATCATTCATCCGACGTCTTCAAAAATGTGTCGAGGTTAATGGGCATCACTTTAAACATTTGTTACAATGAATTTTCTGCACAAAAAAATTCAATGACATTATTCGGGTATTCTTATTGTCAATACCATCACGATTTTCCGTTTTTACACGTGTATTTTGGTGAAAAATAATTTCAAGGTCATGATATCATAGGTCGTTGGATTCGTCTGAATATTAGCTACAACGTCTTAATAAAAAAAAAACATGTTCCCATTTGAAAAACCATTGATGACCTTGAGAACACAAAAACTTGACAAAAATGAATTGTTCACCACTGTATCAGCCCTTCGAAATCAATCGAATTACCTCCTGACATTTTTTTTCGTCACTCTAAAGGCAACGGAGATATTTGGGGTGGTCACGTTAAATGGTCCACCCTGTATATAGCTAGCTAGCCGGCTATTAAAAAGTACAAGAAAGCAGTGGCGCTGCGTAATACGGGCTTTGTTTCGAGCCTGCGCAGAGCGTATCAATCGCGTCTACTGCGCTGTTGAGGAAAGTGTTAAATGATACTTAAAAGGGCGTATGTTTATAACATGCCCCAATGACTTTATTCGTTTAAACCCACTCACGTGTGTTGAATATTTTTGTGGTCATAAAATCCTTCGGAAATTCGACCGAAAATTATGAGATCTCAGGTTTGAGTGGACGAATCGAAAAATAACCTCAACAAATCCGATAGGGAAAAATCACATTACATTAGGAAAATGTCAGATTTCCATTCAACAATGCGTTTTTTCGTGATGTCAAGTCAAAGTGCAAAAACGATCAGTGTCAGGCCATCTTACTGTATAAATAATACGCGACGTGTTGGTCAGTTCGTCAGCGACGTCGATTTTTTTTCTATTACTTCTCTTGATATATTAGCTCTATTATATATATATATATAATATGATATAGGACATGTTATTTTGAAGCCATTCCTCTTCGAGGACTGTTTTCATGATAGCCTTTTGCCTCCCCATACACAATTTTACGACGACTCTACATTCAATTTATTTACGACCCAACGGAGTGTGTTACGTATTCGCGAGTTGTAACTTGTGCGGTAACGAGCGATCAACGATACGTAATAATTGCCATATCTCGATCACGAAGCGAGGGTTGTATCGTGAATATCGGTGCAATATTGGCATACAGCGCTTGGTGAAATTTTTATTCACCGTTGTGTTCCGAGCCTCCTGTTATGGAACGCGGGATTTAATTATGTGGTAAAATATGGATGAGGAAATGCGTCAATAAACAACTCGGGCACGGTCGAGTCTCGTGGTACGCGCACCGGATTAAAAAAAAAACGGGTTTAGACGAAGTTCACGGTCGCGACTTGCGTAATTTGTTTTTTTTTAATGCTTTACATATCAAAATATTGCGAATTACGAACATCAGCTTTATTCGATGAACAGGACGGAGCATGTAAAGTGTTACAGAGCAATAGCACTCAAGCTATTGGTGATATCTAAAACAGTTTCAGGTGAAAGTTGTGTTGTTCGAGAAGGACGTCATACGGGTGTTTTCGTAAGATCGTACATCGTCATTTTTTTTCGGTGGAGGTGCTATGTCAAGGCCAATTCTACTTTTTTCCATTGAACCATGTATTTTTTTCATGACATCATTACTGGCGTTAAGACGAGTTCAGGGATCTACAATACAAGATCATTACCGAAAAATAATGTATCGAAATAAATAAAAACATTTACTTGAATAAGTAAATACGCCTGACGATATGCAAGAAAGAATACACCAAGCGTGTGTCCAAATTGTACCACAAACGTTGGCTGAAGTTAGACGATCTTTTCATCAGAGAATAAACGAGTAGGGGAAGGTGGGGCATTATGTGTCACTTTTTTTAACCTATTTTTACTCTTACCGAAGTTGTCTGATTAGATAAAAAGGTCATAACCGATTTTTATAGACCTTTGGGCACACACGAAAGCTACCATTTTTTTTTGGGAAAAAGATTACGAATACCAAAATAATGGGATCGAATAAAATTTGCGGATTGGCTCATTGTACCACATGGGTGGGGTACAATGTGTTTGATAGGTGGGTGTACAGTGCGTCAAATACTGTGAAACGTGGGGTATGTATGGCTAAAGTGAATTTTGGATAACGAAAGTGATAAAAAAGATCATTTTTTCGCATTTTTACCTCATCACGTCGTGGTCATATTATTTGTGAACAACATTAGGAGTCGACTCATTGTGCCTCACAACTCGATAACACATTGTACCCCATTAGTAAAATATTTGATTATTGATGAAAATAATGATGAATTAAACTACGAATGGAAAAACACAAGGCACCGAGTGCATTATAAATAATAACACTATCGATTAGGACCGAAAACCCGAGCCACTACAAAAAGTAAGGTTATATTTGACGTTTTCCCGGCAAGCGAATTTTTTTTTCCAAGCCTCAAATCAATTTTTAATTTTGAATAATTCTTTGTGAGCTGCTATCGATTTTCCTTTAGGTCTGACGAAACTAAATATAAATCCCGGTACAACACAAAAAAATGTCGGATTTCACGAGCTACAAACCTCCGAGACATCGCATGTGGCTCACAGTGCCACGTGACACATTGTGCCCCACTCTTCCCTACTCGCAAGTCGAGGATCATCATTGTGAGTATCTTCTTTAGGGTGGCCAAAAACAAGATTTGCAAATCGTTTAAAAGTGATCGTTCCCATTTCATTCGATTTTTCGACTATTTTCATACTTGGCGTAACTAGAATGACCTTGTATTGTAGGTCACTGAACTCGTCTGAACGTCAGTGATTTTGTCATGAAAGAAATACATGGTTCGTTTAAAAAAAAGTGGAGTTGACCTTGTCGTAGCTTTAGCGCTGCCACCGAAAAAAATTACGATGATCCGCTATGTCGTTCTTCTCGAACAATACAACTTCCATGTGAAACTTTTTTCGATATCAACAATAATTTGAATGCTACAGCTCTGTAACACTTTAAACGCTCTACCCTGTGTATATATATATATATAGAATTCCGACGGAATTAATCACTCGTCATAACGTGACCTTAAGTGGAGCGCAAACGAGTCGACGCTGTACGTCGCGTCGAGAGGCCCTTTAACGATTTTAACCGCAAGTCTCGGCGATCCGCTATGCATGCAATGTAACGCTTTTTAACTCTTTTCAATGCTGTATCCATTCGCGTGTGTAATATACACGAGGCTCAACTCGAGCATTACACACACGTACAGGCACAAATATCGGCGCGATATGATACTCTCGTTATGAATTCCTCCCTGTGCGTCGCGGATCACCAAGTCTGCATGCAGACGCTTCTCGTTAGCGTTTTATCGTTGAACAAATATCAACGGTACGTATAAGAGAAAGTACCTCGTATACATACGATGAATCAATGAAAGCGGATCGACATGGGAAGCCCGCCACCCTCTTGAAGCACCACTATTTCCTTTTGGTTGCTTTCGAGGGAATAATCAATCTTTTACATTTTTACTTTTTTTCTCTGACGATGGTCACCCTTTGTTTGGCGGAAATGCTGAGAAAAAAAATCTCATTTAAGATATTATAGGAGAAACGAGATTTAGTGATCGATCGGAATTCGGAAAGTTAATCGAAAGAACTTTATATGTATATATATATATATATATATATATATATATATATATATATATATATATATATATATATACATACATATAAAGTTCTTTTAATATGTATCACGCATTACCTTCTAATGTGAGTACATCGGATCGCGAAAATGAACGATTTTCAAGAATCTTTTGATATGTTGATGGTGCTGGGGGAATGCCGTAAACATTACAGAAACGCCCAAGATTTGTATGCGGCTCGTTATCCGGATAGGCAACAAAAATCGAACATGGCTTTTAAGCGATTAGCTGACCGTTTCTGTCGCTTCGGTACAGTGAAACAAACACGAGTCAAACGTCGACCGATTGTTAATGAAAATAATGCGGCTGCTATCTTAGCTTTCGCTGCACTAAATCCACATGCGAGCAGCAGGCAAATGGAAAGAGAGAGTGGAATTAGTCAGCGATCTGTATTAAGAATCTTACATCAACACAAGTTCCATCCGTATCGTATGTCATTACGTCAGGATTCGTACGGCAATGATTTCCTAAATCGCGTCAATTTCTGTAACTGGATTCGTAGAAAAATGCGCACAGATGTCTCATTTTTGAGTCATGTGCTTTTTTCTGACGAATCTAACTTCACAAATACGGGAAATGTGAATAGGCATAACATGCATTATTGGGCAAATGAGAATCCTCGATGGATGAGAACTGTACCATTTCAACATCCGTGGTCCGTTAATTGTTGGTGCGGCATTTTCGGCGACACATCATTGGTTCATATTTTTTTGAAGGTCGCTTGACTGGGCCAGTTTACGCAAACTTTCTGCAAAACGTACTGCCTCAATTACTGGAAGACGTGCCCTTGCATGTTCGCATAAACATGTGGATGCAACACGACGGTGTCCCACCCCATTATGCTCTGTGTTCAAGAAAAGTGATGAATGAGATTTTTGGTGAAAAGTGGATAGGACGAGGCGGCCTTGTAGCTTGGCCACCTCGTTCGCCAGATCTAACATCACCAGATTACTTTTCATGGGGTTTTGTCAAAGAACGCGTAATGGCGGTAGCACCTACCACGCCTGACGACATGAAAGAAAGAATACGCCGAGCATGTACCGAAATTACACCACAAATGTTGGCTGACGTTAGGCGGTCTTCTCATCAGCGAATTAACAAGTGCTTACAAGTCGAGGATCATCACTTCGAGCATCTTCTGTAGGTAGACCCAAACCAAGGTTAGTGGATCCTTTGAAAGTGATTATTCCGATATTTTTCGATTTTCCGACTATTTTGTTGTAGGTCGCTGAATCCGTCTTAAAATCGGTAATAATGTCATCGAAAAAAAAATACATGGTTCCATTTAAAAAAGTGGAGTTGACGTTGACGTAGCTTCAGCGCCTCCACCGATAAAAAAATAGGGTGGTCCAGTATGACGGCCTTCTCGAACACTGAAACTTTTGTCTGAAACATTTTTGGATATGATCAATAGTTTGAGTGCTATTGCTCTGTAACACTTTATGTGCCTCACCCTGTATATATACTAGCTGTACCATGCAATGCCACTCAAAGAAAGAAAGTGTCTGTGTTTTAATTCTGTCTATTGAAGTTCTTTTGGATACACAATATTTTGTGCTTTTTCGTTTGGTGCATACACGAATAAATGAGAACGTTTTCCGACGCGCGAGCAACCCACATACAGCTGCCCATGTGGGAAGCATATATTTTCCAAATTTAGTCCACACACTTTTAGCAATTGTCCCTGTGCTTTGTCGATGGTCATTTCAAATGCGAGTCGCACCAGAAACTGCAAACGTTTGAATTCGAATGGCATATCTGTCGGAATCATTTGAATGCGTGGCAACAGTACATCTTCTCCTTTAAATTTTCCATTTAAAATTGGAGCTTCGATAATATTTCTCGTAATATTTTTCACTGAAAGCCTGGTACCGCTGCAAAGTCGTAGTGGATTGATGTTTCTGAGAAGAATGATAGGCTCGCCAATTTTCAATGTTAAAACGTGCGGCGTCATGCTTAGAAAATCAAGTGAATTCGAGAATTCAGTTTGATAATTGATAACTTCGTCTTAATTCATTACAGTATCGATGAACTTATGGTATAGGTTGTTGCTTCTCCTGGTATTCCGTTTTGAATACTGAAATTGATGGCATTGACATCGTTATTTTTGGCTGGAAATATAGCCGCACTGAGCCACTGAATATTTTTGTAATTCTGTGCGACATTTGGGAAAACTTTGTAAATTAATTAATCTGTGGTTGCTGGTATTTTACAGAAGTTTGTTGGCAATGTAATTGTGTGGATTCTTCGATTGTCATTCTTCCATTACCAATATCAACAATTGTTTTATGAAACGTTCAGCGGATGCATCATGTTGTAGTTGTATAACAAAATTGGTATTCAAAGTCTTTCTATATATATTAAAATGAATGTTTCTCTGTTTGTCCCGTATGCGTTCCTATACCATTCATCCGATTGCGATGAAACTTTGGTGAGCTGTTGTGCCCATGCCCGCGAAGGTTTCTGAATTAGTACAACCAATCCTTAATGTGGTAAAAATCGAGACTTCAATGTTGTATGGGAGTTCCGTCCTTTATTTTTTCAAACCGTTATAACTGCTACTCAGTCTATTCGGAATTCAGAATGACTTATGCCAGCCTTAAAAAAAATGTTCCCTTAATAGGTTGGAAAGTACTACAAAGTATTACATATAGTACACCTTTTTCTACATTGATCGTGGCGCGATCATGGATCATATCATTCAATACCCATGCTTTTACGACCAGACAAACAACAACGAATGGGACTCTGCTATCGCACGTTTCTGGTAGACAACATGTGAACACCGTTCCTTTTTATTGTCGTGTGAATCATCTAATTTAGAATATATGAATTTCCTTCAAATGAAAACATAATTCATATTTAAATAGTAACTTAATTAATTATGTAAGTATACCATATACATATGCTCTCTTGATGTTTCGGGTTTGTTGTAGAAGCTCGTAATTTCTTTTTCTTTCGGACTCCTCTGATAGATTTACCCTTTTTGGCGCGTTTAGAAGGCCTGACTTAAAAGTTTCAACCTAATCGGATGAATGATGCGCGAACGCATAGAAGATGAACAATTATCAGATACGACTCGCGCGCCACCTATTGTACGACGGCGGTACTATGTCAGAAACTTTCGCGCAAGTGCCATCCACATCTGTCGAAGTTCCAACTAAATCGTATGAACAATGCGCGAACGCATAGAAGATGGACAATTATCCGATATGACTCGCGCGTCACATATTGTACGTTAATTGTACTGTGTCAGAAACTTGCGCAAGTGCCAACAACAACTGTTAAAGATTCAACTCAATCTGATGAACGATGCGCGAACGCATAGACGACAAACAATTATCCGATACGACTCGCGCGCCACCTATTGTACGTTAATGGTACTGTGTCAGAAACTTTCGCGCAAGTGCCAACAATAAGTGTCAAAGTTTCAACTCAATCGGATGAACGATCCGAGAATGCATAGAATGCGAACAATTATCCGATACAACTCGCGCGCCACCTATCGTATGTTGATGGTACCATGTCAGAAACATTCACGCAAGTGCCAAAAACAACTGTACAAAGTTTCAACTCAATCGGATGAACGATATGCGAACGCATAGAAGACGAACAATTACCCGATACGACTCACGCGCTACCTATTGTACGTTGATGGTACTATGTCAGAAACCTTCACGGAAGTGCCAACAACAACTGTACAAAGTTTTAACTCAATTGGATGAACTATGCCCGAACGCATAGAATACGAACAATTATCCGATACGACTGGCACGCCACCTTCAGTACGTTGATGGTACTATGTCAGAAATAATCACGCAAGTGACAACAACAGCAGAGATTAGTAGAGAGATGTACAACGCTCCCGTTTTCGGCAGAGATTAGTAGGGAGATGTACAACGCTCTCGTTTTCGGCGTGCCTCGGGAATGGCGCTAAATCGCGGCGGCGAGTTCGGGAATATTTTGTGATCATCGCCTCTGTCGAGGTTGCAGATTCCCTTGTAGCCGCGCGAGTCGTGATCACCGCTCAAGTCGGTATCGCAGGCAGCGTGAATACGAACGGGTAGCTCGGTGGGGGAAAGGTCTCCACCCCTCGCAAATAGTGTTTACTCGACAGGCGCACGGAATGAGGTTTTCCGTCCGATGGAGCTCGATATATTTGTGTGGCCGTACTGCGGATTAGAATATACATTAAATGAATTTCAAAGTGAAAAACATGTATCGAGATCATTGTTTTCTCTCGGTTGCCTGTTCATGCCGAGAATGCGGATTAAAAAAATTAACGACGAAACGCGTTGAAAAATAAAACGCCGAAACGATCGTGGAAGGTTCAAAGAGAAATCTTGAGCCTTCGCCGCGTTCGTTTCGGCGGTTTTTTTTTCAACACAGAACACAGAAAGACTGAAAGTTCCCTTTCTCAAAGTTTCCCTTTCTAGATCATTTCGGCATTTTTTTTCAACACATTTCACATTGGATAAGTGTGTATAGCTAAGGCAGCCTTGCAGTCACAAGAGCCTCGCGGCTGAGATATCAGTGTGCGGGCTCTGAGTATGGACGACGCGGGTTCGATCTCCGGGTAGCCAATGTCTTTTTTTTTTATTAAACATATATGAATTAAATATCATACATAATGCCTGGACAGGCGAGAGTAGCTAAAGCGAGAGGAAGTTCGAAATTTTTTGAATATAAAATGAAGAAAAAAAAAATAGATAAAAAATCGATTCACCGGGGATCAAACCCGGACCGCAATCATTGTTAATCCTTCAGGCTGCCAACTCAGCCACGACGCTCATTGAGGGTAGAGAAATATTTATGATACACGCTTGTCTATAATGTTTAGTGTTGAAAAAAAACCGCTGAAACGACCGCGACAAAGGCTCAAGATTTCTCTTTGAACCTTCCACGATCGGTTCGGCGTTTTATTTTTCAACGCGTTTCGTCGTTAATTTTTTCAACCCGCATTCTCGGCATAAACAGGCAACCGAGAGAAAACAATGATCTCGATACTTGTTTTTCACTTTGAAATTCATTTAATGCATATTCTAATCCGCAGTACGGCCAATATATCGAGCTCGATCGGACGGAAAACCTCGCTCCGTTCACTTGTCGAGTAAGCACGATTTGCGAGGGGTGGAGACTTTTCCCCCACCGAGCTACCCATTCGTGTTCACGCTGACTGCGATACCGACTTGAGCGGTCATCACGACTCGCGCGGCTACAAGGGAATCTGCAGCCTCGACAGAGGCGATGATCACAAAATGATATTCCCGAACTCGCCGCCGCGATTTAGCGCCATTCCCGAGGCACGCCGAAAACGGCAGCGTTGTACATCTCCCTACTAATCTCTGACAACAGCTGTACAAAGTTTCAACTCAATGGGATGAACGATACGCGAACGCATGGAAGACAAACAACTATCCGATACGACTCGCGCGCCACCTATTGCACGTTGATGGTACTACCTCAGAAATCTTCACGGAAGTACCAACAACAACTATACAAAGTTTCAAATCAATCAGATGAATGTTATAGGAACGCATACGGGAAAAACAGAGGAACATTCATTTATATATATATACGTATATAATATATATACCTTTATTATATTTTTAACCTTTTATTATATTTTAACCTTTTATTATATTTTTATGATGTTAATTTAATAAAATGTTAATCAGAAGTTGCCCTTAGAGAAATCACGACTTCGGAAGCTGACGGAGCATGTTCGGCATACACTTTCTCTATCAAACAATACATTTTCGCGGCCAGTTTCTTTGCCAGGAAATAATGCGGCATACCTTGTCGCAAACGTAACTTATTTGTAACAAAATTTGCCATTGTGAAGACAATCTGATGATGTTAATGTGTCGCAGAAATGTCACTTATGGCGCTCCAGCGGAACACTATAGGCCTATCATCAGAAAATAGTAAATCCAACGCCATCTACTGCCAAAGAGCGGCTTCATATGCAGTCATCTAACACATATATATTAGGTATATGCATAATTCCGTAGCAAAATTCCGACAGATGTCGTTCCCAGTTATTTCTCCGCTCGCACATGCGTGAGCCATATAAAGTGTAGAATATTAAGTGGAAACTGAAACCTATGCCGACATTTAAAAAAAGTATCTATCGAGATCCGTGACGTATAGGAAGTTTAATCATATTTTGAACATAGAAGGCAAAAAAGATGTATTTTCGATGCACTTCGCTTTTTTATTTCCGAAAAGGCAAAAATGCGTCGCAAACTCACAGAAAGATATGCGTCGTGTACGGAGAAAATGCCATACGCGACAATGTGTCGGAAGCGGTTTGCGAAAATTCATTGTGGATATTTTGATCTTCAAGATGCTCCTCGCTCCGGTCGGTCAATCACTACTAATGTCAATAATATCAAAGCTTTAATCACCTCCGACCGGCATTTAACGACTACAGAGATCGGGCATAACCTCAACATTGACGAATCAACTGTTCCGAGATATTTACGGAACCTTAGGATGGTAAAGAAGCTTGATGTTTGGGTCCCGCACTAACTGAGCGAAATGAATTTAATGCAACCAATTTCAACTTGCGATTTGCTGCTCAAACACCATCAAAACGAACTATTTTCAAAGGATATGATTATTGACGATAAAAAGTGGATTTAGATTTGTATCATCGATACTGACCTTGAATGACCTTGAACGACTTTGACCCCCTAATGTTTTTTATGCGGCTTGAGGTGCACCACAAAATGGTTGAAAAAAATGTACCATTCCATTTCAAAAAGTGGAGGTGACCTTCACTGTGCGTCAGCGCCTCCACCGAAATAAAAAAATGGTCGCATTTGATGGCCCCCTTCACACCGTACAACTTTTGTCTGGAACATTTTTTTGTGACGTCGATAATTACCGAGTTATTTCGGGTGGCAGAGATAAAATGGCCACCCTCTAGATATATATATATATATATATATATATATATATATATATATTTGCGTGCGTGCGTGTGTGTTTTTGTGTCTATATAAATTTCTCCTATCTAAATACTCAAAGGAACGTACAATAATGATTCATCTTGTTCCTATTTTCATTCTGCAATGGAATCATGTGTACTTCGATACTTTCAAACTGGAACTTTTATTTGCGTTCAACTATCGGGTTCTAATGCGCCCTTGCGCATCCAATAATTTGCAAGAAAGTCAACACGGTACATACTAACTATGAGAGCAGTGGACGTCATGCACACATGGTGAAATTCGAGCTGTGCGGAAGGAGAGGTCCCATTCTCGCCATTATGAGAATTCGCATAAAATAGGAAAAGCGTTAATAGGAAGAGTGCTTCTCGCCGCGAAGTATCTCTCTCTCTCTCTCTCTCTCTCTCTCTCTCTCTCTCTCTCTCCCTCTCCCTCTCCCTCTCCCTCTCCCTCTCCCTCTCCCTCTCCCTCTCCCTCTCTCTCTCTCTCTCTCTCTCTCTCTCTCTCTCTCTCTCTCTCTCTCTCTCTCTCTCTCTCTCTCTCTCTCTCTCTCTCTCTCTCTCTCTCTCTCTCTCTCTCTCTCTCTCTCTCTCTCTCTCTCCCCCCCCCCCCCCTCCCCCTCCCTCTCTCTCTCCCTCTCTCTCTCGCTTTCCCTGTCTCTACCGGACGATCGTAAATTACGATGAGAAGTGATTCGTTTGGCAATAAGACGGTGAAGCCATTCAGTAAAATATCGCGCGGGTAAGGCCACGTGGGTTGCCACTTGGATATATACGAGAAATACAGAGCGAGAAATACAGAACGAGTCGAAAGAGGTGTGGCTTTGGTCACAGTCCTAAAGAAAATCAGACAATGGAGGACAACGAATAACGAGAGACAGAACATATAGCGTGGATAGTCGTTCAGCTCCAACACCAGCCGCATCTTCATAGAGAGGTCGGGGAATCGTAGATCATCCAGTGCAGGGATTTTATATGTATGTATATATATATCCCTAGAACCCCAAACGTGGTTTTGCAGCACCCCAACCCCCATTAAATCCAACGATGGGTCGTTCGTGCTGGCTGCTTATTTGACTATGCTATAGTGTATGGAAAAATTTGAAAAAATTCATGAGTCCTCTTTGGACTCCTAACTAAATTACAAAATTCTTTCCGCGCCGAAGCATTTTACACTAGAATATTCAAAAAATCATATCTTCCATTGTTTTTGAATTAAAAATAAAAATCAAATAGTATTTTTTTGTTAAATTGACACACGTTTCGAAAAAAAATGAAAAATTTCGAAGGTGGGAAAATAGTAAATTATGATAAGAGTACGAAAAAACTTGTTCTAGCGAGAGTGAGTTTGCAGCGTGAGCCCAAGGCAAGTGTTACAATCACACGAGATTATAAAAAGTTTTTTCGATGAGTATTGTACGAAATTTTCTCACCTCGTAAAATAAAGATATTTATTTTGTTATTTGACAAATAATAATTTCAAGACTGGCAATTGTGCTCTATGGAGGAGGACAAAGACAAATTTATACACCGACAAAATGATATTTTCAATTGTGTGTATCGTTTTGGCAGCAGAAAAGTGTTTTAAAAATAGAAGAATAAAAAAGAGAGATATCAATTAGAAACAATCGCGGAAAATATAGATGCGGTGATCCTCGCAAATGGGGTTTTTGCCCGATTTTGCAGCGCACAAATAACATCTCTTGCGTTAGTCTAGTCTACAATTAGCGTGAAGCCTCTCGCTTGGGCGACCTAAGATCGTGAAAATATTTGTTCTCAAATTTTGCGATAGCGTAGATATTGTAGCTCGTGTCTCTAAGTGTGACGAACAAGACGCAGGGATAGGTTCCTCAGAAATTCAATCCGTGACGGACAGATGTTTTCTTTGATCAAATTATGCAAGATTATGGCGTTTATTCTCGCTCGATCCAACATGACAAAAAGAAACCACACGGGCCATCGATTTGTCTTCCTGTGTGGGGTGTACGCGGAGATCGTATGGTCGAATGTGTCAACGCAAAATGTTGTGATATTGTAAAACTCGATGATTTCGGGTTTACCCGATCGACCAGCAACACCTTTTTTGTCGACAGTCGATAGGACCATAATGACGTTGTTCCTTTTTGGACAAAAAGAAACAAGTGTGAAAGCCTTGATATTGTCATAAGCATAACGAGTATGTTCGGGTGATGCTGGTGTGACAAATGATGGTGGAATTTCGCGTTTATTTTTTCGAATAGTTCCAACAGTTTCGAGTCCATACTGATTGTGCATTTTATCGTATATGTCCACTGTTGTAAACCAATTGTCGAATGTGACAGTTCGTTTGCTCTTGTGAATCGGCTTCGTCAAAACGCGAACGTAGTATTCAGGTTTTTCTCACCTTTTCCTGTCATGACTTTGCCAGTGTGTGGAACATCATTGTACATATAATACGTTTTCGTGTCTTTCATCGAGACTATTTTTATTCCGTAGCGATCAGGTTTCGATTTACTGTATACGCGCGCATTATATTTGCCACGGAAACCTAACAACAGCTCATCGATGGTCGAGTTGTTCGATGGAGAATAGTTGGCCCGACGTTTTTCAATAAAACGTTCCCACACATCTCTTATCGAAGTGAATAGATTTGTTTTCCTTCTTTCAACTCTGATTTGCTCACAGTCGAGTCTTAAAGTGGAGCAAAAACTCGAAACGGTAACGATTTATTATGGACGCATGAAACGAAATACGAATATCCACCGACCACATCTCAACAATTGTCTTTTTGCTCATAGGTAGTATAAGCTAAGGTAGTAGGTTTATAGGTGTACTATATTTTGCTGTAAGCTCGCAAAATATAGTACACCAATAAACACTTTCAGTTCTACTAGATCGGTTTCTTGATATGTAGCACTGCTCGCATCTTCACTCATTCCGCTCACTTGATGTCGTATTTGTTCATTTATGTGGGTCGCGATAATATTGAGGATCTCGTCAGTAAAAACAGATTCCACGCGTCAATTGAATTTCGAATTGTCAATTCTCCTCGAGTTTGTGCTGGAAATGGACCCAGACTGGCTCCGAACGGCGTCATCGCATTTCAGGAGCATTTTTCGACCATTTGTGGCCATTTTTACCCGGAACGTACGCTCTTCGTCCTCTTGAAGTTGTCGGTTCCTCATATTGAGCCTGTTCAGCACCCGAATTTTCATTCCCATCATCGTCTCAATCGTCACATTCCTCTTTATATTTGAAGGGTTCTTCGTCTTTGGCACCATCCTTTTCTTCCGAATCATCGCCACTAAAATAGAGGATTTGTTCTTGTGGCCGAAGTGGATATGCTAATTCGTCATTTGGTCGCACCGCCATTTTATTTAAAAAAAATCAAAGCCATTACAAATACATTTATTGCAGTGAATCCTTCTTATGCGACAACGGATAGGCGTTACGAATCGCGTGTGTTAAACCGGACAAGAGAATGGAGGAATAGAAGAAAAGAGACAGAGACTGATGTGTGAGCGAGAGAGAGAGAGAGTGATGGGCCATCCATAGGGTATCCGGGAATACGTGTATACGTATATTAGTACCCGGGTATTACGTGTATTAGTGCGTAACGGATGCGCGCCATTCTATCCGTTGTATGTCTAACTCTACAGCTACGTGTGGGCTCATGCTGTGTCTTCGTGCCTCGAGTCTAATTTAAGAGTTAATTTTATATATATTTTACCTATATACTGTGCATGTAGAGTGTTAACATTTTATTAGTTGTTTCTAAGTTTATGTGCTATTGTGTGAACAAAAACATGAGTGGTTTAATATATGGTGTAAATGAAAAACATTGAGAAAATTGAAAGTGTGGTTGAACATGGCTGATGATCACGGAACAGATGAGCCATCAACAAATTTTACATTCATTGAAGGTATGCGTTCTTAATATTCAATACATTCAATGTTACATTTAAAAAAAAATCACCATTTCAAAATATAATCAGAATTTAAAAAATAATCACAATTTCAAAAAACAAAAGAAAAATCTACGGTTATTACACAAAGTGCAACTATTCCGAGGCATTGAAAATGCAATCAGACTTTTCGGGTGACAAAAAAAAGGTACATGCGAATAATATGAGTGTGTCTCTCACTCTCTCTTTCTCTCTCTCTCTCTCTCTCTCTCTCTCTCTCTCACTCTCACACACACACACACACACACACACACACACACACACACACACTTTCTCACTCTCCATCGATCCATCCATCCGTCCATCCACCTTCTCTCTCTCTCTCTCTCTCTCTCTCTCTCTCTCTCTCTCTCTCTCTCTCTCGCACACGCACACACACACGCGCGCACACACGCACGCACGCACACACGCACGCACGCACACACGCACGCACACACACACGCACACACACACGCACACACACACACACACACACACACGCGCGCGCGCGCGCGCACACACCCACACGCACACGCGTCCGTCCGTCCGTCCATCCTTCTATCCATCCACCCTCTCCCTCTCTCTCTCTCCCCCACTCTCTCAGTCTCTCGAACTGTAAATATAATTATCATCCTGATAACATTGAAATGTATACATCAAAATTGAAACTTACAACTTGTAACCACAAATGACTCTACATGTAATGCAGCATTTTTCAACAAATCACAGGCACTAGCATGTCGCAGCCCCCCCCCCCCCGCCCCTCCACTGCAGCTGTACTACATAACAGCGGCAGTGGAGTGGGGGTAGCGTTAGTTTCATGTGATATTTCACTAAATCAAACCCTCAATATACATCTTTAAAAGCATTTTCAATGCTAAAAAAATCGAAGTCGTACAGCAAATGTAAATAGACATGCTCTTATTGCTACACGGCCTCCGCAAGCCCTTCGCGGGTATAAAAGGTCAAAAAAGAATCATTAAAAAAAAACAAAAAAAAGTGTGCTGTGGAGGACGATGGAGCTGTCGGAGAGACCTGCAGAGGCCTTCGGAGGCCTTGCGGAGGCCTTCGGAAAAAACCAACAACAAAAATAATAATAATTAAAATCATAACAATTAAGAAATAATAATAACTTTAAAAAATAACAATTAAAAAATAATAATAACAACAATTGAAATAACAATTTAAAAAATTACAATTTAAAAGATACAAAAAATTAACAATATATACTATACGGTTGCTTGTCTATTATCTAATTTTAATTTCAATTGATCCGACATTCTTTGCAGTTCCATCCGAAACTCCTCTATCTGGAATTAAACGTCGAGGAATGGGTGATGATGAAATACCACGTGCTGACCCATATGCCGCTACTGCGTGTTCTACCTCGGTTGTTCAAATAGTTTTTAAAAAATGGCGAAAAATATTGCATTGCTTTTGACGTGAATACTTTATATTTTATAATAATTTGAAAAAAAGAGAAGCCAATTAACTATACTCTACGGTAACTGGTCTATCATCTAATGATTTACAAAACAATATAAATGAGAGTGGTCAATACAGTCTAGAATAAGCCGATAGAAAAATATGTATGACAATCGTCCACTTGCAAATATATCTATTTATTGGTACAAATAAGACTGATTTAATATTCGTAAAAATAATACTGATTTATAATAATATCTACATACGTATTAATCCCTACTTTCTTGCTAGCCCTATTAATTCATTCACACACACTTCCCCGCCCACCCCGCTCTCTCACCCGATTCATCTACAGAAATAATTTGTTACGCCAGCGGAGTACAAATAAGTATTCGCTTCCGGCGCGTGTGAAGTATACACGCACCATTTTTTTTCAACAATTAACAACGATATAGCACTTTGAAATTGTTGTTCGCTTCGGCTGGGCAAAAATGCGCCGAGAGCATCCGGAGTTACCTGAGGGCTCTGTGACGTCACCGTTCGAAAGCCGGTGTACGAACTATTCGTGTAATACGAGTATTCTGTCAACTATGGCAACGACAAAATCGTATAAGGCTTGTTTCGTTCCTCTTTGTATAAATACGACGAAATATGCCCAATATAAGGCATTTCTAAATGTGCTACAAGACGTAAAACGTCGAAATATGTGGTTCGATGCAGCACGATGTGTTAACCCGAAATCATCGTCCACGTATTTTTGTTGTGAAAACCACTTTGATGTAAGTGTAAACGTTTTATAACATAAATTGTAGTGAAATATTTTTTTTTCAATACGTCTTTCTCAATATGCTTATGATACGTAACGACAATAACTGACACAATTTATGAAGCCTCTCCGAAACTAAAAATGACTCGAATTTGCTTTCACAAATCCACTTTCACACATCGTTGCACGAAAATTAAACAAGTTTTCGACGTTTTCAGAATGCTTGAGATGTTTTCAGATGTAAAATGACACCAAATTTCACATTTGTGTACACTCGCGTGTAAGCCGTATCATAACCTATTCGGTCGCGTTCGAACGGTGACGTCACAAGCGCCAGCGCCGATAACGTTTCACTTCGCGCCAACATCTACAGTTTGAATTATCATGATATAAAAATAATGCATACTTATCTTTAGAGTTATTTCAAAGGAAAACCCTTTTGACATTCTGTTTTATTATCACAAAAGATCAATTCTAAAAAAAAATTCGAAAATATTTTTTTTAACACCTCAATTCGCGACACTGAGAACCTTCGTCAAATTGATTTTTGCCCCTAAAGAGAGCCGTTAGTTTTACGTTTTCACTGATAAACGCTCTAACCATGTTAAAAGGTTAGTGCTGTTGAAATCACTGTAACACTATATATGTATATATCGCAAGCAAGGTGCAGTCAGGTATCGAGAAGTGCGAGAAAGTGGGGGCATCGAGTATGTGCGGGCTACGTCACGAGGCTGCGCAGAACGAGATTCGAACGCGTCGCTTACTACGCTACTTAGGAAAGGGTCAAGTATTCCTCTAAAGGGCGTATATCACATGGATACGTCATGACCGAATAACTTTACTTGTTTCAACATACCCACGAGTGTGGAATATTTTTTATGGTCATAAAATCGTTCGAAATATTGACCAGAAATTATGGAATCTCAGGATTAAGTGGACAGATCGAAAAATAATCTACACAAAATCAATAGAAAAAAATTCACATTGCATTGTTAAAATATCATTATGTTTTCGATTCGTTGGCACCTTTGTGCGTGACGTCGATTCAAAGTTCACAAACGACCGGTAACAGGCCATCTTACTGTATAAAGAGTACCCAGCATATTCGTCAGTGGCATCGAAGTCGGTGGCTTCGTAACCGTCAGTGGCGTTGAAGTTTCTTTTTTATTACTCGGTGTCGAGCCTCTGCCGTGTCTCTTCATATGAATACAAACATTTTTAAAATCGCAAAGCTTCATGACTTAAAGTATAAACTTTTTATTATTATATATATACATGACAAGTACTAGTGCACATACACACTACACTGCGAAAAAAAATATTTAACCGAAATAGGATCTATTTAAATCGAATAGGTTTTTTCGTTGATTTGCGGCCTAGTACGACTCTATTTGCTTCAAATAATTTTTTTTTATTTGGTGCAGCTATTCTTTTCAAATATTAAATATGTTCAAATAACTAAATGAAGATTAGATTCAAGCACATTTTTTCTTTGAACGTATAGGAGATATTTTTGAATAAAAAATATCTTCTTCAGCGTGAATAAGCGTCTATTCAATTCAAATATATGTTTCGGTTAAATCCGGGAAATATCATTTTGAATGAAATAAATCTGTATTTGCTTACAATATATGTATTTTTCTTTCGAATAAATTTTTATTTCGAACGCGTGAAAAATATATTTAAATCGTTGATATTGCGATTTGAATATAGCAAATATATATTTACCTTAAATAATTTTTTTCGGCCATCGTATGAAACCTGTATTTGAATCAAAAGAATTTTTATTTGTATCCAGTCATCTTTACGGGATGTAAAATCCAGTAAAAAAAATTAGAGCCAGTAAAATATTTTACTGGCTCTAAGAGAAATATGTATTTGCATAAACTACATATTTATCATATTCAAATAGGAATATCTTTTATTTCGCCTATATGAAACGTTTACCTAAATAAAAGATATTCCTATTTGCATATGCTAAATATGTATTTTATTTAAATACATATTTCTTTTAGAGCCAGTAAAATATTTTTTTAACGTAAAACATCGACGGTCAGTAATATTTCTCACTTCACAAAATATATATTTATTCACATGTATTTTTTTTTATACAGATTACAATGTAATACACTGTTACATATAGGGTAACGTTACATAATTGAAATGTGATACTTTTCGTAGATGTAACGGCGTCGAGTCGAATAAGTCTTCAGCATTCATATAGTGTGCATCTGGAAGAGATAAATTTGATACATCGACGACATACGAATGGTTATGTTCGTTAAAACCAATAGAAGGCTTAATTTTTTGGGTTGGATACATGCGTTCCGATATGCCTTGTGAAGTTGATGCCAATAACGTTGTTGCATGTAGCTCGCCGCAAGATGATATAGATGATTTGCTTGACCCCACGTGTCCACTTTCCTCCGATATTTCTTGATTCTTTGGACGATCCTTAGTGGTCTGCTTCGCAAATTTAGTGGTGACACTCTATGTAAGAGAATTTTTACTTAAATTCTTCGAACCAAGATGGTTGTCAAACTTTTTATTGTAATTAATTTAGTATTTTCAAGACATTTTTTTCTGACGTATAACTTGTTCTATTTCATCTTCCCCTAGTGCACTATCATTAAATAATAATTAAAAGATGAACGATCGACCCGACATCGCTTCTTTTTCGGCGACGAATCGTCGATACTATTTGAGCCCGACGCTAAACTTTCTGATGAAAACTTGAGAATTTGAACCGCTTTTTTAAATCTCAATCGATCTCCGAGAGGGTCGCTTAATATGTCAATGCAATTCGAGGGTAAATCTTTAATTTCAAAGATACCGATCCGATTATCTAAAAAAAAATGTCAACGTCGGAATGATCCCGAGCTCGATAATATTGTGGTACATTTCTAATGCTGACGCCGAACAATATACAAATGTCACACAAAATGAAAAAAATGGCCGGTCCTCATTGAGAGCAATCGAAGAGAAGTTGACTGGTACTTACCTCTGAATACACTGATATATTCGCCGAGACCGTGTATTTCCAACCACTCCTCGGTTTCTTGGGCAAGTATATATTCCTAAAGCAAGTCGTATTCACCGAAGAAAACAATCACGAAAACAGTACGCATTGAACAGACGCAACTTCCAACTCGAGAGACCACGTAACGATGACACGTGCTGGATGAAAATTTCTTACTGGAATACGTCCGCTGCCGGCGCCTCGGCGCGAAGACGCACAAAAACACAAACTGGCAGGAACACGGAGGAGCCGTGGGAACGCGAAAAAAAGCGCGGGAGCGCTCACCACATAAACAACTTCTCAAGGCGTTTGCTAGAGGGCCACTTTCCTTTGTCTCATACTATAAGATGAAACCAAATCACAGATTTATTAGGACTAAATAAATATTTCTTTATTAGACGCTATTAAATAGATCTGGAATTAAATAAATATATTTGAAATGAATCATTTTGATAATGGAGTGCGAAGTCAACGAAAACCGATTCAACTTTTTACTATCTTGAAGTTTTCCGTGAATCCTTGTCGTTTTCGCGTTACACGTTATTTTTCAAATTCTCTTGTTCAAAAAAATCAAAATATCTTTAGAAAAAAAAATCGTACGGAGCTTTAAAAAAAACAAAATTGAAGCTTGAGCTTCCCCCTTTATGATTCCGGTCAAAGAAATGCATAAAAAAAATTTTGTCTGTAAATGGGGTCCACCAGAGAAGGAACAAAAAAAAGGCGAAAAATAGTTGTTTCGAAAAAGGGTACTAGTGGTAAAAAAAATTGTAAAAAATTAAAAAAGAACGGTATGAAGGTGAATTTCCCCCCTCCAAAATGCCGTTTATTAAATTTATTTATGTCAACGATCGGCGAAAGGGCATAAAAAATCGTTCCGGAACTTTTTAAAATTATTGTCCGGAAACTTTTCGCCAGTAGTGTATATACTTGCGAACGTCGTGAGCGTTACTATTGAATGAATTATAGAACCGATTGATCCAATACCTAAAAAATGTCTCAACAATTGAAGGGGTCGCGGTGATTTTAATGAAAACGCTGACGTGATATATTTATTATTTTCTGCTCACAAAGTCAAGCATATTTAGTATATCGTATATATGTAGTCTTGGATGAGGGCGAATTTACAATTGTGAGGGGGAAAAAAACTTTCTCGATAAAGAACGAAGAAACCAGTTACACACGATTTCCTCCCATTGAATCTGCGTACAAATATACACGCGTATATATACAGGGTGCGGCGCCAAAATCCAGACAAATTAAACATTTTTTTTAAACATAATTTTTATTGAAAAAATGGAGAAGTTTACAATTATTTTCTACTAAATTATTTGTGAGGTCATAAAGAATACATTTACTCAATATAACCCCATTTTGCTTGAATGACCGCCTCCATTGTCGGTCTGAAGTGTTCGCCGGTCCGTTTCAATGAGTCACGGTCCATATCGGCGAATGCCGCTTCAATAGCGGCTCTTAATGATGCGACGTTTGGATGTCTGTACTTGTTAGTGGCCCTTTCAACGACGCTCCATACATAGAAGTTCAAGGGATTTAAATTTGGGCTGTTGGGAGGCCAAAATTCTTTGCTCCAAAACATGTCGACGTTGTCCGACAACCAATTTAGCACCAAACGACTTGTGTGCGCGGGCGCACCGTCCGGCTGGAAAACATACGGCTTTCCAGACGATACAGTTTCCATCCACAGCTTCACCACATTTATCAGAACATGCAAATAAACTTCTTTTGTGACATTTTCCGGATCGACTGCCCTTGATCCTCAATAATCAGCTCCTGAGCCCATTGAATGATTTCGGGCGTCCTGACAACGCGCTCCTTCGAGTGAGTTTTCCTTGCCGGTGTTGCAAAACCTTTGTTGGACTTCTCCGACTCGTTATACTTCGCGAAAACGTCATACACAGTCGATCTTCGGTTCCTAAAGAATCGAATGATTTCTGTCGCTGAGCGCCCAGCGCGAACACTTTCGATAATGTTTCGACGTTATAAATGTTTAGTACATGCGTCAAGCTATTTGGACGCCAATCGCGACCTCTCGAAGTGGCATAGAACGGCGGCAAATGGAAATTGAATTTTGTCCGGATTTTGGCGCCACACCCTGTATGTACTTGTATATATCTACATTCGCTATGTTTCAAAAGCACCGTAAAAATGTCGATAGCGAGATCACTTTAAATCGCATCGCATGCACGAAGCAGTTGTCGGAAATGTGTATTTTCGCGAGCGCGTGCACGTGTGCAAGATAGAATCGTTTGACATCGATCTTCACGTCACACATAACCCTTATAGATTATTTGACACGTCAATCATAGCACAGGTTTTTGGAGGGAGAAGCGCAGTGGATATGGAATTGAACGAGTCGTCGCTGTGAGATCAAAGTGGGGCGTCAGTTAAAGAGTTTGGCAGCTTCCCCAGTCGTCAAAATATCATATATAATATATGTATATGAACGACGACATGCGGTTACCATGTATAGACTGATGAAGCGTTCGATCATTGATTGAGAGAATATTTCGTGAGTAAGAGCACACATTTTTGTTCCTCCCTGTCATCGACATCCTATAGCTATGATAGTAAAGTACGAGCTATTGATTCGGCAGGCACTCACAGCCGTCATTTTCTATTTTTTTCCTTGTCTCACTCGATCGATGACTCTTGTGCGCATCTGCAGAGGAAGTCAAGCACTCGTACACTCACTTGACAGGACACTCTAATGCAAATAATTCGACTACCGTTTCGCTAAGTTTCCACGCATCCGCTTTTGTTGTTACGGCTGAAGTAGGTAAATATATACCTTGAACCTATCTTCTCTGACAATCGGTGACCTCCAATATCAACTTGGACATAAGGTAAATTTACGTGTACAAGTTGTACACGTAAATTTATTTTATGTCCAGGTGAATACATGATCCGATGAATAATTGATTTCTTTGGCTTTAGAAAAATTCCTAAGTGACCTGCAAATGTTTCCTTTTATTGTGTGGCCGATAATCTTTAATCTCCGTTTTTAGTGTTGCACGTTGAAAAGATTGTAGTCTTGTGCGATCCAAAATAGAACGATTTAGTGGCGAATCTGGAGGTAGTACTTCGAGTTTAAATGGAATTTCCGATAAGCCCGAAGAGGGCAAAGTCTAATTAGATAGGCTGAATAGGTACGTTAAGTGCTGGAAAGCTGACAGAACGGCCTACGTAGTTATTGAGCACGGTAAGGCTCGCACACGCGGGATGTATCGTAAGCGCTCGTGTGATTTAATCGAGTGGTTTGCATGGATACAAACATCGTGTACGTGACTAAAGCTGCCTCACATGGGAACCAACAATTGACCCGGATAACCCCGGAGGGTTTATCTCTCGAGGCTCAAAATGTCTTTCCCGGATTTCGCGTACCAAGCGTCAGTGTATCTAGATTCCTACTACACCATCGAATAATTGGATATAGGTGGTATTTCGGCAAAATGCCAAAGCATTTTTTGTACATATTTTTGACACTAATCCGCGCGATTCGACTTTAGTCAGTGTCTCGTAACTGTTTTATTAAGGGCGGGGTAAAGTAATAAAAAAAATTTTTTTCATTTTTTTTAAATTTTTTTAAATGAATGCATAATATCTCAAGAATATTGTGTTAAAATTTCAAGTCGATCGGAGTAAAATTGACGAAGTTATGAGTATTTGAGCGTCTATTGCTCCATGCCGGGTTTTATACCTGGGCGGCAGCTGCGCGGCGCGCTATTGTATTTTTCGACCCCGAATAAATTTCTTGATAAACGGGCCTGTTCCGGTCCCGTTATGTATATTCGAGGCATGGTGTATATTAGTATACACATTAGTCTGTACATCAGTTGACCGCTGTATGCCGTGCTGAGCAGTAGCAAGTCACACTAACGAACCTGGCATCGACGACTTTGAGTGAGTATAAGAAAATTATCGAGTTTTATTTTGAATTTCTAAAAATTCAAAGATAATTGAAAAATCTGAAAAAATTCATACGTATTCAGAAAAATGAACGAATCACGAAAAAAAATTGGGTTGCGGGGAAATTTGTTGACTAATTTTTTTTTTTCATCATTTTGTTAATAACATTTTGGAATTATTATTATGCAAAATTAATCTTTTGAGTACCTTTAATATGCATGAATTTTCTCAGATTTTTATGCAATCGAGAAGTGTTCTCAAACTTATGTGCAATGAGCGCTAAGCGACCAAACTCTTCTGCGTTTTTCAAACCGTTTTTCTGAGACTTGTCATATTTGAAGTCCGTGTGCACGATAACTCAAAATCTACTGGACCAATCGCTTTGAAATTTTGCACAGTACTTCTTCACATAATTCACCAGGTATTGTCGAGAGCTTTTTTGTTTTTTTTAATAATTACTAATTTTTCAACAACAAATTAGCCGATTTTTTTTAGCGAAAATCGGGTTTTTGGCTCCCAAGTGCTACGAAAAATCGAAAAATCGAAGAAAAAAAATCCTCCCGTCATTACCTCGAGAAACATCTCCTTCAACAAATGCATTTTGATTTTTTTGTTTCAGATGATTCTGTTGCGAGTTATGGTGCACACCGCAAACCAACTTTTTTTCGAGGCGCCTCCGGGGTTTAATTTTCACTCGCTCCATTTTGAATATTTTGCAATGCAAATTTAGGAGAATGTTGTTCAAATGTTACTTTATTATATGTAAATTTTTCAATAAACGAACACTATCCGTTACGCCAAAAAAAATCTTAAAAACATGCCTTTTTTTCGCCGAATTAACTTTACCCCGCCCTTAAGCACATTGCAGACTACTTGCCATATATCAAATGATATCATTAATGGCGACATTCTTTATTTTTTTTTTTAATTTGGTGAGGTATTAGTCTGATATCCAAATCAACGGCGGTCCTAGTCATGTAGGACTCGGCAATTTCCTCTCGCTCTATTTGATGTTATGAGGCAGGGACGGTAAATATTCTCGGAACTTCACAAAAGTCCAACGAATAGTTGGACGTTGCCGTAATTTCTCCCCACGATATATTGTAATGAACTCTGTCGGAGAAAGCGTTCGTACGAGATCAGCCTTGATACGTCTCAACGGCATGTATGCTTCTGGCAAACCGCAATATGTATTTTCCTTAGCCATCTTTACCGTATACTGTCTGTTTCATATTATCCCATAATCTTCTTCTGATCAAGGCGTCTTTATATCCTGATAAATCATCTTTTCTTGCCGGATTCCGACTTGCAGAGTGCATAGAAAAGACAGCGTCATACTTTTCGAAAATGCATGCGGCTGTACGGAAACTACGCCGACTACCGACCATGTTGGTAGTTGGCACTCGAGCGCTCCGGCAACTTTGGTCGCGGAAACCATCGTCAAAAATGTCTTCTTGACATTAAGTCCACGATTTTCGTATCGTTTTTTCTTCGACCCTCTACCTTATTTGACTGCATCCATAACGATGCTGCCATTTCCCTTCACGATATCTTGCTAGCAATTTCAGCCGTATGTAAACCGTTCCTAAAAAAAGAACGCTAGACGGGAGCTTGCCTGAACTTGCTCTGTACTACACTTTGCTGAAAATAACATTCGTTTCTTATCGTGTATACTCCTTCGCGGCTTCCTGAATTCCCTACCATTGATCAGTCACGTCTTCGACCCGAAGGCCTTATGGTGGGCCATTTGTGAACACTCCTTCATGGGCACGAGTTTCGCTATATTTTGGCTTACATGTAGGCCACCTACGAATTAGATTCAACTATTTCTAGAAGTCTTTTATCAATTATTCGTCTCCGATACTCATTACTGTATACACAACGCAACGACTACGGCTGCGGCAAATTAATAATATGAATGTGGTATATAATCCGGAAGGCTCATAAAGAGATGCATCATTTATTTTTGTTGATGCGTTTCAGATTGCTGACATTTTGTTACTTGGCTGCATTGAACTGCTGGTTACTTCTATGCCCAGCGACCTTGGCACATGATTGGCAAATGGGCTCGGTCCCGTTGGTAGCATCACTCGCAGATACCAGAAACTTGGCAACCTGCCTTTTTTTCGGCGGCTGCGTTGTATTAACATACAAAGCATTCACAGATTTTGAGGTATGTCAAATCAATTCTTACAATGGTTGTTTCTTCTTGTAAGTAATGTTTGGCTCGTTCACAACTTGCCCATCGTAGGAGTTAAAATATAGGTATGTGTGATCGTGAATTGGGTTTAATACCAATAATACACAAATGTTTTACCCGTCCTTCCTTTAGATTAATTAAGATTACGAATGTCCTGCTACTTAGTCGGTCCAGGAAACATAGAGCCACAAGCTGAACGCTCTATCTGTTCTAGAGTTAAACAATAGTGAACTATATGCTGTATATTGCTGCGGTCTGTCACTGACAGCCACGAGATGCAGGAGCCGGTGTCTTGTCAGAAATCTATGGATACATGTTGGATAGGAAAAACCTTGATAAGCCATGTTTTTTTATTGAAAAAATTAATCTCATATAGTTAAAAATTAAATCAACACCGGTATTGTTTGTGCGTCTTGTGTCGTATCTATGAGTAGAGCCAGGGCTCGTCGCTTGTGCAAAAACCGCGAATTATACAGGGTGCTTTGGTTATTTTATAAAAGGATTTATAGCCGTGCATATAAACACAAAAAATAGAAACGATGTATGCTTTGACAAAGTCGTGCTATCATATGCCAGTAATCATCTAAAAATTAAACAGAATGATTGTACTGACATAGAGAAAATATGATTCGCGTTTTTTCAGTAACCGTAGCATGGCTCAGGAGAAATTATGAGGTTCAAAACTGGATAATTTTCATAATGCTTGTTTATTATTCAATAAAGAATACAATAATGTGCTTGATAATACAGGGTTTTCGTTCATATAGCGTCTATTCAATTTTCAGGCTGAAAAAAATATAATATATGCGATCACAGGATTGTAGAATGTCCTGCTATTTCTTCAAATTTAAATCGACTAAAATGCCAAAGAAAGAAAACATTAACCAATTTAACATATTTTGGAAAAGCACTAAAATTATGTCATTTCTATGTGGAAGAGGAATACGACATGCATGGGTGGCATTAGGATAATAGCGTGATATGATAAAACGTTTCAAGCGATTCAGAATGGATATCAAAAATAATTAAGTTCAAGACAGCTGTATATAGAGCATGTTTACGGAACCACAATGGTTTCTAAACAGTTGTTTAAAAAACACCAAAAATCTATAGTTCTATGGTCTATTTCTTGTGTAAACCGCGAGCTTTGTTTCTCACACCTCCTAACGTACTAGCCTATGAGCCTCCCACGTAATCATTACAATCGTCTTGATTACCAGCCGCGAGAACCCTTTTCCCCTCCCAGGAGGTTTGTCCAGCCACCTAACCAGTCGTTGATTTTTCCGATACCTGATGACTTATCACTACTTCCGGACGATGATTTCGATGAGGAAGAACTTGCAGAAGCTGCTGATGCTTTAGCTACGGAGCTTGCACCTTTTGCATCGCCAGCAGAGGGTGAGGCAGAACGACGAACACGTGAATAAGCATGATCGTCATTCTGATACTTGGAGGACGGCAATTCACTAAGACATGTGCAGAGACCATCGCGAATAACTCCGAGATAATAAACGTTATTATCGGCCGAACTGGCAGATGCTGATCCGGCGCCGCTGTATGCATTTGAGCCAGAGCTCGAAACGCCAGAATCGATACGTGCAGCTCTACCTCCAACACTGATTCCGCTGAAAATGCTGGTGGCAAGAGCCTTCGAAGCGGATCCCGAACGTGAACCACTTCCGGAAGAGCTGTATGCTCCAGCGCTACTTCCGGCGTTAGAGGCGGATGCAGATGCAGATCTTGAACCGCTTCCAGAAGCGCTGTAAGCTGCAGAGCTACTTCCTGCCTTGGATGCTGACGCGGATGCAGATCTTGAACCACTATCTGCGACGCTATAGCCTCCAGAGCTACTTCCTGCCCTAGAGCCGGAAGCAGAACCTGATTGTGAACCACTTCCTGCTCCGCTGTATGCTCCAGAGCTACTTCCCGAACCGGATGAAGATCCAGATCCCGAATATGAACCACTTCCTGCTCCGCTGTGTGCTCCAGAGCTACTTCCTGCGTGAGAGCCGGAAGCAGAACCTGATTGTGAACCACTTCCTGCGGCGCTATATGCTCCAGCGTTACTTCCTGAACCGGATGATGATCCAGATCCTGATTGTGAACCACTTCCTGCTCCGCTGTGTGCTCCAGAGCTACTTCCTGCCTCGGAGCCGGATGCAGATCCTGAACGTGAACCACTGCCTGAACCGCTGTAGGCTCCAGAACTACTTCCTGCCCTAGAGCCGGAAGCAGAACCTGATTGTGAACCACTTCCTGCGGCGCTATATGCTCCAGCCCTACTTCCCGAACCGGATGAAGATCCAGATCCTGAATATGAACCACTTCCTGCTCCGCTGTGTGCTCCAGAGCTACTTCCTGCGTGAGAGCCGGAAGCAGAACCTGATTGTGAACCACTTCCTGCTCCGCTGTATGCTCCAGAGCTACTTCCTGCGTGAGAGCCGGAAGCAGAACCTGATTGTGAACCACTTCCTGAGGCGCTATATGCTCCAGCGTTACTTCCTGAACCGGATGATGATCCAGATCCTGATTGTGAACCACTTCCTGCTCCGCTGTGTGCTCCAGAGCTACTTCCTGCCTCGGAGCCGGATGCAGATCCTGAACGTGAACCACTGCCTGAACCGCTGTAGGCTCCAGAACTACTTCCTGCCCTAGAGCCGGAAGCAGAACCTGATTGTGAACCACTTCCTGCGGCGCTATATGCTCCAGCCCTACTTCCCGAACCGGATGAAGATCCAGATCCTGAATATGAACCACTTCCTGCTCCGCTGTGTGCTCCAGAGCTACTTCCTGCGTGAGAGCCGGAAGCAGAACCTGATTGTGAACCACTTCCTGCTCCGCTGTATGCTCCAGAACGACTTCCTGCCCTAGAGCCGGAAGCAGAACCGGATTGTGAACCACTTCCTGCGGCGCTATATGCTCCAGCGTTACTTCCTGAACCGGATGATGATCCAGATCCTGATTGTGAACCACTTCCTGCTCCGCTGTGTGCTCCAGAGCTACTTCCTGCCTCGGAGCCGGATGCAGATCCTGAACGTGAACCACTGCCTGAACCGCTGTAGGCTCCAGAACTACTTCCTGCCCTAGAGCCGGAAGCAGAACCTGATTGTGAACCACTTCCTGCGGCGCTATATGCTCCAGCGTTACTTCCTGAACCGGATGAAGATCCAGATCCTGATTGTGAACCACTTCCTGCGGCACTATATGCTCCAGCCTTACTTCCTGAACCGGATGAAGATCCAGATCCTGAATATGAACCACTTCCTGCTCCGCTGTGTGCTCCAGAGCTACTTCCTGCCTGAGAGCCGGATGCAGATCCTGAACGTGAACCACTGCCTGATCCGCTGGATGCTCCAGAGCTACTTCCAGCCCTAGAGCCGGAAGCCGAACCTGATTGTGAACCACTTCCTGCGGCGCTATATGCTCCAGCCCTACTTCCCGAACCGGATGAAGATCCAGATCCTGAATATGAACCACTTCCTGCTCCGCTGTGTGCTCCAGAGCTACTTCCTGCGTGAGAGCCGGAAGCAGAACCTGATTGTGAACCACTTCCTGCTCCGCTGTATGCTCCAGAACTACTTCCTGCCCTAGAGCCGGAAGCAGAACCTGATTGTGAACCACTTCCTGCGGCGCTATATGCTCCAGCGTTACTTCCTGAACCAGATGATGATCCAGATCCTGATTGTGAACCACTTCCTGCTCCGCTGTGTGCTCCAGAGCTACTTCCTGACTCGGAGCCGGATGCAGATCCTGAACGTGAACCACTGCCTGAACCGCTGTAGGCTCCAGAACTACTTCCTGCCCTAGAGCCGGAAGCAGAACCTGATTGTGAACCACTTCCTGCGGCGCTATATGCTCCAGCGTTACTTCCTGAACCGGACGAAGATCCAGATCCTGATTGTGAACCACTTCCTGCGGCACTATAGGCTCCAGCCTTACTTCCTGAACCGGATGAAGATCCAGATCCTGAATATGAACCACTTTCTGCCCCGCTGTGTGCTCCAGAGCTACTTCCTGCCTGAGAGCCGGATGCAGATCCTGAACGTGAACCACTGCCTGATCCGCTGTATGCTCCAGAGCTACTTCCTGCCCTAGAGCCAGAAGCCGAACCTGATTGTGAACCACTTCCTGCGGCGCTATATGCTCCAGCCCTACTTCCCGAACCGGATGAAGATCCAGATCCTGAATATGAACCACTTCCTGCTCCGCTGTGTGCTCCAGAGCTACTTCCTGCGTGAGAGCCGGAAGCAGAACCTGATTGTGAACCACTTCCTGCTCCGCTGTATGCTCCAGAACTACTTCCTGCCCTAGAGCCGGAAGCAGAACCTGATTGTGAACCACTTCCTGCGGCGCTATATGCTCCAGCCTTACTTCCTGAACCGGATGATGATCCAGATCCTGATTGTGAACCACTTCCTGCTCCGCTGTGTGCTCCAGAGCTACTTCCTGCCTCGGAGCCGGATGCAGAACCTGAACGTGAACCACTGCCTGAACCGCTGTAGGCTCCAGAGCTACTTCCTGCCCTAGAGCCGGAAGCAGAACCTGATTGTGAACCACTTCCTGCGGCGCTATATGCTCCAGCGTTACTTCCTGAACCGGATGAAGATCCAGATCCTGATTGTGAACCACTTCCTGCGGCGCTATATGCTCCAGCCTTACTTCCTGAACCGGATGAAGATCCAGATCCTGAATATGAACCACTTCCTGCTCCGCTGTGTGCTCCAGAGCTACTTCCTGCCTGAGAGCCGGATGCAGATCCTGAACGTGAACCACTGCCTGATCCGCTGTATGCTCCAGAGCTACTTCCTGCCCTAGAGCCGGAAGCAGAACCTGATTGTGAACCACTTCCTGCGGCGCTATATGCTCCAGCGTTACTTCCTGAACCGGATGATGATCTGGATCCTGATTGTGAACCACTTCCTGCTCCGCTGTGTGCTCCAGAGCTACTTCCTGAACCGGATGAAGATCCAGATCCTGAATATGAACCACTTCCTGCTCCGCTGTGTGCTCCAGAGCTACTTCCTGCCTCGGAGCCGGATGCAGATCCTGAACGTGAACCACTGCCTGATCCGCTGTATGCTCCAGAGCTACTTCCTGCCTTAGAGCCGGACGCAGAATCTGATTGTGAACCACTTCCTGCGCCGCTGTATGCTCCAGCGTTACTTCCTGAACCGGATGAAGATCCAGATCCTGATTGTGAACCACTTCCTGCTCCGCTGTGTGCTCCAGAGCTACTTCCTGCCTCGGAGCCGGAGGCAGATCCTGAACGTGAACCACTGCCTGAACCGCTGTAGGCTCCAGAACGACTTCCTGCCCTAGAGCCGGAAGCAGAACCTGATTGTGAACCACTTCCTGCGGCGCTATATGCTCCAGCGTTACTTCCTGAACCGGATGAAGATCCAGATCCTGATTGTGAACCACTTCCTGCGGCGCTATATGCTCCAGCCTTACTTCCTGAACCGGATGAAGATCCAGATCCTGAATATGAACCACTTCCTGCTCCGCTGTGTGCTCCAGAGCTACTTCCTGCCTGAGAGCCGGATGCAGATCCTGAACGTGAACCACTGCCTGATCCGCTGTATGCTCCAGAGCTACTTCCTGCCCTAGAGCCGGAAGCCGAACCTGATTGTGAACCACTTCCTGCGGCGCTATATGCTCCAGCCCTACTTCCCGAACCGGATGAAGATCCAGATCCTGAATATGAACCACTTCCTGCTCCGCTGTGTGCTCCAGAGCTACTTCCTGCGTGAGAGCCGGAAGCAGAACCTGATTGTGAACCACTTCCTGCTCCGCTGTATGCTCCAGAACTACTTCCTGCCCTAGAGCCGGAAGCAGAACCTGATTGTGAACCACTTCCTGCGGCGCTATATGCTCCAGCGTTACTTCCTGAACCGGATGATGATCCAGATCCTGATTGTGAACCACTTCCTGCTCCGCTGTGTGCTCCAGAGCTACTTCCTGCCTCGGAGCCGGATGCAGATCCTGAACGTGAACCACTGCCTGAACCGCTGTAGGCTCCAGAACTACTTCCTGCCCTAGAGCCGGAAGCAGAACCTGATTGTGAACCACTTCCTGCGGCGCTATATGCTCCAGCGTTACTTCCTGAACCGGATGAAGATCCAGATCCTGATTGTGAACCACTTCCTGCGGCGCTGTATGCTCCAGCCTTACTTCCTGAACCGGATGAAGATCCAGATCCTGAGTATGAACCACTTCCTGCTCCGCTGTGTGCTCCAGAGCTACTTCCTGCCTCGGAGCCGGATGCAGATCCTGAACGTGAACCACTGCCTGATCCGCTGTATGCTCCAGAGCTACTTCCTGCCTTAGAGCCGGAAGCAGAACCTGATTGTGAACCACTTCCTGCGGCGCTATATGCTCCAGCCCTACTTCCCGAACCGGATGACGATCCAGATCCTGAATATGAACCACTTCCTGCTCCGCTGTGTGCTCCAGAGCTACTTCCAGCGTGAGAGCCGGAAGCAGAACCTGATTGTGAACCACTTCCTGCTCCGCTGTATGCTCCAGAACTACTTCCTGCCCTAGAGCCGGAAGCAGAACCTGATTGTGAACCACTTCCTGCGGCACTATATGCTCCAGCGTTACTTCCTGAACCGGATGATGATCCAGATCCTGATTGTGAACCACTTCCTGCTCCGCTGTGTGCTCCAGAGCTACTTCCTGCCTCGGAGCCGGATGCAGATCCTGAACGTGAACCACTGCCTGAACCGCTGTAGGCTCCAGAACTACTTCCTGCCCTAGAGCCGGAAGCAGAACCTGATTGTGAACCACTTCCTGCGGCGCTATATGCTCCAGCGTTACTTCCTGAACCGGATGAAGATCCAGATCCTGATTGTGAACCACTTCCTGCGGCGCTATATGCTCCAGCCTTACTTCCTGAACCGGATGAAGATCCAGATCCTGAATATGAACCACTTCCTGCTCCGCTGTGAGCTCCAGAGCTACTTCCTGCCTCGGAGCCGGATGCAGATCCTGAACGTGAACCACTGCCTGATCCGCTGTATGCTCCAGAGCTACTTCCTGCCTTAGAGCCGGACGCAGAACCTGATTGTGAACCACTTCCTGCGGCGCTATATGCTCCAGCCTTACTTCCTGAACCGGATGAAGATCCAGATCCTGAATATGAACCACTTCCTGCTCCGCTGTGTGCTCCAGAGCTACTTCCTGCCTCGGAGCCGGATGCAGATCCTGAACGTGAACCACTGCCTGATCCGCTGTATGCTCCAGAGCTACTTCCTGCCTTAGAGCCGGAAGCAGAACCTGATTGTGAACCACTTCCTGCGGCGCTATATGCTCCGGCCCTACTTCCCGAACCGGATGACGATCCAGATCCTGAATATGAACCACTTCCTGCTCCGCTGTGTGCTCCAGAGCTACTTCCTGCGTGAGAGCCGGAAGCAGAACCTGATTGTGAACCACTTCCTGCTCCGCTGTATGCTCCAGAACTACTTCCTGCCCTAGAGCCGGAAGCAGAACCTGATTGTGAACCACTTCCTGCGGCGCTATATGCTCCAGCGTTACTTCCTGAACCGGATGATGATCCAGATCCTGATTGTGAACCACTTCCTGCTCCGCTGTGTGCTCCAGAGCTACTTCCTGCCTCGGAGCCGGATGCAGATCCTGAACGTGAACCACTGCCTGAACCGCTGTAGGCTCCAGAACTACTTCCTGCCCTAGAGCCGGAAGCAGAACCTGATTGTGAACCACTTCCTGCGGCGCTATATGCTCCAGCGTTACTTCCTGAACCGGATGAAGATCCAGATCCTGATTGTGAACCACTTCCTGCGGCGCTATATGCTCCAGCCTTACTTCCTGAACCGGATGAAGATCCAGATCCTGAATATGAACCACTTCCTGCTCCGCTGTGAGCTCCAGAGCTACTTCCTGCCTCGGAGCCGGATGCAGATCCTGAACGTGAACCACTGCCTGATCCGCTGTATGCTCCAGAGCTACTTCCTGCCTTAGAGCCGGACGCAGAACCTGATTGTGAACCACTTCCTGTTCCGCTGTATGCTCCAGCGTTACTTCCTGAACCGGATGAAGATCCAGATCCTGATTGTGAACCACTTCCTGCGGCGCTATATGCTCCAGCCTTACTTCCTGAACCGGATGAAGATCCAGATCCTGAATATGAACCACTTCCTGCTCCGCTGTGTGCTCCAGAGCTACTTCCTGCCTCGGAGCCGGATGCAGATCCTGAACGTGAACCACTGCCTGATCCGCTGTATGCTCCAGAGCTACTTCCTGCCTTAGAGCCGGAAGCAGAACCTGATTGTGAACCACTTCCTGCGGCGCTATATGCTCCAGCGTTACTTCCTGAACCGGATGAAGATCCAGATCCTGATTGTGAACCACTTCCTGCGGCGCTATATGCTCCAGCCTTACTTCCTGAACCGGATGAAGATCCAGATCCTGAATATGAACCACTTCCTGCTCCGCTGTGAGCTCCAGAGCTACTTCGTGCCTCGGAGCCGGATGCAGATCCTGAACGTGAACCACTGCCTGATCCGCTGTATGCTCCAGAGCTACTTCCTGCCTTAGAGCCGGACGCAGAACCTGATTGTGAACCACTTCCTGCGGCGCTATATGCTCCAGCCTTACTTCCTGAACCGGATGAAGATCCAGATCCTGAATATGAACCACTTCCTGCTCCGCTGTGTGCTCCAGAGCTACTTCCTGCCTCGGAGCCGGATGCAGATCCTGAACGTGAACCACTGCCTGATCCGCTGTATGCTCCAGAGCTACTTCCTGCCTTAGAGCCGGAAGCAGAACCTGATTGTGAACCACTTCCTGCGGCGCTATATGCTCCGGCCCTACTTCCCGAACCGGATGACGATCCAGATCCTGAATATGAACCACTTCCTGCTCCGCTGTGTGCTCCAGAGCTACTTCCTGCGTGAGAGCCGGAAGCAGAACCTGATTGTGAACCACTTCCTGCTCCGCTGTATGCTCCAGAACTACTTCCTGCCCTAGAGCCGGAAGCAGAACCTGATTGTGAACCACTTCCTGCGGCGCTATATGCTCCAGCGTTACTTCCTGAACCGGATGATGATCCAGATCCTGATTGTGAACCACTTCCTGCTCCGCTGTGTGCTCCAGAGCTACTTCCTGCCTCGGAGCCGGATGCAGATCCTGAACGTGAACCACTGCCTGAACCGCTGTAGGCTCCAGAACTACTTCCTGCCCTAGAGCCGGAAGCAGAACCTGATTGTGAACCACTTCCTGCGGCGCTATATGCTCCAGCGTTACTTCCTGAACCGGATGAAGATCCAGATCCTGATTGTGAACCACTTCCTGCGGCGCTATATGCTCCAGCCTTACTTCCTGAACCGGATGAAGATCCAGATCCTGAATATGAACCACTTCCTGCTCCGCTGTGAGCTCCAGAGCTACTTCCTGCCTCGGAGCCGGATGCAGATCCTGAACGTGAACCACTGCCTGATCCGCTGTATGCTCCAGAGCTACTTCCTGCCTTAGAGCCGGACGCAGAACCTGATTGTGAACCACTTCCTGTTCCGCTGTATGCTCCAGCGTTACTTCCTGAACCGGATGAAGATCCAGATCCTGATTGTGAACCACTTCCTGCGGCGCTATATGCTCCAGCCTTACTTCCTGAACCGGATGAAGATCCAGATCCTGAATATGAACCACTTCCTGCTCCGCTGTGTGCTCCAGAGCTACTTCCTGCCTCGGAGCCGGATGCAGATCCTGAACGTGAACCACTGCCTGATCCGCTGTATGCTCCAGAGCTACTTCCTGCCTTAGAGCCGGAAGCAGAACCTGATTGTGAACCACTTCCTGCGGCGCTATATGCTCCGGCCCTACTTCCCGAACCGGATGACGATCCAGATCCTGAATATGAACCACTTCCTGCTCCGCTGTGTGCTCCAGAGCTACTTCCTGCGTGAGAGCCGGAAGCAGAACCTGATTGTGAACCACTTCCTGCTCCGCTGTATGCTCCAGAACTACTTCCTGCCCTAGAGCCGGAAGCAGAACCTGATTGTGAACCACTTCCTGCGGCGCTATATGCTCCAGCGTTACTTCCTGAACCGGATGATGATCCAGATCTTGATTGTGAACCACTTCCTGCTCCGCTGTGTGCTCGAGAGCTACTTCCAGCCTCGGACCCGGATGCAGATCCTGAACGTGAACCACTGCCTGAACCGCTGTAGGCTCCAGAACTACTTCCTGCCCTAGAGCCGGAAGCAGAACCTGATTGTGAACCACTTCCTGCGGCGCTATATGCTCCAGCGTTACTTCCTGAACCGGATGAAGATCCAGATCCTGATTGTGAACCACTTCCTGCGGCGCTATATGCTCCAGCCTTACTTCCTGAACCGGATGAAGATCCAGATCCTGAATATGAACCACTTCCTGCTCCGCTGTGTGCTCCAGAGCTACTTCCTGCCTCGGAGCCGGATGCAGATCCTGAACGTGAACCACTGCCTGATCCGCTGTATGCTCCAGAGCTACTTCCTGCCTTAGAGCCAGACGCAGAACCTGAATGTGAACCACTTCCTGATCCGCTGTATGATCCAGCGTTACTTCGTGAACCGGATGAAGATCCAGATCCTGATTGTGAACCACTTCCTGCGGCGCTATATGCTCCAGCCTTACTTCCTGAACCGGATGAAGATCCAGATCCTGAATATGAACCACTTCCTGCTCCGCTGTGTGCTCCAGAGCTACTTCCTGCCTCGGAGCCGGATGCAGATCCTGAACGTGAACCACTGCCTGATCCGCTGTATGCTCCAGAGCTACTTCCTGCCTTAGAGCCGGAAGCAGAACCTGATTGTGAACCACTTCCTGCGGCGCTATATGCTCCAGCCCTACTTCCCGAACCGGATGACGATCCAGATCCTGAATATGAACCACTTCCTGCTCCGCTGTGTGCTCCAGAGCTACTTCCTGCGTGAGAGCCGGAAGCAGAACCTGATTGTGAACCACTTCCTGCTCCGCTGTATGCTCCAGAACTACTTCCTGCCCTAGAGCCGGAAGCAGAACCGGATTGTGAACCACTTCCTGCGGCGCTATATGCTCCAGCGTTACTTCCTGAACCGGATGATGATCCAGATCCTGATTGTGAACCACTTCCTGCTCCGCTGTGTGCTCCAGAGCTACTTCCTGCCTCGGAGCCGGATGCAGATCCTGAACGTGCACCACTGCCTGAACCACTGTAGGCTCCAGAACTACTTCCTGCCCTAGAGCCGGAAGCAGAACCTGATTGTGAACCACTCCCTGCGGCGCTATATGCTCCAGCGTTACTTCCTGAACCGGATGAAGATCCAGATCCTGATTGTGAACCACTTCCTGCGGCGCTATATGCTCCAGCCTTACTTCCTGAACCGGATGAAGATCCAGATCCTGAATATGAACCACTTCCTGCTCCGCTGTGTGCTGCAGAGCTACTTCCTGCCTGAGAGCCGGATGCAGATCCTGAACGTGAACCACTGCCTGATCCGCTGTATGCTCCAGAGCTACTTCCTGCCCTAGAGCCGGAAGCCGAACCTGATTGTGAACCACTTCCTGCGGCGCTATATGCTCCAGCCCTACTTCCCGAACCGGATGAAGATCCAGATCCTGAATATGAAGCACTTCCTGCTCCGCTATGTGCTCCAGAGCTACTTCCTGCGTGAGAGCCGGAAGCAGAACCTGATTGTGAACCACTTCCTGCTCCGCTGTATGCTCCAGAACTACTTCCTGCCCTAGAGCCGGAAGCAGAACCTGATTGTGAACCACTTCCTGCGGCGCTATATGCTCCAGCGTTACTTCCTGAACCGGATGATGATCCAGATCCTGATTGTGAACCACTTCCTGCTCCGCTGTGTGCTCCAGAGCTACTTCCTGCCTCGGAGCCGGATGCAGATCCTGAACGTGAACCACTGCCTGAACCACTGTAGGCTCCAGAACTACTTCCTGCCCTAGAGCCGGAAGCAGAACCTGATTGTGAACCACTTCCTGCGGCGCTATATGCTCCAGCGTTACTTCCTGAACGGGATGAAGATCCAGATCCTGATTGTGAACCACTTCCTGCGGCGCTATATGCTCCAGCCTTACTTCCTGAACCGGATGAAGATCCAGATCCTGAATATGAACCACTTCCTGCTCCGCTGTGTGCTCCAGAGCTACTTCCTGCCTCGGAGCCGGATGCAGATCCTGAACGTGAACCACTGCCTGATCCGCTGTATGCTCCAGAGCTACTTCCTGCCTTAGAGCCGGACGCAGAACCTGATTTTGAACCACTTCCTGCTCCGCTGTATGCTCCAGCGTTACTTCCTGAACCGGATGAAGATCCAGATCCTGATTGTGAACCACTTCCTGCGGCGCTATATGCTCCAGCCTTACTTCCTGAACCGGATGAAGATCCAGATCCTGAATATGAACCACTTCCTGCTCCGCTGTGTGCTCCAGAGCTACTTCCTGCGTGAGAGCCGGATGCAGATCCTGAACGTGAACCACTGCCTGATCCGCTGTATGCTCCAGAGCTACTTCCTGCCCTAGAGCCGGAAGTCGAACCTGATTGTGAACCACTTCCTGCTCCGCTGTATGCTCCAGCGTTACTTCCCGAACCGGATGAAGATCCAGATCCTGAATATGAACCACTTCCTGCTCCGCTGTGTGCTCCAGAGCTACTTCCTGCGTGAGAGCCGGAAGCAGAACCTGATTGTGAACCACTTCCTGCTCCGCTGTATGCTCCAGAACTACTTCCTGCCCTAGAGCCAGAAGCAGAACCGGATTGTGAACCACTTCCTGCGGCGCTATATGCTCCAGCGTTACTTCCTGAACCGGATGATGATCCAGATCCTGATTGTGAACCACTTCCTGCTCCGCTGTGTGCTCCAGAGCTACTTCCTGCCTCGGAGCCGGATGCAGATCCTGAACGTGAACCACTGCCTGAACCGCTGTAGGCTCCAGAACTACTTCCTGCCCTAGAGCCGGAAGCAGAACCTGATTGTGAACCACTTCCTGCGGCGCTATATGCTCCAGCGTTACTTCCTGAACCGGATGAAGATCCAGATCCTGATTGTGAACCACTTCCTGCGGCGCTATATGCTCCAGCCTTACTTCCTGAACCGGATGAAGATCCAGATCCTGAATATGAACCGCTTCCTGCTCCGCTGTGTGCTCCAGAGCTACTTCCTGCCTGAGAGCCGGATGCAGATCCTGAACGTGAACCACTGCCTGATCCGCTGTATGCTCCAGAGCTACTTCCTGCCCTAGAGCCGGAAGCCGAACCTGATTGTGAACCACTTCCTGCGGCGCTATATGCTCCAGCCCTACTTCCCGAACCGGATGAAGATCCAGATCCTGAATATGAACCACTTCCTGCTCCGCTGTGTGCTCCAGAGCTACTTCCTGCGTGAGAGCCGGAAGCAGAACCGGATTGTGAACCACTTCCTGCTCCGCTGTATGCTCCAGAACTACTTCCTGCCCTAGAGCCGGAAGCAGAACCTGATTGTGAACCACTTCCTGCGGCGCTATATGCTCCAGCGTTACTTCCTGAACCGGATGATGATCCAGATCCTGATTGTGAACCACTTCCTGCTCCGCTGTGTGCTCCAGAGCTACTTCCTGCCTCGGAGCTGGATGCAGATCCTGAACGTGAACCACTGCCTGAACCGCTGTAGGCTCCAGAACTACTTCCTGCCCTAGAGCCGGAAGCAGAACCTGATTGTGAACCACTTCCTGCGGCGCTATATGCTCCAGCGTTACTTCCTGAACCGGATGAAGATCCAGATCCTGATTGTGAACCACTTCCTGCGGCGCTATATGCTCCAGCCTTACTTCCTGAACCGGATGAAGATCCAGATCCTGAATATGAACCACTTCCTGCTCCGCTGTGTGCTCCAGAGCTACTTCCTGCCTCGGAGCCGGATGCAGATCCTGAACGTGAACCACTGCCTGATCCGCTGTTTGCTCCAGAGCTACTTCCTGCCTTAGAGCCGGACGCAGAACCTGATTGTGAACCACTTCCTGCTCCGCTGTATGCTCCAGCGTTACTTCCTGAACCGGATGAAGATCCAGATCCTGAATATGAACCACTTCCTGCTCCGCTGTGTGCTCCAGAGCTACTTCCTGCCTGAGAGCCGGATGCAGATCCTGAACGTGAACCACTGCCTGATCCGCTGTATGCTCCAGAGCTACTTCCTGCCCTAGAGCCAGAAGCCGAACCTGATTGTGAACCACTTCCTGCGGCGCTATATGCTCCAGCCCTACTTCCCGAACCGGATGAAGATCCAGATCCTGAATATGAACCACTTCCTGCTCCGCTGTGTGCTCCAGAGCTACTTCCTGCGTGAGAGCCGGAAGCAGAACCTGATTGTGAACCACTTCCTGCTCCGCTGTATGCTCCAGAACTACTTCCTGCCCTAGAGCCGGAAGCAGAACCTGATTGTGAACCACTTCCTGCGGCGCTATATGCTCCAGCCTTACTTCCTGAACCGGATGATGATCCAGATCCTGATTGTGAACCACTTCCTGCTCCGCTGTGTGCTCCAGAGCTACTTCCTGCCTCGGAGCCGGATGCAGATCCTGAACGTGAACCACTGCCTGAACCGCTGTAGGCTCCAGAACTACTTCCTGCCCTAGAGCCGGAAGCAGAACCTGATTGTGAACCACTTCCTGCGGCGCTATATGCTCCAGCGTTACTTCCTGAACCGGATGAAGATCCAGATCCTGATTGTGAACCACTTCCTGCGGCGCTATATGCTCCAGCCTTACTTCCTGAACCGGATGAAGTTCCAGATCCTGAATATGAACCACTTCCTGCTCCGCTGTGTGCTCCAGAGCTACTTCCTGCCTGAGAGCCGGATGCAGATCCTGAACGTGAACCACTGCCTGATCCGCTGTATGCTCCAGAGCTACTTCCTGCCCTAGAGCCGGAAGCAGAACCTGATTGTGAACCACTTCCTGCGGCGCTATATGCTCCAGCGTTACTTCCTGAACCGGATGATGATCTGGATCCTGATTGTGAACCACTTCCTGCTCCGCTGTGTGCTCCAGAGCTACTTCCTGCCTCGGAGCCTGATGCAGATCCTGAACGTGAACCACTGCCTGAACCGCTGTAGGCTCCAGAACTACTTCCTGCCCTAGAGCCGGAAGCAGAACCTGATTGTGAACCACTTCCTGCGGCGCTATATGCTCCAGCCTTACTTCCCGAACCGGATGAAGATCCAGATCCTGAATATGAACCACTTCCTGCTCCGCTGTGTGCTCCAGAGCTACTTCCTGCGTGAGAGCCGGAAGCAGAACCTGATTGTGAACCACTTCCTGCTCCGCTGTATGCTCCAGCCCTACTTCCCGAACCGGATGAAGATCCAGATCCTGAATATGAACCACTTCCTGCTCCGCTGTGTGCTCCAGAGCTACTTCCTGCGTGAGAGCCGGAAGCAGAACCTGATTGTGAACCACTTCCTGCTCCGCTGTATGCTCCAGAACTACTTCCTGCCCTAGAGCCGGAAGCAGAACCTGATTGTGAACCACTTCCTGCGGCGCTATATGCTCCAGCCTTACTTCCCGAACCGGATGACGATCCAGATCCTGAATATGAACCACTTCCTGCTCCGCTGTGTGCTCCAGAGCTACTTCCTGCGTGAGAGCCGGAAGCAGAACCTGATTGTGAACCACTTCCTGCTCCGCTGTATGCTCCAGCCCTACTTCCCGAACCGGATGAAGATCCAGATCCTGAATATGAACCACTTCCTGCTCCGCTGTGTGCTCCAGAGCTACTTCCTGCCTTAGAGCCGGAAGCAGAACCTGATTGTGAACCACTTTCTGCTCCGCTGTATGCTCCAGCTTTACTTCCTGAACCGGATGAGGATCCAGATCCTGATTGTGAACCACTTCCTGCTCTGCTATATGCTCCAGCGTTACTTCCCGAACCAGATTCAGATCCAGATCCTGAATGTGAACCACTTCCTGCTCCGCTTTGGGCTCCAGAGCTACTTCCTGCCTTGGAGCCGGATGCAGATCCTGAACGTGAAGCACTGCCTGCTGCGCTGTATGCTCCAGCGTTACTTCCTGAACCGGATGAAGATCCAGAACCTGAACGTGAACCACTTCCTGCGGCACTATATGATCCAGCCTTACTTCCTGATCCGGATGACGATCCAGATCCTGAATATGAACCACTTCCTACTCTACGTGAAGATATACTCTCTACGTCCCAGACATCATTTGATTCTTTCATTGTAATGACGGCTTCATTGTCGTCGCTTGGGCGGATCCTTTCGATTTTCCATCCTTCTATTTCGGCTAAGCGTTCTATGTCGATTTCCATCTCAATTTCTTTCCCTTTTGCACCCCCTCCATCTTGTTCAATGATGATATCCAAATACAACGGATCCGGTACTCCCTGATTGATCGTTTGCACCGACCCATGGTTCGGTACCACCAAGCCTTGACAAATCAATAGGGTCAGAATCCCTGCTAGAACCGGCATCTTGGAAGATAATCCAGGCTCTGTGGCTCATCTTCTTCTGGCCACGCTTATATACGTTTCTATCAACTGAATCAACACTCTTCCAGTCACGTGCATTCCGCATCGTAGTGCTCTTTTCCCTTGGTCGTTTTCTCCGCACAATTTTTGTTTTCCGTATAATTATTGACGTGTTTTCGCCTTATCTTTTTTCAATAACATGTGGAATAGCGTCACTTATCATCGACGCATATTATCAAGATTATTTAAAAAAGCGCCGTACAGATTCCCAATTTGCATATCGAATTTTATTCCAGAAATGGTCGTGTCATTAGGGATATTTACTCTATCCGTTATGGTTTCCTTTTCATGGATCAATTTTTAAATTTTTTCTTGAATTGTAAACAGTTACTGTATTTTACTTGTTTCGATTCGCTGAAATCAGTGCAGTACTTATCCACCCGACATATTATTTGTTATTTTCTGTTCTTAATACTATTATTTTTTTTTGTATTTTCAGCAACATAGGCATCCACCACTTACCATTGGCTGGATGTTTCTGCTTCTACCTTTTCTTCCAGCCTCAAATTTGTTCGTGACCGTGGGTTTCGTCGTAGCCGAACGCGTTCTATATATTCCTAGGTAATGCATACATGTCGATTCTATTACGAAGCGCTTTTAATGCTTTTTTCATGTAATGAAATTATATATATTTCATAGATAATGTATATGCTAATTTTTCCAGTATTGGCTGGATCCTACTCATAGCGTATGGGGTTCAAGTGACGTGGATAGCGATACCTCGGCGGAGAAACTTAATTGCAGCTGCTGTTGTTGGGCTGTTACTTTTAAGTTGCTGTCGTACAGCTACTAGAAATCGAGACTGGGTGTCCCGAGAAACCCTTTTAAGGTTCGAACATATCCATGTAGTTCAATTTTTCTTTGTTCTACTCTACATGCATATTTATGGGATGTTCTTTGCACCTGTTATGCATTTTCATGTAAGTAGTCGTTCTAATAATGTTTCTTATCATTTTAGGGCAGGCCTTCGGTCACTGCCACATAATGCCAAAATGCATTACAATTTTGCCAATTTCCTGCGAGATTCATCTCAATCTAACCGGGCTATTCTGCACTATCAGCTAGCACTCTGGTAAGTTTTTAATTCACCGTCCAGTTGAATTAATTCCACCTGCATACATTTTTCTCTTCCGGTTTGAATCTTATTTCCACGTTACCCACATCCCCCCAATTTTTTGTTTTCTTGTTAAAAATTATTCTGTGTATGTTAATGTTTACAAAGATAATCCAAAAACATTTTATTTCGCGATAAAGAGCTTGCTGAAGCGTTGCGTGACGTGTTTCCGACAATTGTTGACAACTCAATCATGTAGTAATTGCGTAGGTAGGGACGGGTTTTCCACACTTGTCATAACACTGGTATTTACGGATACTTGTTCGTATCCCTAAGAAATCTGTTGGCTTTTTCAATGTATCGCAGTCGCAGCGGAGCCAAAACATTACGACTAAATCATCCCAAAATCTTTTTTCAAATACTACTGTCGACAAAATGATACGCCAGCATTT
>OZ010720.1:13691355-13814762 GCA_963932345.1 Ophion ventricosus | reverse complement strand
GTTTGTTATTCTGCAACAAGCTATGTGCATAACGTCAATAATAAAAGCTACTAAAACATTGTTGCGTTTTTGTGCACATGATATATTGCCTTTACAAAGAAGCTGCTGTTTCTGTTTATTTTGCAGAAAAGTCTGCAGTATTCGAAGCATTTTGAAGAAAAGTATTTGCAGACCCAATTGCCGCAAAGTCAAAACACGTGAAATGAAGCGCCAAAGGGGAACCAAAAGCAATTCAGGGACGCCCCATTCAGGCAAAATGCAAAAATCTTCTTGTATCAAAACGACAAAAGTCATTAAATTGCATCATGGGTGCTGTCACCCACGTTATGTCGAACCACGTCATCTCTCTTTCGAACGTGGAATAACTCCCCCCTTGACCTCGAATTACTCTCCCATTTTATGCGTTTTCCGATAAATTCGAAAAGCTATATAGTTTTTTCGTGGCGGTATTTAGCAGTGCGCTTCGGTTGTGCCTCACGTGCAAACGACATTTACTTGTTTTGCTATCACAATTTGTTGGGTGATGTGCGGAATAAACATTTCGAACTGATTGAAACCGTCGAGTTGTTCATGGGGCGCGTTCCGTTCGAAAAGGGAGAGAGAGAGAGAGCGACAGAGATCCACTTCAATGGCTTCCTGAGCAAGTGCAAGTTCGGTGTCCCGGAACGGCCAGGTTCCCATTCGACCAACCCGACGCCTCGACTCTTTTTTCTATCTGCCCACTTGCCTTATACGACAAGGAGGCCATTGGAACAAGCGCCGCGTGAGACAGCAAACTTGGACTCGCGAACGCGCAGAACTCTGACCACGCGGGTTTATATGACCCTCGAAAATCCGAAAGCCCATTTTCGGCTTTATAATTTTCCAAGAGCGCCGCTACCCGCGATGTCATACTCGCCAAATTACCTTTCATATTTGACTAGAAAGTGTGCTAAGAAGCTCGAACTATTACTGCCAAGCTCCGGCTTACAAATCCGAAAATAGCGTTTGGTAAGTAATTTAGGGAGACAATTACTGTTACCGAGGTACACGTCCAGTTATTTTGATACCGGCGGTATTTTAACTTGTCAGTCTCACAACTGAACAAAAACCCGAAAGAAAAATACTCATCCATGGTGTTTTGAAAAGCTCCCGAGCAAGCTATAAGAATATACAGTAAATAATTAAGGTTCTAATACAAAATTCCGTAGTTGACCTCCACATGACCTCGGCGGTTCTAACTAAGATCAAATTGACAGTCCCATCTTCCTCCCGTCTTCAAACAAAACGTTTTATCTGAAACATTTTTTGACCGAGCGACGCGAGGTCTCACAATTTACTGGAACCAATCGGCGTTCGTATGTTTGCTCGACGATAACTTGCGTACCGTTCATCCAATCATCATAAAATTTTGTAGGCTAGTAGTTCATGCTAACATAATTTTTAAGTTCGAGTACGAGTGAAATCGGTCAAGGAGCTGTAAAAATATGAGGGTTGCAAGGTATCAGTTGGGAGCATTGAGACCATGCGAAGTGAGGTTTCTGTAAAATAAAAATGTAAGAGACAGACAGACAGAAAGGTAGAGTGACTTTCGCAGAAGAGAAGAGATTGGGTCATCTTGCGAGTGTAATAGTGGGAAAAAAAGAAAAATAAAAAATGCACCGACAGAAAAATTCTTTTGATATTAACTGGATGCGTCTATTTGATTTTTTAAATTTGAATTAACTAGATTTTTCGCGAAGTCAAATTTTTCCTATTGCACTCCATTATTAAATTTCTTTATTTTAAAAATATTTATGTCTTCAAATTAATATTAATTAATATCGTCTTATAACTAAATATTTTATTTAATCGTAATGAATCTGTGATTTGGTTTTATCTGGTAGTATAAGACAAAAGAGACAGATGGAAAAATGGTACACGATTCAGTCTCTCAAAAATCTCATGACTTTGTTTCCATTAGAAGACTGTTCTAATATTCTGCAGTTGAGAAAAATGGTTAGTAGTCTGTCACGGTCAAGCAGGTATCAAATGAGAACACGGAGGTATTGCGTGAATGAGAACTTTAATTCTTCACTGGTAAATGATCGGGGAGTGCACAGGTTAACCGGTGAGTTCGGAGACGATTCGTCTGAGCGCTGGAGATGAACTAACTTTCTTGGGTCTATCGGAAGGAAGTGTGATTGAAGTGGAAGGGCCTAAGTAGGCGGAGGGGATGCCACATGTGGGACTAAAAACAAACGGACAAACAGCCTGAGAACTTGCAGATGAAGGTTTCCAGGAAAAGAGATTAGGATTAGATGAGCGTTGGAGGTTAGGTGTGAGAAACTGCTGACAGTGGTTAAGGAGTGTCAGATGCTCGCGTGTGACTGAGCTTGGGAATAAGAGGCGTGTCGGCCCCGACAACTCTTTCTATACATAAATAGTCGCGCCTGTTAATAAAAGGCACGGCGCGACAATACCTTTATTTTTGTCCAAATAATAGCCTTGTTAGAGAAAAAAAAAGAAAAATAATTTAACTGTTTTTCATCGCACGTTTATGTCATGAACCTATATTCCTTTCTCGCATTCGTGAGATATATCGTGTTTTATCCTTATTTATTTAATTTGAACATATTTTAAATATTTAAAAAGGGTAGCTTGAACAAATAAAAAAAATGTTGAAAAACAAATAGGGTCGTAGGAGGCCGCGAGACAAGGAAAAAACCTATTCAATTTAAACAGATCCTATTTAAATTAAATGATTTTTTAGCAGTGTAATTAAAAAAAAAAAATAATGAAAACAGTAGTCGATACCGCAATAAATATAATTGACCGAGCGAAGCGAGGTCTCACAATCTACTGGAACAAATCGGCGTTCGTATGTTTGTTCGACGATAACTTGCGTACCGTTGATCCGATCTTTATGAAATTTTATAGGCAAGTAGTTCGTGCTAATACAATTTTTAAGTTCGAATATGAGCGAAATTGGTCGAGGGGTTGTAAAAATATAATGGTTGCAAGGTATAAGTTCGGAGCATTAAGACCGAGCGAAGCGAGGTTTCCGTAAACTAAAAATGCAAGAGACAGACAGACAGAAAGATAGAGTGCCTTTCGCAGAAGAGAAAAGATTCGGCCGTCTTGCGAGTGTAATAGTGCGAAGAAAAAGAAAAACAAAAAATGTACTGACCCAAAAATTCTTTTCATATAAAGTAGATGCGTCCATTTGATTTTTAAAACGTGAATTGACTAGATTTTTCGTGAAATCAAATTTTTCCTATTGCATTCCATTACTAAAACTATTTATTTTAAATATATTTATTTATTCAATTTAATATCTAATTGATATCGTGTAATAATGAAATATTTTATTTATTCCTAATAAATCTGTGATTTGGTTTCATCTAGTAGTATAATTCAAAAAAGACAGATGGCAAAATCGTATACGATTCAGTCTCTCAAAAATCTCATGACTTTGTTTCCATTAGAAGACTGTTCTAACATTCTGGAGTTGAGGAAAATGGTTAGTCTTTCTATACATGAATAGTCACGCCTGTTAATAAAAGAACCGACGATACCTTTATTTTTTCCCGAATAACAGCCTTGTTAGAGAAAAAAGAAAGATAATTTAAACGTTTTTCACCTCACTTTTATGTCATGAACCTATATTTCTTCCTCGTATTCGTGAGATATATCGTGCCTTATCTTCATTTATTTAATTTGAATATATTTAATATTTTACAAAAATAGCTTGAACAAATAAAAAAAATATTTGAAACAAATAGGGGCGTAGTAGGCCACGAGATAAGGAAAAAACCTATTCAATTTAAATGTATCCTCTTTAAATAAAATATTTTTATATACCATAACCATGTTTTCCGTGCTTTTTCGTGCGTGTAAACGGTATGTGAAAGGGGTATTTTACGTACCGGTATTTAAAAATTGTGAAACGTCCGTGTAGAACAGCTGTCGTGTGAGAACGCGCCGAAAATCTCTAGACGCGACTACCGAACCTAAAAGCATACGCTCAACGGATATCATGCTGTAGGGATTTTCGGCGCGTTCCCACAGTCGGTCGTCAAGTGCTGCCGTCAGTCGTTAGGTAGAGGAATTATTACGTACGTTGAGGCGTTATTTGCGGGAAGTAACACAAGCTCACTTTCACGTGACACCGCGACAAAGCATCATCGATCTCGCCGCGGCATAAATCATTAATAACAAAATTATTCATTTTTCGTACATGTGAAGGGTGAACGCTGTGTTAAAAATTATTAATAAGAGAGTATGTTAAAATTTGCTGATGCATTTCAAAATTATGTTTGGTGTCTACCGGCGGCTCCGCCCTCCCCTGCCCGACGGGGTGAGGGCTCCAACCCCACCACCCCCGCGGGGCGCGTGCGATACAGGTTCCATGTCCGATACGCCTTCCATGTGCGATATACCTTACGCATGCAACACAGCTGCGGCACATGGTTGCAGCCATATGTATTTCATATTACAAAAGCTCGGAAAACATGATCTTGCTATATATAACCCCTCAAAAACTTTAACAAATAAAAAAAATGCCAAGTAATAAAAAATGCCCTCGAAAAAATTATCGGTTGTTTCACTATCTACAAAATTCTAATTAACCTCGAAATATGTGTGATTTTTTTCAAACAATAGTTTTATTTGGATTTTAATTTTTCAATTCAAACGTACAAAAGAAATGAAATAACTTTTTATGAAAAAGCCAAGCAAATTTACTAGAAACGTACAGAAAATGACCAAATCCTAGTAATACCATTTTTCTCAATATTTTATTTTCCAAAATCATTTTACTATTATAATAAAAGTACGAATCACGATTATATAAAAGTACAACGTATGCATCACACAAGTACTGTATGTATGTATCACTGGAAATGCTGGGCAACGACTTGGCGTGCATGGTTAAGAAAAAAAGCTCGGCGAAGGATGACGTTTCCTCGACAACTTGACCATTAAGTTAAGAAAAACATAAATTGACGCAATTTATTATGTAACTGCAAACCCAGTTTCTGATTCTGCAAAGTATAAATTAAAAAATCAGTAACGTACCCCTAGACCACACGGCTCTTGAAATCTCACTTTATTTGCATAATTTGAAAAGTTACGTGAAAGTATTCACTTTCTACTCTATTGCAGAACCACCATACGTCTCATGAAATCTATTGCGTCGTATAAATTTTGGTGTAATGAACATAGTTTTGGCAGGCTAAAGGTTTTAATTACGGTCCGCACCACTTGCTGATGGAAGAGGACTATCGATTTTACTCTCGATACCTATCGCTCCATTTCCGATAGTCTGTCTAAGTACAGTCGAACATCTCATTTCTAATAATCCTGTACGCCTGATGCGATGTTACTATTTGAAATAATTTATGTAGATTAATCGTTGCAAAAGTTACTTTTGCAAGCGGTAGGGACGTTTCTGTAAGAAAATCGTTTATCTTCCCGAGCTTTTTTTCTTAACCACGCACGCCAAGTCGTTGCCCAGGATTTCCAGTGATACATACATGCAGTACTTGTGTGATGCATACGTTGTACTTTTATATAATCGTGATTCGTACTTTTATTATAATAGTAAAATGGTTTTTGAAAATAAAATATTGAGAAAAATGGTATTGCTAGGGATTGGTCATTTTCTGTACGTTTCTAGTAAATTTGCTTGTTTTTTTTCATAAAAAGTTATTTCACTTCTTTTGTACGTTTGAATTGAAAAATTAAAATCTAAATAAAACTATTGTTTGAAAAAAATCACAAATATTTCGAGTTTAATTAGAATTTTGTAAATAGTGAAACAACAGATAATTTTTTCGAGGGCATTTTTTATTACATGGCGTTTTTTTTTACTTATTAAAGTTTTTTAGGGGGATTTCATATCTTTTTGAAACGGAAATACTTCATTTTCTATAGGTATAAACTTAACGTGGTTGCAGCGTCATTTGTTCACTCTAGTTAGTGTGGTATATTTTTTTATTTGCATATCCATACGTTAAATGTATTAGGATGGTGGATTATTTCGCCGACGCTACTTAAGGTCACTGAACAAATATTACGCTTCTTCTTGTCTTCGAATTTCTAATTCGCCGTGCCCGAAAATGTATGTTTTTTAGGGGTGTGCGGGTAGCAGAATTAGTCGGGTCGGGTCGGGTCGGGTAATTCGACTATGATTCGGGTCGAGTATCCGAATTTTTCGAGTACCCGACGATACTCGAGTATATTCGGGTAACCATCGCCTAGCGGTTTACTCGTCTCACATCGGGTACTCGATAAGCCGTGCTGCCAGAACAAAATTTCAAATTTCGTTTCATAGTAGATAGCGCCACGAAAACGTACGAAATAGACTCCAGCTTTATGTTCTCTATCCTTCGCCGATAGGTTGGAGATCATAAGAAATAAAAATAATCAATTTAATAATTTTAATATTCATATTCATATTAATTCAATATTTTAATATTAAATATAAGTATTAAGGCAGAACACCACTGTGATCCCCTGTTTTTTTGCCATTTTTCAAGAATTTTTTTTTGTGGGAAAAAAAAGAGATATTCGAAAAAAAAATTTTTGTTTTGTTCGTTGTTTATTGAAGATACATAAAAAAAAAAATTCAAATTTTTCACGCCCCATGATGACGCTGGGGAAGCTCCCGCGTCAGGTACTGTTGCCTCTGCAGTGGTTCGCGGCACGCAGCAGAACTCTCTTCAAAGTCGATCTGAAAAAAAATACCGAGTGTTTTCGTTAATAATATGATATTTTGAAGAGAAGTATACAGGGATTTGAAAAAATATTGATTTTTAAAAAATAGGCACGCTTTTGAAATTAAAGGACGATTTTCGAGCAAAATTTCTCGTCGAAAATAGGCTATAACTTTTTTTATTATTGAGATATCGAAAAAATCCTATGTACTTCTTTAGATAATCTAGTTTTATTGATGCAGTCCAAATTTGAAGTCGATCGGATAAAAATTGCTTGAGTTCTGCTGCGTGCCGCACTCAAAAAAGTGGTTTTGAGAAAAACGCGTTCAAAGTTTTAGGTTTGTTAATTTATGCGATAAATTGGAAAAAAATCTTTTTACCTTTAATCAGCGATGCCGGCACCATATAGCTGGCCTTCAAGAAGCAAATGATTGTCCCTAGCATCTTTTCTCGAACTTGTAGAGGCTCTTCTTGCCTCTTTTGCAGCGTCTGTGAGCGAGCGCTCCGCCAGCTCGATCCGCGCTGCGTCGGTTTCAACGCAAAAATTGAAACAATTTGGGCCGATAGTTATCCCCAACGTCTCCAAAACTTTCATGAGGCTTCTCAGGCCATCATTGAATAATAATACCGCGATATCAGCTGCAATATCGACGATTTTTTTGCTCCCGGACTGACACTTGGGGGCTATTGCCCAAACTGATTTGTTGTAGCTTTCGTTGTTGTTTTGCGTGAAGCCGCCCAAACAACGCTGCAGCAAATCGTCTCTGCTCAAATTTTCGAAGACTGGCGTAATTGCCGGGACCCCGAGCGTCACGGAGCGCTGCACCGCTCCACAAAATATTCAATATCTCCGAAAATAATTATTTTTTCGACCTGGGTCCAACGGCATCTTAATCTTAAATGTATTTTAGATTTTTCTAGATGGTTTTCAAAAAATCGATTTTTTGAAGCCGTCACAGTGGTGTTGTCCCTTAAGTATACAAAAAAGTTTTTTGTATTCTTGTAATAAAAAGTTTTTCCGATAGTTTATCTTTATTTAAAGATTAAAGATTATAAACAATCAATCGATTATCACTCGATTCTGAATATTTCGTGATTGACATTATTAAATTATTAAGTGAAATAAGAAACAATAAATAAAGAGACGTTTACGAGTGCTCGCTTGCTCAGCAACATAACGATTGTCACAACAAATCGAAAAAGCCGAATAGTTCGTGCATGAGAACAGACAAAATTATAAGAGCGGTGCGGCAATGCGTGGAGACAAGTCGCGACAGAGAACTCTCTCTCTCTCTCTTGCTCACCACCGAGAGAAGTAGCTGTGCCGTTTGTTCCCAAGCTCCAAGGGTTTACATTGTATACAAGCGAAACACGAAACATAAATAAGACAAAGAATAGAAACGTGAGACGAAAAAAGATTTTTACAGTATTATCATTTTTTCGTTTTATCGCCTTTTTCGAGTTTTCGTTTTCTCCTATTAGTCGATCGAAACGACTAGATAAATAATAAATATAAATAATAAATACGGATCCCCGAGTCGTCTACGAATACCTCAAGTTTGCGAATACCCGAAGTTTAAGAGTACTCGAAGTTCACGAGTACTCGACGTTTACGAGTACCCGATGACCAAATTCGGGTACCCGATAGTGGCGAATATTTTGCATTACTCGCCCGTCGGGTACCCGACCCAACCCCAACATCGGGTACCCGAGTGAAACGAGTACCCGCACACCCCTAATGCTTTTCCTATATTAAAAGAGATCAGTATGTTTATATCTTTTGATATAAATGCCTGATGACGAACTACAGTAAAATTTCCGTTATGCGTTTTTTAAGGGGTACAGCAAGTATGACGTATGAGAATAACGTAGAAATGAAATACAGTATGTACCTGTAACTCTTTAGCATTTGAAAATGGCAATTGGTGCATAATTCACGATGTTTCTTCAATAGCAATATGTCTATTACGATAATGTTTGGTTTTCCAATTGAAAATTTGATTGGTAGTAACGAAGTAAAGAGCCAACTCAAATTTTTTATTTTTCGTTCAGAATTTTTGTTTAATGCAAGTTTGTAACATCAAAGCTTTGCCGTTTTAGGCTAGCAGACAACAGACATGTTCGTATTAATAAGTGATATGTGATCACAGTTAAGTACATGCATACATAGCACTGTCCCAGAATTTTACAGTGGACAAAATCAAGGCACGGGTTGTAAAAATTGTTTCATACTAGTCTGTTTTTTTATATCTCAGAACACTGATTAAGGAGTTTCGGGACAATTAGTAAAGTGTTACCATTTGATTCAAATTTATACAGTTCTTTCAATAAATTTATACAAATTCTTTCTCATATACTGAATGCACCTTCCAAATTTTGAATCGATCGTCTACACCATTCCTATAAAATTTACAATTAAAAGAACCCTTTTTAAAAGAACATAAGGGGATATTTCAACTACCTACCCGTATCGCTGAATGGCAGTTTTATGCACGAAATAGTGTGAAAAATATTTAAAGTGTTATGAAAAACTGTCAAATCACATTATGAGAAATTATGAGAAATTCGTAATTGAATTTCTCATAATTTCTCATAATGAATTTCTCATAATTTCTACATTATCAGGAATTCGTCATCAGTGTCGTAATGTTAAATGCTCTATTTTAAAAAGTGTTTCTTCAATTGTAAATTTTATAGAAATGGTCGATTTAACATTCGGAGGGGATATTCAGTATATGACAAAGGACTTACTGTAGAAATTTGAATTTCTTTTATTTGAACTGACTAGATTTTTCGTCAAATCAAATTTTTTCCTATTGCATTCCATTATTAAAATTATTTATTTATACAAATCAAGATCTATTCAAGATCGTTTAACAACTAAATATTTCATTTATTCCTAATAAATCTGTGATTTGGTTCCACCTGGTAGTATAAGACAAAAGAGACAGATGGATAAATAGTACACGATTCAGTCTCTTAGCAATCTCATGGTTTTTTTTTCATTAGAAGACTGTTGTAAAATTCTGCAGATGAGGAAAATGGTTAGTATTTCTATGCATAAATAGTCGCGACTGTTAATAAAAGGCGCAAAGATAACTTTCTTTTTTACAAGCTTTTATTTAACTTCACTTGTTGTGAGATGCAAAACGGAAAATCGATATTTCACTCACTTCCCGACTATTTATAGCTCTGAAATTTTGCAAACATGCATCTATAACGATAAAAATAACGACTTTCTGGGAGATGCAAAACTGAAAATCGCCATTTCACCCACTTCCCGACTACTTAGAGCTCTGAAATTTTGCAAACATGCATCTAAGAGGTGGCAATGCATGATTCAACTTAAAAAAAATAAAAAATATTTTTTTTTAAACAAGCTTTTATTTAATGTATTGAAAAGTAGAAAATAATATTTCTTACCAAGTCATCTATATGTGACTATAAATAAAAGCTTGGAGCGCTCAACTTTTTAAAGGTTTAATAAATTTGATTTGAATTCGAAATTTGAAATTGGATTTTGCACAATAGTGATTTGAGAAATTATTATCACACGTTTATACTCAGTTTACCGATGTTTGTTTAAGAAATCTAAGGTTGTTTTACAGTAAATTAAATACAGTTTATATGTTAACGGATTTATGTAAATTAAAGATTATATTTCTAAATTTCAAGCGCCCCAAGCTTTTATTTATAATCACGTATAGATGACTTGGTAAGAAAAATTATTTTCTACTTTTCAGTACATTAAATAAAAGCTTGTTTTAAAAAAATTATTTTCTTACATATAAATTATTTTGTACTTTTTAGTCTTTAATTTTTTCAAGTCGAATCATGTAGTGTCACCTCTTAGAGGCGTGTTTGCAAAATTTCGGAGTTCGAAGGTGTCGGGAAGTAGGTGAAATATCGATTTTCCGTTTTGCATCTCGCAGAAAGTCGTTATTTGTTTGTATTTTTTATTTTTTCAAAGTTGAATCATGCATTGTCACCTCTTAGGTGCATGCTTGTAAAATCTCAGTGCTCTAAGTAGTCGTGAAATAGGTGAAATATCGATTTTCAGTTTTGCATCTCACAGAAAGTCGTTATTTTATTTATTTTTTTAAGTTGAATCATGTATTGTTAGTTTTGCATCTCACAGAAAGTCGTTATTTTTATTTATTTAATTATTTATTATTTTTTTTAAGTTGAATTATGCATTGTCACCTCTTAGATGTATGTTTGCAAAATTTCAGAGCTATAAGGAGTCGGGAAGTGGATGAAATATCGATTTTCCGTTTTGCATCTCACAACAAGTGAAGGTAAATAAAAGCTTGTAAAAAATAACGACTTTCTGTGAGATGCAAACCAGAAAATTGATATTTCACCCACTTCCCGACTACTTAGAACTCTGAAATTTTGGAAACATGCCTCTAAGAGGTGACACTGCATGATTCGACTTTAAAAAATTAGAGACTAAAAAGTAGAAAAGTTTTTAAAAAAATATTTTTTTAAAAACTAGCTTTTATTTAATGTACTGAAAAGTAGAAAATATTTTTTCTTACCAAGTCACCTATATGTGACTATAAATAAAAGCTTGAGACGCTCAACTGTTTAAATGTTGAATAAATTTGATTTGAATTTTGAAATTGAATTTGGCACAATAGTAATTTGAGAAATTATTATCACACATTTATACTCAATCTCCTGATTTTTATTTAAGAAATCTAAGGTGGTTGTACAGTTAAATAAATACAATTTATATGTAACTTCTAGCGTACGCAGTCTTCGCAAGGAATTCTTCTAGCGTAACCAGTCTACGCAAGGAATTCTTCTGGTGTAAGCAGTCTTCGCAAGGAATTCTTCTAGCATAACCAGTCTACGCTAGAAATTTTTCTAGCATAAGCAGTCTACGCACTAATTAATCTGGTGTAACCAGTCTACGCAAAGAATTCTTCTAGCGTAACCAGTCTATACAGATAATTATTATGGCGTAACCAGTCTATGCAAAGAATACATTACCGGATAGATGAATATTACCATTATAATTGTTGAAAAGCTCTGCCATAAGCTGCGTACACCGCATCGATGTTACTGTCGATGGTTGTCTGGCGAAACTTGCAGTTTTTCTGGATGCGAATAAGAAATGAAGCACTGCATCATTCCAGACCGTCACGTGATGGTATATTTGGCCCTATAAACATTAACATATTCTATTCATCACTTCAAAATGACTGGGGAAAACTCAAACTCAGATTGTACACTATTATGCAGATATAGTACTCATATGACTTTATAAAAATTATAATTTTATATTTACTCACCTTTTTCCTCAAATGTAAAATCCTCGTTTTGTCGAATGCGATCGTCGTTTCACTTCCAATCTCGGCGTCGGGATGTTTCCGAACCACGTGACGTTTTTCATACGTACGTCATGTTTATGCTATTTCACGATATGATGCAGCAAAAACTTAGGCAATTCGCTTTTAAAATAACACAATTCCCACTTAAACTTTTTCGCACGTCCGTCCATTATGTAGTGAGGTTATAAAAAATCGCCTTATTGTCATATCAACTCACTTAACGCATCTTGTTTGTGGCGGCGAGAATCGCGGTGAGAATCTGCGAGAATGTACTAACCAAAAACAATGGAATTTTTCATTACAATATTATGACTTATACGGGGTTCGTTTGTTTATAAATAAATTTTGTAACCGTAATTAGGGCTGTTTTTTATGAACTTATATCCACTTTCGCTGCTTTTACACTTTCACTGCTTTTCCACTTTCGCGCTCTAACCCTACTTCGAGGTTAAAGCCGACAGAGGCCATACATTCAAATAACCCGACTTTTGACGTTTCTAGCGCGTCATCGTTCGTTTATAGTAGCTTTGCCCTGAAGTGCACAAACGGTGCACTTCAGGCTGAAACGCTGAGCGTTCCCCATGTTAACGCTTTCCCCAAAAGGACGTATGTAGTATAGCTTACGATGCGACCGAATTATTTTATTCCTCCAAGAAAACCGACGAGTCTGGAACGTTCTAAAGTGTCGAAGAATTTTTGTGGTAAAAAAGTTGCTCGGAAATTCGGTCAAATATTACGAGATCTCAAGTTTGAGTAGGCGGATCGAAAAATGACCCAAATAAAATCGATGGGAAAAAATATTTCATTGGTAAAATGTCATTAAATTTTCGATTCGTCTCCGCGTTTTCGCGTAATGTCGATTATAAGTTAAGAAGTCGTCTGCTAAAGCCCATCTTGGCGTATAAAGAGTGCGCGGCGTGTCGTTGTCGTGACAGTCGTTTTTTTTATTACTTGGCGTCGAGACGGTGCCGCGTTTCTTGATAAATAATCGTGTGCACCGCGGAGACAAGGGCTTTTACCCCTCGCGCGATGTTTGCAAACATCGCGCTCGTGGTGAAAGACCCACCTTGTCTCCTTGGTACACAATGTACTTTTTTTTGCAGTGTAATTTAAAAAAAAAACAAAAAGTTAATGAAAACATAAGTAGTTTATGAGACATGAGGGAAACACATGAACGTACGTAAAATACATATACATCCTCCCTTCTTTTTTGGTAGTATTTTACTACCCTAGAAGGGTAGCAACAACCCCTTTTACTCTTCTGGGGGTTGAATATCACAGATTCCTTTCTTAGTCGATATTAACATCGTAAAACGAAACTACTGTCCAAATATTATGTTTCTATCTTCAGTGGTTTGGCCTGTGCGTTGATCTGTAAGTCAATGAGTCAGTCAGGACATGTCCTTTCATAGATATAGATTTATGCCAAGTTTCATGTCAAACGACCGGGGGAATAATTTATTTCCATAGAAAATTTAACCCGCCTTTTAACGTCTAAAATGGGGTTGTATTGAAGAATGTTAAAACACGTGTTTAATTATTTTCTTCGAAGACCATTTGTACCAGGTTTCAAGTCAATCGACCCATGGAATATTTTATTTCCATACAAAATTCAACAACTTTTTTCACCCCTAAAATGGGGTTGTTTCGAAAAATCCTTAAACACGTGGTTAATTATTTTCCTCAAAGATCATTTATGCCAAGTTTCAATTCAATCTACCCAAGGATTTTTTTTCCATACAAACTTTAACACGCCTTTTCACCTTTTAATCGGGGTTGTTTCGAAAAATGCTCAAACACGTGTTTAATTATTTTCCTCAAAGATTATTTATATCGAATTTCAAGTCAATTGGCCCAACAGAATAAAATGTTGCATACAAACTTTAACAACCCGTTTTACCCCTTTAGCTATTGAATATCACAAATTCCTTTCTTAATAGGTGTTTACATCATAAAAGGAAATTACTGTCTAAATTTCACATTTCTATCTTCAGTCGTTTGGGCTGTGCGTTGATCTGTCAGTCAGTCAGTCAGTCAGGACATGTCCTTTTATAGATATAGATAGATAGATGACACTCGGAGTGAAGACCCATCGACTGACACCTTACTTATCAAAGTACGTTAAGAAGTTATGAGATATGAGGGAAACATATGATCGTACGTAAAATGCATATACATCCTCCCTTTTTCTTGGTAGTCGGGGTAAAAAACGGAACATCGCGGGCACTCAGTTCCGTGCGAACTACTAGTTATTTTAAATCTAAGCGTTGAATATTCGAGAAGTCGACATCCTTCGCCGAGCGCTTTTTTCTTAACAATGCTCGCCAAGACCTTGCACAGCATTTCTTGTGTGGTTCATACAATGTATTATTTTATAATTGTGATATAAATTATTTGTTATGAGGTGATTTGTTAAATATGAATAAAAAATGTTAATAACATTATTCTAAGGTTTAACAATTTTTTATACAACATTTCCTGTATAAACAGCAAACCTCTCCGAACAGCACCTTCATAAATTAAATCAGCCCCCCTCTAGGTGCCGAATATCAATCGGCGTAGCGCATAGTGAGAGAAGCGCCAGGCCCTAGCGTCAGACTCGAAGCATGCTAGACAATAACAGTGGAATTGGAGGGGTACTGCTATCCGCTATGTCAGCTGTACAGAGTCGGCTTAAGTGGATGGTGCGCAACCTCTATGCCGATTATTTGCATAATATGTACATTGCACTTCGCTATTTTATACATTATTTTCATTTTCTTTTTGCACATTTTATTAATGGAAAAGAAAAATAAAACCATTGTTCGAATTAAAACAAATAATAATTGTTTTTAAAGTAAACCATAATTTTTTATGAGGTAAAAAAACAACAATTATTTCGAGAGGATTTTTTATTACTTGGCGTACTTTTTTAACTCTTCAAAAGTTTAAAAAAGAGGATTTCAATTATTTTTAAGGGTATTTTTTTCCTTTATTTTCAATCCAAAGAGTTGTAAAATTCAAATATGTTTGAAGGAATTACACGTGTACAGTTTTGAAGTAATATTAGATGAAGTAAAAAGTTCTGAGCGTTTTTTCGCTTTATTTCGACGATGAAATTAACATAGTTAGGATTATCCGATTTAGATCAAATATGTGCCGTTTTGTTCAATAACTTTTGTTTGGGTTTGTTGGCAATTTCATAATTCCGCGATTAAAGAAGTCCTCGTCCCTACTGGTAAAAAAATTGACTAGCTCATTTTCACAAGCCTCTCTTGACGCCAGTTTTGTACCATCAAGAAAATTTTACAACTGCTTGAAAAGGTGATAATCGCTTGGTACCAGGTCTGGACTATACGGCGGGTGCGATAGAACCTCCCATCCAAGCTCTCAGAGCTTCTGGCGCTTCGTTAAAGATGTGTGCGGCCTGGCATTGTCTTGATGGAACCCAACAAACTTCCTATTGGCCAATTCTGCACACTACTGGTCGATCGCCTGCTTCATTTTGGTCAGTTGTTGACAGTAGACGTCCGAATTGAGTGTTTGACCCGATGGGAGTAGCTCATAGTGGATGATTCCCTTCCAATCCCACCAAACACAGTTTGGGCCGGCTCACCGCGATTGGACCACGATCTTTTTCGGCTGTTGTTCTCGTATGTGACCCATTTTTCATCGCCAGTCACCATCCGCTTAAAAAATGAGACGATTTTGTTACGTTTCAGCAAAGAATCGCAGGCATCAATTCGGTCCAAAAGGTTCTTTTGCGTCAATTCGTGTGGCACCCATACATCGAGCTTCTTCGTAAGTCCGTCCTTATGCAAATGGTTCCAAACGGTTTTCTGGCTAATCTTCAGTTCCTGGACAATGGAATAAGTACTCACATGCCGGTCCGACTCGACGATTTCCATGATTTTATCGACATTTTCGACGATTGGCCTACCAGAGCGTGCCTCATCTTCGACGTCCATATTACCAGAACGGAATTGATGGAACCACCGCTTTGCTGTTGCATTCGATACTGTATTGGGTCCATAAACAGCACAATTTTTTTTGGCCGCCTGCTCCGCCTTTTCACCTTAGTCGTAGTGGTACTGAAGAATGTATCGAATTTTCTCTTTTTTACCCCCATTTTGGAACGCTGTAACACACAACTAGCTTCACCAAATACAAAATTGTCAAAGAACTTTTTTTGAAGCGTAATGTCACCTTTAAATCGCCGTATAGTATGACCCGATGCGATGTATACATCGTGAGATATGGCTCACTAAAGACATCTAGCGGAAAACGTTCAGAACTTTTTACTTCGCCCAATATTTATGAGGGGAAGGTGTTTCAAGATACTTTATTTTATTTGGGTTTTCCACCTAGGCAATGGCATCGGCAACACAAGTTCAATACAAGAAGAATTCCTACTGGTGGCCTCTCGTTGTTTGCAATCGAGCTAACAAATCCATAGAATTGTCTCCGCAATGCCTAAAAAGATCTTTCATTGATTGCACTTGGTGCGAGACAAATCCACATTTTCAACTCCCTGATACCTATGGGTATACATTTTCTGTTGTTTTCGATCGAAGAAAAGTTCATGGTATCTGACATTTCAGTACCTGGAAATATACATTTTTTGTTAGCTGTGTTCGATGCAAGAGAATTGCACTGCATTGCGGAGATTCAATGTAAGACAAATTCATTTTTGTGGCCTTGCAATACCTAAAGGTATTAATTTTTTACTATCGATGATCGATCGAACAAATTCATATATTTAACGGCGGAATACCGAAAAACATTTCTCAGTCATTACGGTGGACGTGAGAAAATCCATATTTTCGACGCCTCGATACGTAGAGATATACATTTTTTATTGTCTTCGAGCAATTTATGAGACATTCATATTCCTGGCTATTTAGTAACTGAGGATATGAATTTTTCTTAATCTATGCTCGATCTAAGAACCTTTAATATTTTTGGCATTCCATTCTCTTTACTATTAAATATTATATTATTTGATTGCGTTTGAACAATTTCTTAGTTGGCAGAACCCAAACATGCATATTGAAAAATTCAACTTGTTGGCCTCTGCATACCTGGAGGTGATAATTATTCACTGTCTGCAATCGAGCAAGCAAATCCGTAGATTTGGCTTGGCGATGCTTAGACATTTTTTATTTGTTGTGCTTGATGCGAAGCTAATTGATTTTTTCAGCCACTTTATTCCTATGGGTATACATTTTTCATTGTCTCTAGGCAATGAAAAGTTCATATTTCTGACTTTTCGAACCTAAAGATATATATTTTTTCTTAATTGTGTTAGATAAAAAAAATCGATATTTTGGCGTTTTATTCTCTCCAGTGCAAAGTTTTATGTAGACGATCTCAATGTGCTGTTTGCCGCCCGATTTACCATTGCGAAGAATTTTTTTACGTTGAATTTGCGACGCGGAGGACCTTCGTCGATTTTTTTGGCCCTGAAAAGGGCCGTTCGTTCGACGTATTAGAAGAACTTTTTGAAATTGGAAATTGGAACACTGAGAACCTACGTCAAACTGATTTTTGGGCCTAAAAAGGGTCGTTTGTTTTATCTTTGCACTGATAAACGCTGTAACCGTGTTAAGCGGTTAGAGCTGGGGAACCCACTGTAACACTGTATATATGTATGTATCGCCATTAAGGTGCCGTCAACAATTTGTGCGGAACAATTTTTTGATGACCAAATTGCTCGGATATTCGGGCGGGAATTATGAGATCTCAGGATTGAGTAATCGTATAGAAAAATCGATTCAAAGTTGAAAAACGACCGGTGGCAGTCCATCTTATTGTATGAAGAATACGCGGCGTGTTCGTCAGTTCGTCAGTGGCATCGAGGTGGGTGGCGTCAATCAGTGGCATCGATTTTTTTTTAATTACTTGACGTCCAGACGCTGCCCCGTCTCTTTATATATATATACATATATAACCTGTCTTATCTGACGTAATATAAAGGGTTTCCCAGATAGAGTGTTACGAGCTTATATCTCAAAAGTTATAGATTATAATAACTAATAGTTCGCCCCGAACTGAGACCTCGCGATGTTCCGTTTTTTTTTGCCCGCACGAGTATATCTAAATCGCTCGCTACGGCCATGTATGTTCGACATGTTCCAACGTATGTTTGATATGTGAAATTTTTGTTCGATTGATTTTTTACGTGGATTTGTTTTCTTATAAGAATTAGTAATTTTTCTCATTTTTTTTTCGATTTTCTAGTTTTGTTGTCCCAGATGTGCAGCATATTGTTGTAGACGCAAGGCACCTCGGATGTGTGCGTGGAATCGTGGGGTGCGTGGGATGTTGGTGTGGGTGAGAGGGACCGCGGACGGAGTCGTGGGGTGTGTGCGATACTGATGTGGGCGCGAGGCACCTCGGATGTGCAGGTTGAATCGTGGGGTGCGTGCGATGTTGGTGTGGGTGCGAGAGACCACGGACGGAATCGTGGGGTGTGTGCGACACTGGTGTGGGCGCGAGCAGGGCCGGCCCTACCATAGGGCGTACGGAGCAGCCGCTCCAGGTGCCGAATGTCGGGGGGGGGGGGGGGGGGGTGCCTCGGTGGTAAAGAAATAAAAGGAAAAACAAATTTCTGAATGTTTTCTTCGCTGTTCGATATTTTACTCGTGAGTGTGTGGATATAGGGGAGACCGAGGAGGGTTGTGACCATTTTTGCTTTAACTAGCATATCTCACTAAAAAAAAGTCATACATCTATGAACGCTATAGCTTAACATAGCTAGTTCTATACTCTATTCGAAACAAACATAAAAAAAAAGTATTAAGGTTTCTGAGAAAATTGACAAAAACCGAAACAACTCCCCGTGTCACAACTCTCCTAGTACCGAGGTAAGTTGTGACTGAGGTCGAGGTAAGTTGTAACACCTATGTATTTGGGGATTATGGGAAAATAAATTTAATTTGAACACTGCTGTTGGTGAATAAAAGAAACATTTATATCTATCTATCTATATCTTCTATCTTCTATATATATATATATATATATATATAAATGGCAAAATAAACTGACTGATTCATCATCGCCCAGCCTAAACTGCTAAAGGTAGAAACATGAATTTTTGGCGAGGAGATTGATTTTATATTGGAGGCATCGTTTAAGAAGAGATTTCTCGAAATTCAACCCCTAAGGGAGTGAAAGGGGGTGGCAAAGTTTGTATCGGAAATTATACTCCTTGCATGATCAATTTGAAACTTGGAACATATTTTCGTTAGACGATGTAGAAGTGTACTAAAAAAGGATTTTTCGAAAATTCACTCTTAACGGGCTGACATGGGGTATAAAAGTTTTTTTGGGAAATTATATTACTTGCGTGTATCAACTTGAAACTTGGCAAATATGTTCCTTAGAAGGTGTAGAAGTGCACTAAGAAAGGATTTTTTGAAAATCCACTCTTAAGGGGGTGAAATGCAGTGTAAAAACTTGTATGGAAAATTATATTCGTTGCGTGTACCAACTTGAAACTTGGAGCATAAGTTACATAAACTAGAAACTTGAAGTATATGTTGCTTAGAACGTGTAGAGGTGCATTAAAAAATGATATTTCGACAATCAACTCTTAAGGGGGTGTAAAAGTTTGTATCGAAAACTTTCCTTGCGTGTATCAACTTCAAACTCGGTATAAATATTCTTCGAAACAAATAATACAACGCATATTTCATGATTTTTGAAAACCCCTAATGCGGGGTTCTATTTCTAATGAAGTTTCTATGGGCCACATTCTAAGCGGGCGAAGCCGCGGGCGGAAGCTAGTTAATAATAAATAATTACACATTTGTTTCGCCTTAATCAACCTTTTGTCTGTAATTATAACCGACAATAAGCACCTATTTATTTTAACACTAATTAGACTCCTTTAATTATCTTTTGGCAAATCATTACGAACTTAAATAACATTTAATGTTAATTATCAATATAAGAAATATTAGATATCTTATAACAATAATAAAATGTGGCATTTGTGTAAGATAAATCGAATTAAAATCAAGTGAAAAATCACGTTCCGTCCGAGAAGCAATTATGACAAGTATATCGACATTCTCCTCCAGTGCAAGCTTCATTTGACCATCACTTGCATTCGATGCACTGAACCCATTTCTCTTTTGATTGACTATTGGCCAAGAGCTCGCCTTCGTCGCAACTCTCCTCTGTCACAAACCTCGTTCTCCCCTAACTTTCCAACGGCCCTCCCCCGCCCCCGCCCCTCCGTTCGAGTTGAATTTTTTTATAGACCTTCCTATTAATATTGCAAATGCAAAAGTGCAACGGCGTTCCATGACCATGAGTGTGAGAAATGTGCGCGTGCATATTTTTGGGGCCTAGGCCCTAAGAGACCTACTCTAGGTCGCGTTTACACGCACGAAAAAGCGAGGAAAACATGGTGTAGTATATAAAATATATTAAGGGCAAGCAAGGGGGGCGACGACATATTTAGATCTTGCTCCATCCTAAAACTAGTTTCGGGCCGGCACTGGATGCGAGGCACCTCGGATATGTGTTTGAAATCGTGGGGTGCGTGCGATACTCGTGTGGTTGCCTAAGGGTCAGTGTGGATGTACGTTTGGATTCATCGAACGGAGATACCGATCGAACGCGGTGGGCGATATAGATATATTCGTAGGGGTAAGCGCGGCACGCTAGCCAACAGTGAAGTCGAAGGAGTGGGGATATCGATCGGCCGTAGCGAGCGATTTAGATATAGGGGAAGGTGTGGGGATTGATATAGGGGGGCAGTGTGCCACTTTTTTCTAAGGAATTTTTACTCTTACCAAAGTAATCTGATTAAACAACAAGGTCATAACCGATTTTATAGACCTTTGGGCGTACAATGAAGCTACCATTTTTATTGCAAAAAGATTAAAAATCCTAAAATAATGGGATCGTAAAAAATTTGTGGATTGGCTCATTGTGCCTCACGGGTGGGCTACAATGTGCCAGATAGGCGGGTACAGTGTGTCAAGTGCTGCGAAACGTAGGTTACAACAAGCCGGTTGAAACTCTTATATTTTCCGATCATAGATAACAGATTTTCGTATATACCAATAATTTTACAACGGGTATTATTTACCAATAACATTGGGAGACGTCTCATTGTACTCAATAACTCGATGACACATTGTGCCCCACACAATTGCCCCACAATATTTGACGTTTTTCCGGCGAGCAAATTTTTTTTTCGAGGCTCAAATTAATTTTGTATTTTTAATAATTCTTTGTGAGCTGCTATTAACTTTCTTCTACGCCAGCTGAAACTCAATATAAATCACGGTCCAACACAATAAATTTCGGATTTTACGAGCTAAAAAACGGAAAATCGCATGTGGTTGACAGTTGCCCGTGACACATTGCGCTTCTTCGGAGCATCGTCACTTCTTTGTTTCCTCATTGGGAGTCGACACATGTTACCCCATAACTCGGTGACAGATTGTACCCCACTAGTAAAATATTTGATTATTGATAAAAATAACTATTAATTAAACTACGAATAGAAAAACACAAGTCACTGAATGCATTATAAATAATAAAACTATCGATTAGGACCGGAAATCGAGCTGCTACAGAAAGTGTCGTTATATTTTACGTTTTCCCGGCGAGGGAAATATTTTTTTTCCAAGCCTCAAATCAATTTTTAATTTTTAATACTTCTTTATGAGTTGCTATCGACTTTCTTTTAGGCCCGACGAAACCAAATATAAATTGCGCGCACACACATAAAATTTACACACACATAAATATAAATATAAAACCATTCTTTGAATTGAAATAAATAATAATTACTTTTAAGGTAAACCATAATTTTTTATAAGCTAAAAACAACAATGATCCTGAGGGGATTTTTATTACTCGGCATACTTTTATAACTTTTTAAAAGTATATATATATATATATATATTTGCTCGTTTCAGGTTGTGGCCGTCATACGCGAGTGCCCACAACAATCTTGGTACATTAACGGCGGGCGATCAGGCGGAAAGACATTTTTTGGCAGCAATTCATGCACAGCCAAGTCACGTAAACGCTCATTACAACCTCGGTCAACTATACAGGTGAGTGCATATATTCGCAGGATACAATATTCCTCGGAATGCCGTTTCGCCGTTACCTACTGACAGTGATTAAAGCCGTAACCCACAGAGCGCAGCGAATAAAAAAAAAGAAACATGTACATATGCACCGACATATGGGGGTGCATACATTGCACAAATGTTACAATGGCCTAGTCCAACAACCTGGGATATTAAACGTATCGTAAAATATGCCCTCGAGTTTGGTGCGAAGAGTAGAGCCGTTTTCGAGTGCCGCGTAACCTGTTTACCCTCCGTCCTGACTGACCGCTCTCTCCACCTCCCGTAATGTTTTAACTCAAGCACCCAACCATCTGGACCACGTGTCAAAGTTGCGATAATTGTACGACAATTAATTACCGAAACATATATATGGGGCATTCCACACCAAATCGACCACTTTCAGGCCCGACCCCTTTCGGTTCGGCTGAAACTTTAATATGTTATTGTTTTCATCTTGAAACGCTTGTGTGATTTTTTTTTTTTTTTACATAATCGCATATACGTAGTAAATTTTTTTAAAAATCGCCCGTTTTTTTCAAATGCTCATAACTTTCTGAAAAGTGGACCGATTAAGATGTTTTTTTTTTCAATTGTTCGTTTTGAAATGTTTTTCGTGAAAAAAAATATTTGAAAAATATTCAACGTCATCTTCGACATGATTTTTTAGTTCATTGAAAAAAATGCGATTTTTTCAAAGAACGCCACTTTTGATTTTTGATTTGTTTTTGTAGAAAAAATATTATAAATTTAGCATTTTTTGCCGCCAGACCTATCGTGGTAAGATTTCTTTTTCTATTTTTTTTCTAAATTGAAAAATTATTTTTTCTATTTTTTTCCAAATATAATTCCAAATATAATTTGAAAAGGTTTATTCTATCATACTGAATACTTTGTATATAATATTAACTCACTTAAAAAGTTTTCCAATTATGTTAAATTATTTTTAAAGGATTATATCATGGGGAATGAAGTAAACATTTATTCAATTAATTGTTGAATAGCAATTAATGATAAATTTATTCATTTCTGTCACATTGAAACAATTTACATAATTTTTGATCTCTTGAATTAGAGAATTTTTTAACAATCACGCAGTGCAAAAGCTGAGTTTCTGAAATGGTTTCGGTTTTTAATTTAATTAATAGTTATTTTTGAAAATCGATCACGGAGACCGTTCACAGCATTATTGTAGTCTTCCAACGATGAAAACAGTCCGTGCATATCAAATAAAAACGATTCAACTCGAGAGTTTTTTAACATTGACAGATGCTTGTCACAAGCCATTCCGTTATAAATGATCTTTCAAATTAAACGAATTACACCAGCGATCGAAACGGCTTTCTGATTCCATGGTATATGACGAGTAAACCGTTAGCAGGAGAATCTTGATAAAAACTGATATTCTTGCTGAGAGACAAACTTCAATACCTTTAAAAATGTAAATCTTTAGAACAAAAAAAATTAGAAAAAAATAGAAAGAAAAATCTTACCACAATGGTTCTGGTGGGAAAAATGCTAAATATATCATATTTTTGTTATAAAAAAGAAATCAAAAAACAAACGTGGCGTTCTTTTAAAAAAAATCGCGTTTTTTCCAAAAAACTAAAAAATCATGTCCACGATGAAAGATCATTTAAAAACGAAAAATAAAAAAAAAAGATCTCAATCGGTCGATTTTTCAAAAAGTTATGGACGTTAAAAAAAACGGGCGATTTTTTCATAAATTCACTACGTATTTGCGATTATGTGAACAAATTTGAAAAAAATCACACAAGCGTTTTAAGATGAAAACAATAACATATTAAAGTTCCAGCCAAATCGAAAGGGGTCGGGCCGGAAAGTGGTCGATTTGGGGCACACCGCCACATATATTTATATATAGTTAAAGTATAACTAAGTAAAAAGTAAAGTCGTTGCCCGCTGTTCATAAGACGGCCATTCGAGCTCAACACGCAACGGCCGATGAAAAATTAGATCGCATAATAAAAATGGCGAAAGTTATCTCGATCGATGTACAACTGTGGCGAATTTCCTTGACAAGCAGGCCCGGGACAATACGTGGTTGGGTGACCGTTTAGCCGCGCGGAAAACCGATTGGGAGAGACAGTTTTGTCGTGTAAACCAAACGGAAGCTTGCTGAAAATATAGTCGGTCTTTATCGGCCGAGGTTTTCGCCAGTTCCCCTGTACCCTTGCGGGAACGTGATAGTGAATTGAAGAACGAGCTGCAGGGAGAGATCGTCTCTTAGAAAGTGAAAAAATGTGCTGCCATGAAAGCGCCACGGCGCATAAAAAGCGTCAATAGAAATAAAAGTAATGTTTATCACACTTGCAAAATCGGAAGCTGTGCTGCAGCAATTAATTTTTTCTCTGTTCCACATTGCGTACGATTAACGACGTAGCATATGCCGCTTTAATTTGCGTCGATTAGGCTGTCCCTCTTGGAAAATGATTGTGCGGTGTGTCACGCGGTCTCCCACGGTAATCACGTGTGTAGCGGGACCCTGTGCCTGGACTCGCGAAAATTGTCATCCGATGAAACACCCCACTTGCCACACAGACGCGCGCTCGCACACACACATACACACACACCCATTGATGATTTAAATTACTCAAGTTCAAACCGATCGTAGCGACAATTTACGCGATGGTCGATGGCGCTAAATGAAAAGTGGGCAAGCTTGCATCATTGTGCTTTTAAACGGACTGAATGTAACGAATCGATCTTATAATTCGTCGTTCCGGATTGCAATTAGCCGCGATTGATCGCCGATATACATGGATATATTAATATATAATATATTAAAATCTAACATGTATGTATACACGTGTATTTGAAACAATAAAAAAGCTTGTCGTTTATATATTCATTTATTTATTTTCGATATATATCCACACACATGAATTCTATATAAAGATATATTTAGAATACTCTGATTGCATCAGTACAATTATAATACAATACGAAACTCTTAAATACAAATACATTAAGATTAAAATGCAATTAAGGGGGGATATACGTGGAAACGGCAAAAAAATAACCAATTTTGATCATTTTCTTGGAAAGGAACAAAACGTTTTACGTTTATGAAACTTTGGGTAAAATTTATTACATAATTAAACTGCCTCAAATACATTTTCTTTTTCATTAAAAAATATTGCAAAATGATGACATTATGGCGTGGTCTTCCAGGAAGGTTGGTTCTGCCGTGGTCCGGCAGTTGTCCGGTTGTAGAAAATCCAATGACTTCAAAATTGATCTGAAAAATATGAGAAAATAATTTTCAGTATTTCAACATTCAAATGCTAACGTTATACCTAAGAAACATTTAAAAAATGTATAACTAAAGAAATGGGACACTTGAGGAAAAGAATTGTAATTTCACACAACATGTTCGTTTTTCTGCAATAAAAAAGTACTTTTTGAAAGTGATTTTCATAATCACGTGGGTATAAGTTCGAGGTAATATTGTTATTGAGTTGTGTACAATTTTAGCATGATCGGTCTACTCGTTTCCTACAAACGTGAAAAATGTAATTTTAAGAAAAGCGTATTTAAAGTTTCGAATTACGGAAACTCAATGATTTGACTAACATGCCGGCTATTCGGTGAGTCCAGGACTTGAGGTGTTTAACATTTTACGTAAAAATATCGATTTTTCGATGTCGCTACATGTATTTCTGTAAATGTATAAAAACGAATTTTTGTGGGGAATTCTTCAAAAAAAAAAACCAACGCTATATAGTTTTTCAATACAGAATAACGTCATTTTTGGAAGATAACATACAATTATATGCAAATTCAACATTAATCAGTTTTTCTTTTTCTTGTTCTCTACAAAAATAAATATAAATACATATTTGATCACACCCTCGCTTTCTCCCGTTATTCACGCAGCAATTGGCTGCAAGCATTGAAAATAGTAAATAAAAATCAAAATTAATAAAAAAATAACAGAATAAAGTAAAAAAGTGGAAACCCTCGATACTATGCCGTAAAATAATTACTATTTTCGTACGCAAATATATTGCGTATTTTTTTTATCCGTCCAACCATTTTTATCTCGAATTTTCGCTATCCTACCGATAACGCTTGAAATTTGTTACAACTGACATACGTATCTTCCAAAACGATATCATGCACGTCGTTCAACGAACGATGCACGATTCTAAAAGTGTCGCTTTTGGAAAATAGGAGTGTGGGTTATTTTTTTGAAAATAAAACAGACAAGGGTGCGTTTATCGCTCTCTGTACGACGTATTAAAAAGCCCCCCCCCCCCCGCATAAATGATAGGGGTATTCAAAGTGTGCAAGTGTTATAACGTCGTAACGTAACGAATTCGCGCTTTACGACTAGAACCGAAATAACAGGTGATCGAGGTGCGGCACGATCGTGGAAACGAAAACGAGATTGATTACGTGAGCGATGTTGACGTGATGGCGCACAATGCACCAGTTCATTCGCCATAAACCCACACCCTCCCTCCAACCTTGTCGCCAAATCCCCCACCCCGAATTTCTTTCATCATTTCCGCGTTCTCGTACAATGTGTTTTGCATCCGTCTTCGCGCCTACGAATTACTCGGCTGACTCTGCCATTTCAGCTCGTCACTACCAAAAAGCGCTTCGGCTATTGATTCTCTGGAGCTGATCTCGATGCTCGAACAGAAATACTGTCGCATTCCTCATATACGGGGTGTACCATTGCGAGCCAAATACTATAATATATCGAGACGTGGCCCTGATAAAAAAAATGTCAACAAATGTTGTATCGTTTTAAGGATAAAATACTATGTTCGTATTGTCCACTTTACAGATCAGGAAGGTCGAGGTCACACAAAGGTTCCTCTTGGTTTTTCACATGCAACCCTGTATTTGTATTGCATGCAATTGTATGCCGATTGAAGATGAGACCAACGAGGAAAAAAAATGATTTTTTTCTAACCTGATAATTGACGGAGTTACGGCACTTTCTAGCTGCCACGATACTGCCAGTATACAGAGTGTGCGAGTTGAAGTGGAACGATGCTAATATCTTGCGACCGGTATGCCCATAATCGATACATTTTCCGCATTAAAGTCATAGCGTTTCGAGAAGGGGATACCATGGTCATGGCTGCTTTACCGTTGGAGCCGTTAATCCTAAACGAACGTCATTGTTGGTTATTTGAAGGTCACCTCGTAATTTTAGGACCCACAATAGTATTCTCATCGACAAAGCTTTCAACAAACAGAAAAAAACGTGTCTTCTGATTGAAAATAGCCGAACTCACGGTAGGGTACACCGACCAATGAATGCATGGGGACCAATGAATGGACGAAAGCTTATTTATATTTAAAATAAGTAATGAATACAAATTGTCGATAAAAAATCGAATCACTATAATTTAGGAAAAAAAATAAAAGTTTTTATGAGTTTTGATTATAAGTATTGCTTTTATTAATTAAAATAGACTAAATCTTCGATTTTTGCAAATTTTTAAAATGAATTCGTAATAATAGTTCACAATTGGGTATGTTCATCCACTGGTACTGTATTCTAACCTCTTTTCAGTGAATGGACATGTGAGCTCTGTTCTAAAAATTCTTAAATCAGAGTGAAACATTTCGCTCATTCTGCTGAAAATTGTAGAATTAATTACTCTTAAAAATTGACAATGCACACTTCATTAAATATTGTCAAAAAATGATTGCAGTCGTTTTTTTTTTATTTTTAATTTGTACAAAATAAAAATTTCTGTTTTTCTGTAGAAACTTCATGCAAATGTCACGTTAAGATTTAAAAAAGCTTTGTATATTTTCTCCAAAATCGCAATAACAAACGTAATACTCATATGTATAAGAATATTACAATTTTTGTGTAACACAGTGATTTCCAAATTTAGCATTTAATAAAAATAATGAATAAATGTTTATCCTTTACAACGTTTTACTACACTACACGTCCATTTACTGGTAGTCAAGTCTCCATTTACCGGTAATTTGGCCCATTTACTGGCGAATTAGTTATTTCACTACTTATTTATCAATTCATCCTCCAATATTATTTGTTGCAATTAATTCGAATATTTGTTTCTACTTTTAGAATATCTTTTATTAGCTATAGCAATTCAAAAAATTGTTTTGATAATACTCTCATTTGACAGTCCCTCTGAATCATGCAGTGTCGTTATTCATCCATTCACTGATCGGTTTATCCTACTCCAAAGGTGTCACAACTGCTGCCTATTGATGACATTTTCTCAAATATATTAAGGGAGGGGTAAGGTTAATTCGGTGAAAAAAAAAGAATATTTACAAGAATTTTTTTAGACGATACAGATAATGCTGGTTTATTTAATTAATTTCCATATAATAATACAACGTCCAAACTATATTTTCCTACATTTTCATTGCAAAATATTGATAAATAAGCTGTTGGCAGCAAATCTCCGCAGGCGCCTCGAAAAAAAATTTGTTTTGCGGTGTACGCTATAACTCGTCACTGGATCATCTGAAACAAAAAAATCAAAATGCGTTTATTAGGTGAGATGTTTCTCGAGGTAATGCTGCTGAATTTAGTTTTAATCGATTTTTTCATTTTCGGTAGCACTTGGAAGTCAAAAACGCGATTTTCGCTAAAAAAATCGGCAAATTTGTTATAGTAAGATAAAAAATAATTATTAAAGAAAAAACTCGGCAGCGTTACCTCGAGAAAAATCTCACCTAATAAAAGCATTTTGATTTTTTTGTTTCAGATGATCCAGTGACGAGTTATAGAATACACCGCCAAACAACTTTTTTCGAGGCGCCTGCGGAGATTTGTTGCCAACGGCTTATTTATCAATATTTTGCAATGAAAATTTAGGAAAATATAGTTCACATGTTTTATTATTATATGGAAATTAATTAAATAAACCAGCATTACCTGTATCGTCTAAAAAAATTCTTGAAAATATGCTTTTTTTTTCACCGAATTAACCTTACCTCGCCCTTAATAAGCATTACCCGTTTACGCTGCCCATTACGTTCGCCACGTGTTTCATCGTTCCACCAAAAATAAGCCGCCCTGTATTGCTGTACCAGTGCGCAGGCTGCATTCGCGAAGCTGCATCCGCTCAGTCACGTTTGAATTTTACCTGACACGATCACTGATTACGTCACGGCGAATCCTCGCGCACACGAACCGCTCGGCCGTGCCGAACCAGCTGTCGCTCTGATCAATATATCGCTACTCTATTTACTGTCACACATGGTTTACCCTATGCCTCCCTCTCCCCCGTCGCCTGCTCTGGTCCCATAATCGTTATACTATTCCAATTCGTTCGAATTCGATATCAGAACCGCATAGAGAGTTACGAGACCAGCGAAATCGGTGGCGATCGGTGTTCAAAATATATATATTTTAAAATAATCATCCCGACAGCTATTGCAGAATAATATTATTTATATCGGACAGAAGGGTGGGAAGCTTGTGGCAAATTCGAGATTGAACTTTTATTGCACATACAGACGCATGAAAAGAAATAAAAAGTAATGGTTCTTTCAAATTTATCGATAAAACGTTTGGCAGCTACGTCATTGTTTTCTCTTTTCGTAATCGGATTGTGTCAACATCAGGATAATTAAAACTAATCGATAAAATCGTACAATCCACAAAATTGTAACAGAGAAGCATATCGTTTATACTTTATACAGTATCGATCAAAAGTTTTCGATCACTTTGGATAACAGCAAAACTTGCCATCACTCTGGATAATTGTAATTCTATATTAGAATAATATAGTTAATTTTATTTCTTATTTTACAAAGATACTACAAACAATGATCGGCAAAAAGAAGCCCACCTTTCATTTTACCCGATTTTTTACGTGAAAATTACTAAAAAATCAGAAATTCTTATGTCTTTTCGCTCATATGAGTCGTCAATAGCTTTATTTCGATAGTCGCAAAATAAAAAAAAACGCGTTTATTAAATAAAGTTTGACTTTTGTTATACAAAAGTCCTAGGAAATACGCATGGACAAAAAAAGGACTGTTTTTTATTTTATATAAACAGTCTTTTTTTTTCTAACAAACAGTTAGAAAAAAACTATATCCAACCCATCGTTAATATTTAGCATGGTCCCCTTTAGCCTTTATCACTGCTTGGAGTTGTCTAGGCATACTCTCGACGAGATTTCGAAGGTGGTGTTCGTCTAATGCCTCCCAGGTTTTCTTCAGCGCCGAAAAATAATTATGTTTATTGGTCACATTTCTTTTATCGATCTTCTCGTCCAAAATTACCCATATATTTTCTATGGGATTCAAATCAGGTAATTGTAGAGGCCATTTAAGAATTTTCAACTTGTTAAATTTTACGAATTGTTGTGCTTTTTCGCTGTATGCTTAGGCTCGTTGTCCTGTTGGAAAATCAAATCCTCTTCTAATCCAACCCGAAACAAGGCGGTTTCCAAATTTTCATTGAGGATATCAATGTACTTATCCGCAGTCAATATGCCATTTATTTTTTTACTAATCCGTCTACGACTGACCAAGCAAAGCAACGCCAAACCATAATATTACCGTCTCCGTGTTTTTTCCTTTATTCACACTTCCAGTCTTCTTTTTCCTTTGAACAATTCAAATTTGCTCTCGTCAGACCAAAGAACCTTTTTCCAAAACGCAATTGGCGTGTCCAAAAAATTTCTTGCAAATTGTAAACATTTCTTTTCATTGCGCTTGTTAATAAAAGGCCGTCCACTAGCACATCGGCAATGCAAACTAGCTACAAGAAGTCTGCGCCAAATCTTTCTATGCGACACATTTAATTGAAGGTTTTCTTGAATAGCCCGTACTTTTGAAGATTGATTTTTCTTGCATTCCCGTAGAATACGCGAATCGTCCCAATACGTAGTCGCCCGTTTCCGTCCTCTTCCTTCCCTGTCCCCAACAGAACCAATATCGCGAAACTTTCTCTACAGTTTCTGCACTCGAGTTTTATTCATTCCAAATTTGTCAGACATTTTTTGTTGTGAAAAATCGTTTTGAATGTATTTTATAATTAATTTTCGGATTTGAAAAGAAACTTGTTTTCCAGCATCTTGACACGCGATTTTTCTCAAATGAACAATGAGCCGATAAATGAAGTAAACATACATTACAAGGACGTACAAGAAACTAAACAAAACATGGAAAAATTTAGCTCACCGAAGTGATAAAACATGCAAAACATGAATATTGTGATAGCGGTCTTTTGTTTGTCCTATACTTAAACGAAAAATATTACGGACAACTTAATCTAAGAAAAAAAACAGAAATTTGGTTCAAACATTGAAATTAATCCACTAGAAAGTTATGTTAGCAAAACAAATTATTGATATTTTAAATATTTTTTTTACAATATTTCGGATTTAAAATAGAAAGATGAGTGATCTCTTTGTTTACTGGTTACTATAGTTCTAAAAAATGAATTACATTATTCTAATATCATTTTGTAATTATCCAACTGACCGAAAACTTTTAACCGGTACTGCATATGTACAGTACTGGACAAAAAAAGTACGCACTAGTCGAAATTTCTTACCGCACTAAAATTTACATAGCGGACTCAAAAATAAAGGTAATTGAATTTCTGAAGTGGCGGTTTAAAGAGGACAAGTTTACCTTTGTTTTGCTTTTTTAGAAAATTCTCTACGATTTTTTTTCGCCCCAGTATTGTATTTTTAGCTAAAAAAGACATGTTTCAGAAAAAAAGGCGTCATCGAAGAACTATAAGGTTTCAGAGGAAATATTAAGAGGGTAAAAAGTTGCATGGGTTCACACTGAAGTGGCTAGAATTTTTTCAGAATTTTTTTTTTACATTTTTTTTTACCATTTTTGGTTGGAATTTTGATGAGTGGAGAGGCTACACTTGGGAATTATGGGGTCTAGGACAATATATTGAGAAAGGAAATTTGTTTACATATTCATTTTTAATTAACAACAATTTTTTTGTTCATTTTTTTCATTTTCATTTTTTATTTGAATTTTCAAAAATAAAAAAAATGTCCAAGAAAAATTCTGAAAAAATTCTAGCCACTCCAGTGTGAATCCATGCAACTTTTTACCCTCTTGACATTTCCCCTGAAACCCTATAGTTCTTTGATGACGCCTTTTTTTTCTAAAGCATGTCTTTTTTAGCTACAATTGCAATACTAGGGCGAAAAAAAATCGTATGAGACTTTCTAAAAATAAAAATGTCGGTATTGATATTTTTTTAAAGTTTCCCATGGAAAAAACCGAGGAAAAAATTGTCCACAAACTTTGCAGTTAATTTTTTACGGCCAAAAAATAGCCGAAAAACGAACACGTTCAAAAGTGCGCACCGGGGCGAAAAAAAAATGGTAGAGAATTTTCTAAAAAACCAAAATAAATGTACACTTGCCCTCTTTTAAAACGCCACATGAGAAATTCAATTATCTTTATTTTTGAGTTCACTATGTAAATTTTAGTGCGGTGATAAATTTCGACTAGTGCGTACTTTTTTTGTCCAGTACTGTAGATCCCATATATATATATATATATGTGTATGGGGCATTCCATACCAATTCGACCTGGGTCTGACCCTCGACCCCTCAAATCTGGTTCCCGATTTTTCCTATCATTACTCTCACTCTATCAAGCAATTACAATTTTTTTCAGATTTTTCAAAATAAATTTGAGCGCGTCATGAATTTTTGAATTTTTTTTTTGAACACCTCGATGGCCGTAATCGAAAAATCTGAAAAAATTCCCAAAAATACAGTGTCAGATATAAAAAATGTTGGTGTAAAATTCATAATGTCTGGGCTTTTGCTTCAACCCGTTTTTTAGCTTTTTGAGCAAAAAAAAATGAAAAAAATAAGAAGCAGAGATCAATTCACTGTAGACTGTTACTCGAAATTTTGTATACATAGTACCAGATTTTTAAAAAAATTTCTCCGATTTTTCTAAAGTGTATTTTGTAATTTTCGAATTTTTTTTTTTTTATCATGGTTGACAAAAACCCTAATTAGGGATTTGGAAATGATGCGAATTGCACTAACAATAAGCGTAAGATGCCTGGTGAGGTTCGGTACACTCTAAACTACTATTGAACTACTACTGTAGACAGTAGCTTGAATATTTTTTATGATAGCGAACGGTTTTTGGAAATTTTCAAGGATTTTTTAAAGCATTTTTTTCTGTAATATCATCGTAAAATCATGATTAATTAAAAGCGGTCATGAACAGTGATCGCTCTTAATTAAATAATTAATTAATTAATTTAAAATCCACAACATTATAAAGAAAAAAAAAAGGAAAAAAAGTCTGCAGAACCTTTTTATTATATTAAAAATCATTTTAAAGGCACATGTGATATAAAAATGTGTTGACGCATCTCAGATTGTCAGTGATGGAAATTCTATTCTCTACGATGATTTCATTGTAGTTTCTGGAATAAAGCGTAGATAAAATCATGCGAATTGATGATTAAAATTGATATTGATTGTTAAATTAAAAATTATTTCCGCTCTTAATTATTTAATTAAGAGCGATCACTGTTCATGACCGCTTTTAATTAATCATGATTTTACGATGATATTACAGAAAAAAATGCTTTAAAAAATCCTTAAAAATTTCCAAAAACCGTTCGCTATCATCAAAAATATTCAAGCTACTGTCTACAGTAGTAGTTCAATAGTAGTTTAGAGTGTACCGAACCTCACCAGGCATCTTACGCTTATTGTTAGTGCAATTCGCATCATTTCCAAATCCCTAATTAGGGTTTTTGTCAACCATGATAAAAAAAAAATTCGAAAATTACAAAATACACTTTAGAAAAATGGGAGAAATTTTTTTTTAAATCTGGTACTATGCATACAAAATTCCGAGCAACCGTCTACAGTAAATTGACCTCTGCTTCTTATTTTTTTCATTTTTTTTTGCTCAAAAACCTAAAAAACGGGTTGAAACAAAAGCCCAGACATTATGAATTTTACACCAACATTTTTTATATCTGACACTGTATTTTTGGGAATTTTTTCAGATTTTTCGATTACGGCCATCGAGGTGTTCAAAAAAAAAATTCAAAAATTCATGACGCACTCAAATTTATTTTGAAAAATCTGAAAAAAATTGTAATTGCTTGATAGAGTGAGAGTAATGATAGGAAAAATCGGGAACCAGATTTGAGGGGTCGAGGGTCAGACCCAGGTCGAATTGGTATGGAATGCCCCGTATATATACACACGTGAAACATTCGGCAGGTGTGCAACATACGCGGAGTATACGCGACAGGGAGGCTTGCCATATACATATACATATATATACACATATAATACATTTTATCAACATTTTAAACCGGCTCCGAAAGAGGCAGAGTAAAATCAAACGAGCGTTTACAATCTCGACGGTAAATCTTCCATGGCGATGCTTCTGGCGCCGTGGCCAAAATTAAAGTTTAATTAACGCGCGCGCCGCGTGCTGGTTCTCCGCTGGGCGCTCCGGAACGGGGCGATATTTGACGGGGGGAGGGGGTTAAGCCCAAACTCTGGACTAATACGCGAGCGATGCCACCACGTCAGGCAGTTTTTTTTTCTTATTTTCTCGCCTGGCTTTTTTTTAATCCTCTCGCAATTAATCGTCGGTGCCGGCAAACGGTGAGAGATGTACAGTCCAATGGATTTATCGCGCACACTGTCCTGTACAATGAGGATCTCATTTATATATATATATATCTTTTTAGTTACACCAAAATTGAAACTCCCTTCTCGGTATAAGTCAAGAATATTCATCATACATTCTAGAAAAACCAACAGAACGGAGGAGTGCATAATAATGCTGCAAAAGTGCGTTGCCCTCGATCCAGCCTATACACCGGCCTATCTGGTCTTGGCGAGATTGGCAACCGGCGACGCGACGGGAGTACTTCTGAGACACGTCGTACGATTGCAGCCGCGGAGCCCGGATCACCTAGCTGAGTATGCATCGTGGCTTCATCAGAATGGTAAGTGGTCGGCTTATCACTCGCAGGATTTCCGATTTGTTTATTCGATTTTTTTTGCGCGCGGAAACTTTAATTTAAATTTCTATTCGATACTTTAACCCACATGTAAACACCCACCTTACACCTCGTTGTTACACATCCAGGGCACCCAGGAGCCCACCATTAGTTTTTCTTAATTCATGAGTTCGCGCGTGAACAGAATCGTTTAAAATCAATTGACTTTATTAAATAAATATCAATAGAAACTATCTAAGCCATTCCCAAGTCCCCCAACTCGCCACGGCTTTCATGAAAAGAGAAAAAGAAAAGTGAAGTAGCGTCTTTACATAATTTATTATGGGAATAACAAAATGATCGAAGAGAAAACTAATCAAAGACGTACTTTCTTGCTTCAACTAAGTGAGGAACCGGCAAAATCTTTTATTGAAGATCGTACTTTGAATGACCAATTAATGCATAACTACATTACGAAAATTGAGATCGGAGCGTAATCGGAATACAGCTTGCTCCTTCAGCTGTTTTTGAAGAACGCCTTCCAGCTCAAGTCAGTACTGCCCAACTAGAAATTTAGCTGCGGAGCAGAACCAGGGCCGGATCCGGCATACCGTATTCCGTACTACAGCACTGTACAGGCTGCTGGATCGGGGCTTTACTAGGCGTGAAACGCTTTTTGGCATCCGGCCTTAAAGCGAATGCCGGTTACGAACCTGATCATTACACTCTTTCAGGCCCTGATCCAGCTGCCGTATCTATGCCTGAAATGAAAAATTAAATCTACAAATTAAGAAGTTAAAGTTTTTGTCTACCCGCGAGATTTAAACCTATGCCTTCTAATTCTAAAGCTGAGTGCGATACCTACTTAGCCATTCTAATACTTGTATAAACCTGCTTTTTTCGTTACTTGTTTTTATAATTCTAAAGAATGTCACTAGTTTTATTCTTCTTTTTATATAATCTTTGTCCTTGAAACTTTAAAAAAAATTCTTGAAATAAAGTTAAAAAAGGGGAATCGGGACTTTCATAATAACTCACAATACTAAATTCACCTGTAAGGTATTTTTATTTTTATATTATTTAGATATGACATATTTGGTTGAATTTTGGTTCTTGGACGGATAATAACTTAAATTATACTTTATTAAATAGTATTACTTTTGTCCTTAAGGGGGGAAATCCCTTTGCAATGTTAAAAAAATCGATTTTTTTTCTTTTCACATATTTCGAAAGTATAATATATTGAGAGTACACTGGAAAATCAAAAAATGAAATATTTACAACGTTATATCAAATAGTCGAGAGTGCGCTAGGGCCGCATGCTGTGAACTAGGAAAACTTTGAACGCGATTATCTCGAAACTGCATTTTTAAAAACTGTTCATAGCTCAAAAAGTTATTGATCGATCTGGCCGACATTTTGGAAGGTTTCTCAGTATAACATTATCGGACGGATATATCTAAAGTTTTAAGGTTATCGCGTAAATGAATTACTTTTTTGAGGTAAAGACTATCGAGAAAATGGTAAAAAATATGAACATTTTATTTAAAAGCCTACCTAATTTTTAATTTTATACTTTTTTATATTTTTATTGATATATCCTTCCCCTACACATGTCAATAATCGATAAATACTTTCGATTTCTGTTTCGGATCAATAGAAAAATACAGACAAATACAGCACTTTTCAATATCACGCAAAAGACGCCTAAAGGAATATCTTATAATGCCGCCATTTTGTTTTGTTTAGAAGAAAACAAATTTGACACTTGAAAGTTGTAATAAGATAATATAAGAATTTAAAAATGTTGCGATTATGTTATCACCTTAAAAAAATCAGGAAAGATGACTCATTTTCGGGCGTCTAAAGGGCTTCCCCACTTAACCTATTCTTTGACTGCCTTCGCCGTCGGCAGCCTCAAGATAAAGCCGACAGCTATCAGGCTGCGATCCAGATACCGTAGTAAGGCACGCCTGATCTGTGCCGTATGTCCACCGGATCAGGAGAACCGTCGCACGAGAGTAAGAAGGTACCCTCATCAGGCTGAAGTGAAGCAGCCTTTTTACTCCCGTACCACGGTTCCACTGATCCTGTCGACATCCGGCACAGATCTGGCGTGCCATAATACGACGTCCATGGCAGCAGTGTTACAGAGGCATACAGGCTACCTTACTTCGGCCTGTTCAGGGTGCCTTCTTACCGCCGTACTACGGTTCCACTGATTCATTCGGACATTCGACACTGATCAGACCTGCCTTACTATGGTATTCCGGACCGCAGTTCGCTCGCGGCCTTATCAGTCTTCAGGCCGGATCAAAATTTCTAGTCGGGTGGTAGGAAAAAAATTACACGTTCTTGTCATGTTTGTTACGAAGAAACTATCAAAAGACGTAGTAAAACGCCGACATGTTGTTTAGCTTGCAAAAAAAGCCCGTCTGCGATGAACACTGTGTTTCAACAATTAAATGTATTGATTGCGCGAAATAAATGTAAATATAGTCTAATTTACCTTGAAAATAACTAAAATTATTTATGTATCAACCTCTGTTGCCTGAATGAAATATTTATCAATGTTATTCATTAATTCTTGAGACAAAAAATCATTTTGCATCTAGTGGGTGCCCGGGTGTGACCGCTAAACACATATAATGTCATTTACTGGACTTGAGAACAATTTACCAGTGTGTTTTTAGCTTCTAAAAGAATTAAATAACGTGGATTTAAAGCCTCAGGTCAAGATTTCAATATTCATCCAAGTTATAAGCAAAAATATTATGAGGTGGGCACCCGGGTACTCGGGTGTGTACATAAGGGTTAAAGCTGTTGAGTGATTGATATTCATAAGAAATATTATTTGTTTTCTATATGATGATATAATATAATAATGAATTCCCATTATTGCTGAATGCTTACACGTAGAATTATTGCAAATGCAAAACAATTAATTTCAAAAAAAGAAAAGTGTCTTGCAATTTGCCAACTATTTACCACTATATTTCCGCCACTATTCCCGTAACTCGTGGAGTTGACGAATTAACAACTTTACAGGTAAATGGCTGCCGTCCCTGAAGTACTATCTCCGGGGTATGGAGATCTCGGCGTCCCACAGGTCGTCCCTTCTTGGCACAGCGAGAATTCTCAGGTCGAGAGGACAATGGCCCCGGGTACATCAACTGATCACGAGGTAAATAAACTTCCAGTTTTATCGATTTCTCCAATGTCCTTTCGTACATATTTTACGCAACCGAAAAATGTATCACAGGTATTAAAACGATTTAGATATATATAGGAAACCAATTTATACAATAATAAATATTTTTTTCCCATTCCTTCAGAACAATTTCAAATTTCCGTGTTTGTTTTGGCAATTGTGGGCATTCGCTCCCGTATCGAAAGTCGCTAAAGTTATTTGTCCTTTCTTTTCCCTTTTTAAGTGACCGATCCTGTCAATCGACTCCCTTCGTCCAATCCATGCGAATAGTGGAACTTATATCAAGGACGTGTACGGCGCACTTGCACATTGAGCGAAATGTATGATGTTTTCAACCATACTTAAACCATATTTTATATTTCCCTTACAGGGCAATAATATTTTATAACCCCAGTAACTGCCAAAAATATAGCACTGCTTATTGATATTTCAGCAGTTGCGTAAATTATGCACATATTTTAAGGCGGACAACCACTTTAGGAGACCGAAAATTACATGATGTTTTGGATTTTTTATTGTGAAAAAAACCGGAAATTTCCGCAACTCTGACAATAATTTATTCATATTTCCATACATCTCTGGTAATTTTTTCAAGTTATTTCATGCATTAATTAAGGTGTAATCCGCTGTGCCCCTTGGCGTGTCGCAATTCGCATCTGAAATAGTCCAACAAATTTTTATACATTCTTGAGATGTTTTTTAAGAACATGAACCCAATTTAAAAAAGTCGTGAATTGAAATTTGGAACATGTTTGAAAAAAAATGATTGATTTTTAGCAGTTTTGTCCCGGCATTTTGCAATAATAAATATGTTTTAATCAATCTAATCTTTCTAACTTTAGGTTCATGTTTTAATAAATTATATTATGTAAACGTGTTCCAAATTTGAAGATGATCCATCAATTAGTTTTAGAGTTAGGATTCCCGCAAATTGAAAAAATGTCGTTTCGAGAAAAACACGTTTAAATTTTCACAAACGAAAAACTCAAAATCAAATGTGTTTAATCAAATGTCTTGCCGATTAATCAGTGATTCCAGCACCATATAGCAGTCCTTTCTCTTACTCTTGCAACTCATTTGAAGCTTGCATTTCCTCTTTAGGAGCTTTTTGAGCTTCTTTTGTCTCTAATAAACTTTTTCTATTTAGCCGAGCTATGCGCATCTGATCCATTTGCTCGGCATATCCGTAGCTCTACCTGCCAACTACGATTTGTAGTTCGTTTATAACCATGATTAGGACTGAATTTCCTTTATTGAATAAAATAGCAGCAAGAAATGGCGCTACCTTGATTATTTTGTACCCAGAATGGAGATGTTTTGGAGCTAATCGCCAAACGGTTGAGTTTGGGTTTGTTTGGGTTATCAAAACCCAAATTCGGGTTATGGAAACCCAAACAAAACCAAACAAACCCGAACAAACTACATAACTGATTGTGAGCGCTCGTGGATAACTGAGCGCGCTTGGGAGTCGAGCGGAGAGTCTTTATCAAGAGACGCGGCAGCGTCTCGACGCCAAGTAATAAAAAAAAACGACTGTCACGACACGACACGCCGCGCACTCTTTATACGCCAAGATGGTTTTTAGCAGACGACTTTTTAACTTATAATCGACATTACGCGAAAACGCGGAGACGAATCGAAAATCTAATGACATTTTACCAATGAAATGTTATTTTTTCCTACCGATTTTGTTTGGGTCATTTTTCGATCCGCCTACTCAAACTTGAGATCTCGTAATATTAGGCGAATTTCCGAGCGACTTTTTTACCACAAAAATTCTTCAACACTTTAGAGGGTTCCAGACTCGTCGGTTTTCTTGAAGGGATAAAGTTATTCGGTCGCATCGTAAGCTATAATACATACGTCCTTTTCGGGAAAGCGTTAACATGATGGGAACGCTTAGCGTTTCAGCCTGAAGTACACTGTTTGCTCACTTCGGAGAGGTGCTACTATAAACAAACAATGGCGCGCTAGAAACGTCAAAAGTCGGGTTCTTCGAATGTATGGCCTCTGTCGGCCTTAAGGCCATGTATCACACGTTCAGTCGGTAAAAATCCTACTGCCAAGTTTTCTCCTAGACGGATCATAATTCGGACAAAAGAAGAGAAAGCGGTTGTTCGTCGTTCAACAGAGCGGAACGTGTTTCTTTTCTTTTTTCCAAAAAATCAACCGTTTCAGAAATCATTGGGAATCTGCAAATCAGCTATCTCTCTCGCACTCATGGCCGCTCGGTCGGTGTGACACTTGGCCTTAAGAGGGAACGGTACCCGCAGCAAGACTTCGACGCAGCCCCGGCTCCAGTCGGTAGGGCAGAACTCGTACGAGCCCCTGCTACCTACCGGGAGATTGTAAATGCTTTCCTGCGTCTCGCAACGCGTGTGTGCGTGTATGTCGGTGTGCATTACTACGTCGGCCGCACGCGGTTCAAGATTTTTATCTTTCCGCGGGCTGATCCTTCGTAGCGCGTACCCACCGCGTGAGCGCATATACACCGCGTGAGCGTATATACATGCACAAACATACATAAACACAGTCAGCGTCGAGAAAGAACTTTATTTTCTTGTCTCAACGCCGACTTCGCAAGAAATTCAAAAACACGAATTTCGCAGAAAGAGTGTGGCGAGTGTAGCGATTGGCTCAGTAAACATTTACGGTATAAATAATACAAACATAATTGTTTAAACAATTATGAATGCATTTATTCTCGACCGCGATTGTGATCGGTAGATACGGTACTTTCAGTACCTCTCAGCAAATAGATTGCTGTTTGCGAGCCGCAAAACGGTACAGTAAAAATAAAGCAAAAATAATTGTTTAAAAAATTATTTTTGCATTTTTCCTCGATCACGATTGTGATCGGGAGATACGGTACTTTCAAACCTCTTAACAATTATGATTGCTGCTTGCGCTATGTAAAATCCAACGGTAAACTAATGCAGCCATAATTGTTTAAACAATTATGAATGCGTTTATCTCGACCACGATTGTGATTGGTAGATACGGTACTTTCAGTACCTCTCGGCAAATAAATTGCTGCTTGCGAGCCGCAAAACATAACAATAAAAATAATGTAGTCATAATTATTTAAACAATTATCAATGCGTTTATCTCGACCAGGATTGTGATCGGTAGATACGGTACTTTCAGTACCTCTCGGCAAATAAATTGCTGCTTGCGAACCGCAAAACCTAACAATAAAAATAGTGCAAACATAATTGTTTAAACAATTATGAATGCGTTCATTCTCGACCACGAGTGTGATCGGTAGATACGGTAATTTGAGCATATATGATTGCCTCTCAGTATATATGATTGCTGTTTGCACGCTGCAAAGCATAACGGTAAAAAATAATTCAAAAATAATTGTTTCAACAATTATTAATTTGTTTTTTCTCGACCACGTTTGTGATGGGTAGATACAGTACTTCCTATACCTCTCAGTAAATATGATTGCTATTTACGCGTTGCAAAACTCAATGGTAAAAATAATGCGACAATAATTGTGTAAACCATTAAAGAATTTATTCTCGACCACGATTGTGATCGGTAAGCGCGGTACTTTCTGTACCCCTTAGCAAATATGATTGTTGCGTACGCGCTGCAAAAATCAACGGTAAAAGTAATGCAAAAATAATTGTTTAAACAAGTATTTTTGCTTTTTTTCTCGACCACGATTATGATCGGTAGGTGCGGTACTTTCTATAGTATACAACTTGATGACGTTGAAGTTTGTATTGTAAGATGCATCAAAAACTTTTTCATTTTAGTAGCCCAAATTTTTTTTATTTTCATGCTGAACAGATCGTTACATTTTCACACAGTCTTGGACACGTTAAATTTTCACAAAGATTACTCTCTATAATAATGAAAATAAAGAAATGGAAAAAATATGTCGGGGTGGTTTGAAAAATAAAGTTTATAAAGTTACTTTTCAGGGCTTATTGTTGATGAAAATTGTAAAACACATGAATATTTATTTTCCCTTATTTATAATTTATTCAAAACTATACATTGTTTAATTTTACGGTATTACTGGATGGACCGTCAGACAAAAAATTAGTCCAAAATGGGCGAATCGTAAATTTACAAGTCTAGATCATATCGTACAAGTTTAGCCTTACAAGCGGCTAATTTAATAATAAATTAACACTGAGAAATGTTAATTTTCCACTTTCAATACCAACTGAAGTCAAATTCGACGATATTGGCGTATGCTTGACTGAGGTTTTGTTAGTGACTGTACATCTGTTTCAACTAGACAACAAAAACATTTCTCAATTTGTAAATTCAATTAATACGTTAAGATAATTATATTATTATCAATAATCGCCGAAAAATTCGTTAAGTTTATAACTATAGAAAATGAAGTATTTCCGTTTCAAAAAGATATGAAATCCCCCTAAAAAACTTTAACAAGTAAAAAAAACGCCAAGTAATAAAAAATGCCCTCGAAAAAATTATCGGTTGTTTCACTATCTACAAGATTCTAATTAACCTCGAAATATTTGTGATTTTTTTCAAACAATAGTTTTATTTAGAATTTAATTTTTCAACTCAACCGTACAAAAGAAGTGAAATAACTTTTTATGAAAAAGCCAAGCAAATTTACCAGCAACGTACAGAAAATTACCAAACTCTAGTAATACCATTTTTCGCAATATTTTGTTTTCAAAAACCATTTTACTATTATAATATAAGTACGAATCACGATTATATAAAAGTACAACGTATGCATCGCACAAGTACTGTATGTATGTATCACTAGAAAAGCTGGGCAACGACTTGGCGTGCATGGTTAAGAAAAAAAGCTCGGCGAAGGATGGCGTTTTCTCAACAACCTGACCATTACTTTAAGAGAAACATAAATTGACGCAATTTATTATGTAACTGCAAACCAAGTTTCTGATTCCGCAAAGTATACATTGAAAAATCAGTGCTGTACCCCTAGACCACACGGCTCTTGAAATCTCACTTTATTTGCATAATTTGAAAAATTGTGTGGAAGTATTCACTTTCTACTCTATTGCAGAACCACCATACATCTCATGAAATCTATTGCGTCGTATAAATTTCGATGTAATGAACATAGTTTTGGCAGGCTGAAGGTTTGAATTACGGTCCGCACCACTTGCTGGTGGAAAAGGAATATCGATATTACTCTCGACACCTATCGCTCCATTTCCGATAATCTGTCTCAGTACAGTGGAACATCTCATTTCTAATAATCCTGTATGCCTGATGTGATGTTACTATTTGAAATAATCTATGTAGATAAATTGTTGCAAAAGTTACTTTTGCAAGCGGTAGGGACGTTTCTGTAAAAAAATCGTGTATCTTCCCGAGCTTTTTTTCTTAACCATGCACGCCAAGTCGTTGCCCAGCTTTTCTAGTGATATATGCATACAGTACTTGTGTGATGCATACGTTGTACTTTTATATAATCGTGATTCGTACTTTTATTATAATAGTAAAATGGTTTTTGAAAACAAAATATTGAGAAAAATGGTATTACTAGAGTTTGGTAATTTTCTGTACGTTTCTGGTAAATTTGCTTGGCTTTTTCATAAAAAGTTATTTCACTTCTTTTGTACGTTTGAGTTGAAAAATTAAAATCTGAATAAAACTATTGTTTGAAAAAAATCACAAATATTTCGAGGTTAATTAGAATCTTGTAGATAGTGAAACAACCGATAATTTTTTCGAGGGCATTTTTTATTACTTGGCGTTTTTTTTACTTGTTAAAGTTTTTTAGGTCATTTATATACATACCGTTCGAAGGAAGCCGAATATCGTTTTAAAATTTTCAGGGTGTATTATTAAGATATTTTCCTAACGATTTAAGAAATTAAAAAAAAACATTGATTTTTTGAAGCATTTAAAGTGGTTGCCCGCCTTAACAGCAACGAACAATCTTACAAACATACGTTGACTATTCGATGCTATATAATATAGTAGGTTTTGATAAAATGGATATGCCCTATCTATCAATAATTAACTTCCCCAAGATCATAATAGCGAACAGGACTAAAATATATATCCATTGAATGTTATACGATAGGTTACTTGCGATTTGCGACGATGTTTATGGTGATTTTTATCATATTATATGATATGATATGCTATATGCATAGCAGTGATGGGCATAACTAAATTACATTGTGATTTGATTATTAATCTGGTTATAAAGTAATTCAATTACAAAGGAAATCTCATTGAATTGCATTTCATTACATTGTAATTAGATTACTCAGTACATATCATGTAATGCGTTATAATGTATTTAATTACAAAGTAATCTGATTAGAATGTATTCAAATACTTTGTAATCTAATTACGTTGTAATCTACTTTTTGCCCATCTCTGATGCATAGTAATATGTGTCCTACAAAAACAGAAGGTGAACAGCAAGAAGAAATATTGAACTGACATCCTATTCTTACAATGCAATGCAATAAACATACTATGTAACAGTTCGTAAGAAACGCGTAGTTCTCAAAACTACTAAACCGTGCTTGCTCCAGCTGCAAATGATTTACACTTTCGTTATAAGTAAGCATAATCATAATTTTTTTTCAAATAGTCACTTTTCGTTAGGTCTAGCAAATTGTCGTAAGGCACATTATTTTCGATGAACGTTAATGTCAAACATATGAGTTGTACAAACTTAATTAGAATAGTAGAAGATCGACCGGAACGAAATCTAACGTACAGTATACAACGTTACTATTAGTGCGCCGATTTTGTGATAGCACTAAATTAACCATATGTATATGGTTAAGCCTTTTACAGTAGTTAATAATTATTTCAGGGATAATAGCTATAGTCAAACACTCATTCCAAATTCGCATGTCTAGATATACTTTTTGCTTATAGTTGTGTTAACTATATTATGATTGCGAGGGTCAATAAACTATACGGAATTTTACTATTCCCTCTTTTACCATGGGCGTCTATAGTAAATACCGTGGACTTTCTTCCCTCTCTCCCTGCCTCCCCCTCTCTCTCTCTCTCTCTCTCTCTCTCTCTCTCTCTCTCTTGGTGCAGCTAGACTATTTTTATTGAACCAGAAGTGCTCTTAGGAACTTTCGTTGCACGCGGCGATGAATTTGTCAGGTGGCGCCATTCTCCGTGTATGCATCTTTCCGTGTCTGCCCCCCTCCCCCAATATCTGGCAGCTTATTTTCCTTCCTACTAGCGACATTTCACGTATTCTATGTTATATATATATGTATGTATATCTAATTAGGTCAGAGTAACGGTGATGTCCGAGCATACAAAAGTGTCAGTGGTACGACTTATACGTATTATACCGAGGAATTGGGGCGTTCATTCGTGTACCACTTTTATTCTGCGTTTTGTTAGTGGCCACTGGCATCTATCGTCACCACTTCTCTTTCTCTTTCTCTCCCAACTTGCACAATATGCATGGTTTGGCAAATGTGTCACAACATCCCGATTTTAAATGCAAATATAAACCCCTGAGCGAACCGACCAGAATGCGGACAACCAAAATGGAGGAAGAGACGCGGCATGCGAGAGAGAGGGGAGATGTTTTACATGTAACCCAAATTCATATCTGCTTTTGGTGTACTATATTATGTCTATAAAAGACATATCATCGGAATTAGTACAATTTTCGTGTTGGCCAATCCAAAGTTATGCACTGGCCACGCTATGCACTGAAACCAGTCTTTGATGAGACTGGTTTCATAATAATTTTCTCCTCAACCAACACAGCTATCCTCTTCTGTACTCACATCTTCATCTGATAAATTCAATAATACTGGTTCTTCATCAGCGTCACTACTCTCAGATATCTTTCTAATTGCTTTTCTTTTTCTGCAGTGCGTTTCATTGTGGCAGTTTTGCCAACTAGCTAGGCCCAATCTGGTTTTCTCTTTATATTCTAATGGTAATTGGTTTTTGGTCTTTCATTTATTTTGACTATTACTTTCATTTTCTGAACTTAATATGTTCGTCGGATGTTAATAGTGTGCCAATTTACTAAACGCGGTTATAAGTTCTAGCGGCCGCACGAACCGATAATCCATCATTTTTTACAACACTAATAAGGGCCCTCAATGATTTTCAGTCCAGTTTCCGCACAAAGAAATTGATTTTCTCTTGTACTTATTAGGCATCTAGAACAAATGTAGGAAAAAAAAAATATTCGAATATTTCACAAGTAATAGTATGGCCATCATACATCCACTCTACGTGGCCATCTCTCCTAATCTTCCGGGAGAGATGTCCACATCTAAAATGTAAACAAGTAGAAACAATACATGCGAAATCTTGAGGTTATAACAAAGCACTCCTCGTGAACTATTCGAGACATCACCACAATGTCAAAAATTAACTCTTTGACCCTTCGTGGTCACACTGGGTAGAATAGGCCTATCGAATAACTTTGGGCGTGAATATATAATAGTTCCCGACTTCGAATGGGACTGTATTCACCATCTTACCTGGAGTTTGAAGTATCATCATACCATAAAAGCGACCCTCTTCACATGTCGGAATAAATACCTTTTTTTTTGGAACCCGCACTATGCTTCTATTTTTTCCCAAAAGTAGCATATCTAAGGATTATCATGTCCAAATTTTAGGTAAAAATATTGAAAATTCACGGAACTATGATTTTTTGAGCGAAACAGTGTCTTTTTTACGTTTTCGACTCTTTATGCATTTTTTTAATATGTCGCCATTTTATTTCTTATAAATTTTTTTTCGTACATCATCTAGAAAGTTCAAAGCATATTCCGTAATTTTTTGAACCACTTCGGACGGATAGTTTGGTCACAATACTTTTTTTGAAAACTGACTGGGTAGAATCGACTCAGTGTGACCACCGTGATTGAATTTGGAAGTGTAACCACGAAGGGTTAAAAATAATGTATCTGTAGATGAAACAATTGAGAAGGATTTTACTTACTCGTTCCTTTTTTTTTCTCCAAACTTTTCCTCATACACTTACACCTGCGCACGACGTGAAGCGAATTAAGCAATAACAGACGACACCTAGCCAGTGGTTTTATGAAATATGTCTATTGGTCATTTCTCCTTTATGTCCAGCTCCCCCGGAATTACCTTATACATATATAAGCATATAAAAAAAGAAGCGAAAAAGACGACTCGCATCCTATTCGAAGGATCACAAAGGACGAGCGATATCGTCCTCAAGAGTATCATATAGCGGTAAATATGCCTGCTGAAATGTCAACATCCGTGGAACGACACACGGGGGAAGACAGCCATTTTCCCCCCATTTATTTTCATGCCCTTGCTAATTCAACATAAGAAATGAGGGTGGCTTCCCTTGCCATCGCGACCCAAACAACAAAGAACGCATCAGAGTTTTCTATAAAAAAAAAAATCCCTTGTGCCCCTGCAGCTACGTGTATATTTCCCGTCTCCGAGATGGTTTCACATACGTTTGCCTCAACAGCCCTGAGCCCTCTGTATTGCTGTTCCCATCCCCCATGGGACATACTTTTGCCGCTGTTTTCGCTGATACAGGAGGAAGCAAGCGGAAGTAAAAGGTAGCCAGGTCGACGGATGTAAAGGCAAATGAGACAAAGTGAGCCGGAATCTATGGTATACGCGATGTCGAAAGAGAAATTGAATGGAACCGGGGCGGGCACGGAATCTGACGCGATTAAGAAAATTCATTCTCCTGCAGGGCGGAAAGTCGATTTGTTTGGGAAAACTTTGGAATTTCATTTTTCAGATCGCGCGAACTTTTTTAGGGTTTTTTTTCAGTATCTGGACTCTCGCGAGTTTTAGACATCTCAGATCATTGCGTGGATTGCTGCTTTATTTGCCTCTGTGTAGCAGACGTGGAAGGGCCAGGTTTACGGACATCGTTTTATTATGTTTGGATATTGGATGGAAATTCGATGAAAGAGATATAGAAAGATTAAAAATATTATGAATACTCATTGACATGGTGTTTCGAATACATCAGACGTACATCAAAAAATTGGTAAACCAACGAGTCTTTGGGAATTCAGCAGCCGAGAATATTGATCCACGATATCACGTGCGTAAATTTCTTGGGGAGCCCCCAAATCCTACCATATTCATATAGGGATTTAAAAGGGATGCCGCACATAGAGAATCCACTTTGGAATCCTCGTAGATTACCTCGTAGAATACCGCGCTATTTCCCTATTGACGATGTTTGAGAATTTTTTATTTGAAATTCTCAACCGGGATTTGTTGGATCTTCAAAAAAAAAAAACATCTTTTCGCGATCCCGTGCACAAATTTATTGAGGAGTCTCAAGATGCACCCACATCTCTATAGGGACTTGTTAGGAATACTACACATAGGGAATCCTCATTGCGATCCAGTTCGATTTAGCACTGGTCCCCGATGAATACCGCTTGAGAATTCTTACCACGGTCGGATCGAAAATATGTGAAAAGTCATGAGAAAACACTTGGCGTGTTGAAATATAACCTGCACGTTTTGTGGGGGTCTACGTGTGTGGTGATATTATGCCAAAGTGCAAGTTGGTAAAATAACCAACAAACGATAATTCCAGTCGATTTTCAATGATAGCAATATATACTTTTTTAAGATGAGATTTATACTTTTTCTAGATCCATTCACTTTGTATATCTGTATATTTCGTTTAGAACATTGAACGTCCCGTGCAGAAATTATCGTAAGGATCCAATTGGATTCCCATACTTATCCCTACGTCCTGATAGGGATCCGATGGGTCATTTAATTGAATCCCTATACTAAAACGTCACACTCGTACATTGTATTTTAATCAGGATTCCCCATTGGAATCCAATTTACGAATCTAATTTGAATCCTAGACGATTACCACATTATCGAACAGAATCCCATACGATTCATGATATTGACGTTAACATCGTCGGAACGCAACGAAAATAATCCCTATTTTTTTGACAGTTCCAATATACGTTAAACTTTTAAAAAGATTTTCCTCGGAGATGTACAACCCAAATGTATCGAAAAACATTTTGGATGACAATAAAAATGGAGAATAACGAAAATAAAAAAAAAATGTTCATTGCATTCCAACGATGCAAATTTCAACAGCATTACGATTCTTGATGGACCCCATATCGCATTTTGTACGTTACATTTTTTAAACAAAATATATAGTTATACCAAATAAGTTGAACTTGAAAAAGTATAAAACTTATGTTAAAAATGTATGAATCGCTTAAAAAAGTATATCGAAGCGTGCAGGTTATGTTTCAACGCGTCATGTTTTTTCTCGTGACTTTTCACATATTTTTTATTCGAACGTGGTAAGAACTCTCAAACGGCGTTAATCGGGGAACAGTGCAGAATCAAATTGGATGCCAATGAGGACTCCCTATGCGCGATGAACCTAACAAATCCCTATAGAGATGTAGGTGGATCTTGGGGCTTCCCAACAAATTTGTGGACAGGATCACGAAAGGATATTTTTTTATGGGGAGAGCCAACAATTTACGATTGAGAATTTCACATAAAAACTCTCGAACGACTTCAATCGGGAAATAAGAACGACATCCACGGGGATTTCAATGTAGACTCCCCACGTACGATGTCTCTATCAAGTCCCTATAGGATCTGGGGACTCCCTACCAAATTTCTGCACGGAGAACAATATGCGATGGGATCTGTCAAGAACCCTATCGGATTCTGTTCTATAATGTCGGAATTCTTTAGGATTGAAATTAGATTCGTACATTGAATAACAATGGGAAATCCCAATTGGAATCCAATGTACGAGCGCGACGTTTTAGTTTAGGGATCCAATGCGATGGCCTATTAAATCCCTATCAGAAATTAGAAAAAAGTATGGGAAACCAATTAAATGCCGACGAGAATTTCTTCATGGGATAGAGAAAATTACTCGGCCATATCATGGTACTATAACCCACGAACAAATTGCCGATACGAACAAAACGGCCGATGTCTGGCCCAGTACTGGCTAACCGATTGTTGGCAACGAATGTTGGCCCAACATTGAAACAAGGGTTCTGCAGTTAGCCGATCCTCTTTTCGAAGCCCGGCATCCAGCATTATGCCAATGTAGGGGCAGTGCCGGTTAACGACCTAGGGCCGACTGTTGACGTATACTGATGGAGCCGACCATGGGCCAATACTGACTGCCATTAATTGTCCTACGTTCATTTCTAATCCCGGCACCCGGTACTATTCCAATGTCGGGCCAGTATGGGCTACCCCCGGAGAGCTGACTGTTGGGGTGAACTACTGGAGCTGACCGTGGGCCAATACTGTCTGCCATAATTGTCCTACGTTCATATCTAATCTCGGCATACCGCAATATGCCAATGTCGGGACAGTATCGACTAACGACGAAGAACCGACTGTTGGCATGGAATTATTACTTGAATTAATAATAAATTCTATTTTTGTTATTCTGAGAAAATATTGTATTCATACCATATACATTAAACCATATACATTAAACTGCGCATTACCATATACATTAAACAAAAAACGGCCATAATATAAATACTTAATATCGGTGGACACTTGGGGCATTATCGTATCACTATTGGTTACGGACTGGACCAACGTTGGTACGATATTGGTTACGGACTGGACCAACGTTGGTACGGTATTGGCTTGAACTTGGGCCAACGTTGGCACATGCGTTGGGCCGCTCTTAATACCAACGATGATATAGTCTTGGCTGTAACTTGGGCCAACCTTGGCACTAGTGTCGGGCCGGTTTTGAGTCCAATGTTGGTCCGATGTCGGTAGCCAGGCTTGGCCCGAGGATATCATTCCGACAATGGTCCATTAATGGACCGACATTTATGTCAGGAAATGGCCAACTATACAGGAGAGTTGGCGCAGTATTGGGCTAATGTCGGACCAGCTGTAAATTTTTTCATGGAAATACACCAAATAAATTGAACGATCGACGCAATTCCGATAAAATGCAAAAAAATCGAAAGATTAGTAAACCAGCGAATCCCTCGGAATCCCACAGCCTGGAGTATGCAGAGGTGAGTATAATAAAGGAATGTGCATGTGCACGCATTGACAGGAACGCAAGCATAAATCGGTAAGCGCGTGTATGGCGTTGCCCTCGGGCAATGAGACAGAACTGTCAGCGCGGTTGAGGATAGATATATGTACGAAACAGATTCAAGCACAATTACACTCGGTGCAGGCGCCATGATAGTTCAATGACTCGTGTGTGTAGACCCGGCCAATAATGATAGAGAGAGATAGAGAGAGAGGGAGGGGGATCCGCGTAAATGTGACTCGGCTCGATAACGATCTTGGGCTTGTCGGATCGGGGCGTGGATTCCAGCGGTGTTTCGAATATCTTTTTCCTTCCCTGCTACCGTCCCTTATTGCCCCATCTAGCTTCGTTGCCGGAAATGCCCTGACCCGTATTGGTTCTCTCTATACGCGCCCTCCCGTAAAAGCAGTATTATAGTCTAGAGGCTTAAATTTCGGGCGTTTTTTCGGGCTTGAAGAAAAAAAAAACAAAAAAATTTAGTATCCATGTTTCACAATCTTTTTATTTCAAGGACTTCAACAGTTTCAAGGACTGACAAAAAAAAATTGACAACGTAATGGATCTCTAAATATTGTCGTAAAAAAAGATGGTCATTGAGGCGGTTGACATGATTCCAAAGCTCCCGTTTATCTGAACAGGAATAGAACCAATTTTCTGGATCAATAAGAATGTCATTATGGCAGATACCAAAGAGAAAAGGAAAAAAAATAAAAAATGGAGACCGTCTGGAAAAGAACGTTAGTCCTTCACCCAATATTTTTGAAAGTTAAACTTTTTGAATAGTAATAATAATAATTGCGCAATGCCCGAAGTAAGGACGATAGAGGGATGTATACTGAAGGTCTTTAAGATGGTAGTCTCGCCAAGACGTTTTTCTATAGATTGTTTATTAATTTTGAGGACCCATTCAGGACAATATTAAATGATTACCTGCAAAAATGTCACTAACCGTTTTCATAGAATCCTTGATTTTCCCTTTTAATTTCCTGTATAAATTGTACATTCCTGCCTCGTAAAGTGGGCCTTTCTGGACTTCGAAATTATGATTTTCTGAAGCTCGTTCTTCTCTGCGAGCAGTTCCGGCTTTCTGAAAATCGGCTAATTGTCCAAATCGGGCCGGTGCAGGCTCTCAATCCGGCCGTATTTAAATAGCTACACTGCAACCTCCCTAATCGGCACAGTATGCGGCATCGGCTCCGCGTTACACTTGCAAGCATAAAGGTTGCGCACCATCCACTCAAGCCGACTCTGCGCAGCTGACGTAGAGGATAGCAGTACCCCTTCAATCATACTCTTATTGTCTAGCATGCTTCGAGGCTGACGCTAGGGCCTGACGCTTCTCCCACCATGCTCTATACACCGATCGATATTCTGCACCTAGTGGGGGGCTGATTTCATTTATGGCGGTGCCGTTCGGAGAGGTTGCAGTGTATAACGTTGTAAATTTTGGGAATTTCGAAACTTCCTTTTGAGGACATATTCTCAAGGGTCTATACTTTAAGAAAATGCTAAACATAATGATTTTTCAAAATTTCTAGACTAGAGTACTGTCTAAAATACTGGACCAATCGATATCTCTATACGCGGTTTATGTTTTTTTTTCTTCGAATGCTCCAAAAATCTTTCGTTTCTCAAAGTTCAAATGCTAACATTCTCAAAAGTTTCAAATCAAAGATATCTTACAAAAGGTCTGGAGTCTCCCTCTTTGTCAATTATGCTCTAACATTGGCATGAACTATTTTGCAAGCGCTGCGCAGTTGCCGTCTCTTTGCGTAATGTTTACCAATCGATATTGGAGCAGTGATAGCGCCGTTTAGTTATATACAGTACGGAGTATTAAAGGTATAGCAGTGCGGTCGCTGGAAGGTGTGAAAAGTCTTAACGGCGGAGCAACAGGGAGAGAGAGGGAGGGGGAGGGGGGTGGCGCGATGAAACTTACACTCCGTCGACGAGCTCACGCGATCGACCCGAAAGTCGATTCACTTCACTTCGATTCAACGAGAGAGCGCGATTATGGTAAACCACTGCATTACTCGTATGTACGTATCGAGCTGTTATGGAAGAGCGTAAGTCATAGAGTATGTGCACTGCGTATGGATCGTTTTTTTGCTTTATAGCGAAATATATATATATACAGCGTGATTGACAGCTATCAGGATTCCCTTGGTGAGCAGTTGAGGTGTGTCATTGCGAGCAAAACGCTTTTTAGTAAAATGTCGTCTGATAAAAATTAGTCGAGATATGGAAAAAATCGCAAAAATGTATGGACCGTCTTTCAAATTCTGCCAAAAATCGAAAAACCATTAAAATTCAATGGATCAAATGACATTTTGAATAGAAAATGATTACGAAGAGAATGCACAAAAAGCGGAATTTCAAATCCAAACGGCAAATATATTATCGACGATTCAGTCAACTTATTTTTAGACGGGATGGGAACAAATTCTGGATAAAAATGTTTTTTTCTAATTCTATGTCGATGTGTTTGTAGTTCCTGAATACGAATTCACCATGACTTTATGCCAAACCCAACATTTGGGTTCGGAAAACCCAAACTCCGACATATTCGTAACCGGTGGAAAATTTCTCATCGAAAAAAAACGCTTGAAATAGCGTAAAAGTCGAATAAAAAAACTTCGATCCACTTTTCCAAAATTGTCAAAAGGCCAACATGTCAAACAGCCGTAGCGTCGTTCCTATTTAATTATTAGAAGTAGGTAAATACTCCCCACTTCGTTTGATCCACGACTTTTGGACCACCCTGCATACACATATTTGGCTGGCAATCTTTTAGCCACCAATATATGTTTATACATATTAATACAATGAAAAATTAACTTTATAATGATCCCTATAGTAGTATGATATTTTTAATTAATTATATGACATCATTATTATACAGGGTGGACCACGCAACGTGTGCACCTCTTTTACGACCAAAATATGCGTTGCACAAAAAAATGTTTTATACAAAAGTTACATGGTTTATAAGGCTACACTATGCGGTGCATTTATTTTTTTTATAGGTGGAGGCACTTCGAAGATTTGAAGGTCAACTTTATTTTTTCAAATGGAATGCTATATTTTTTATAGCGTAATATGATAGAGTATCGAATTCTGAGTAAAAAAGTATAGACCTTTATTAGCCCTAGAGTTAATAGCTAACGAGTAATTTCACTTTATTACTTTAAAATTTTCTTCACGTAATATCAAGTTGGAGATTCAAATCTACTACAAATTTCTGAATGGCAGTGTTTACGTCACAGTGTTTATCAATATGAACACATTTAATCACACACACTTATCATGATTTACAATCTTCTCAATGATTGTAATCCAGTATTAAAGTATCCTTCGGTGATTGTGCGTGATTATTATCAGAAAGATAAAAGTGAAAATGAATTTTTCTAATAGTGATACTATTAGAGATTGATATTACGTGAAGAAAATTTTAAAGTAATAAAGTGAAATTACTCGTTAGCTATTAACCCTAGGGCTAATAAAGGTCTATACTTTTTTACTCAGAATTCGATACTCTATCATATTACGCTATAAAAAATATAGCATTCCATTTGAAAAAATAAAGTTAACCTTCAAATCTTCGAAGTGCCTTCACTTATAAAAAAAATAAATGCACCACATAGTGTAGCCTTATAAACCATGTAACTTTTGTATAAAACATTTTTTTGTGCAATGCATATTTTGGTCGTAAAAGAGGTGCACTCGTTGCGTGGTCCACCCTGTATAATCATTAAACTCAATTATTGTATAATCGCATAAAGTATAATGATATAATAATTGAGTCTCCTGATTAATGAATAATAAGTATTTATCGTGATTATTAAATATAATGCTATAAAATCGAATATTGTGCAGTTATATTTCACAAATCATATTGTCATACAGAATATAACAATGACAATATTATAAAAAATAATTATCTAAAATTAATATTTCATGAACGTATGATCATTTTCGTTTTTGTCAAATTACATTTTATTTTATAGTTATGAAGTGATGAAGAATTAATGAATTGAGTATAATGTAATTTACCAATTGCTAAAAAAACGTTTAACTATAATGAGGCGGAGTAAAAACAATGCCTCGTGAATTCTTCACCCCACACCAACCCCTTGAAATCGTCTCGGCAACAGTGGTCCCTTTAAAAATTTCTTTTTTTTCCTGCTGTGTTTCAGATGGCACTTGATGTTGCGGGCGCGACGGGGCGGGCTCATATATCGGGGAGATCTTTATATACGCGCGTGGCAGCTGCAAAGCGAGTCACGAAGAAGGGCCCATCAGCATCAGCGCAATCTTTGCCTCGAAGTAAGTTTTTAGGGTTAAAATATTTTTAAAAATTCTTTTGAAACTTGAAAAAAATGGGATCCAAACTTGAGTAAAAATCAAATGAAATAAGAGCATCGACTAAGTCAATTAAAAAAAAATCAATAATTATAAGAAAAAAATCATAATACTAAGCAATAATCATTTAACAAAAAAACAAGAAAGATACAATAACAATGACAATTAAATAAAATGCAATAACATTCACGATAGAAACGGGAATAAATAATAATACCTAAAATAATGATAAAATTAGATTAACCTTAAGCAAATAATAATGCCAGAAGCAAAATACTTTTCGCTCTTAAATCTCAATTAATCGTGTGCATTCATTGTCATCAACGGTGCAAATCTAGCAGAGCGATTAATCACAAAGCGTGAATAAAAAAGGCCCTTTCAATCTTCGTTGCGATTTTTGTCCGCAGAGCGCCAATATAATTTCCACGATAAATTTCTCCCGTCACAATCGAATCGTCCGATAGATGTTGATTTTTCGCCGGTATTTTTTCACTCCTATTTACGAATGTTGCTAGGGAGCGCGGGCAAGAGTGAAATGCGTGACATAAATCTCGTAAATAGCGGAATGAAGTGAGATATATATATATATTTTCCTTCATTTGCGCTTAAAAATCATATTCGAATGAACATGCATATATGTTAGCAATTTTGAAGGAAAGCAATAAATATGATGAGTGGAAAAAGCATTCGCAAGCCCCGTGGACTTTTCATGTATCTTCCGGGAATTTTCATTAGTATACAGTATTTATATTTAAAATAAGCTAGCGAATAAAATAATCTGTACAAATATGATTTACTTTTACAAAGAAATGCAGCACAAGCACAATGATGGGAATGAAAATATGAGAATAAACTCGTCTCGTGGAAGAAAATTTGTGTTATCTATACATATAAAAGAGTTCCGTGACCGACTGACTGGCGGACATATAGACAATGCACAGCTTAAGTCGTTGAAGATAGAAACATGAAATTTGGACGATAACATCCTCAGAAGGTGTAGAGGTGCACTGAGAAGGGATATTTCGAAAAGAAACTCTTAAGGGAGTGAATTCGGGTATAAAAATTTGTATGGAAAATTATATTCCTTGCGTGTATGAACTTGAACCATGGTATAAATAATCTTCAAAACAAATAAAAAAACGCATGATTTATGATTTTTTGAAACAACCCTTCATAAGGGGTCCAACTGGTAATGAAGTATCTATGGGCTAAATTCCATGCGGGCGAAGCTTCTGGCGAGAGGTAGTATATATATATATATATATATATATATATATATATATATATATATATATATATATATATATATATATATATATGAAGGGTTGTTTCAAAAAATCATAAATCATGCGTTTTATGATTTGTTTTGAAGAATATTCATACCATGGTTCAAGTATTCTGTATATATATATATATATATATATATATATACAGAACTGGACAAAAAAAAGTACGCACTAGTCGAAATTTCTTACCGCACTAAAATTTACATAGCGGACTCAAAAATAAAGGTAATTGATTTTCCCAAGTCACGTTTTAAAGAGGACAAGTTTACCTTTATTTTTGAGCCCGCTATCTACATTTTAGTGCGGTAAGAAATTTTGACTAGTGCGTACGTTTTTTTGTCCAGTACTGTATATTTATAACAAATTCAACAAATATTGGCATGAGACGAGAAGACCTAAAGCAACGATGAAATGTCCGATCTCTCGATATTTCCGATATTTCATTGTTGGTTCAGGACGTTCGGTCTAAGGCAAAATATATTTCGATTTGCTAAAAAAAAAAATGTTGTACAGTATACACGTTGAAGAGGAAAATATTCGAAGCTCCAAATGCGAATGAATTTTTTTTTTCGTCATACGGAAAATCTGAGTATAAATTCTTCGGTTGAAAAAAGTAAATAAAATATAAAGAATAATAGTATAATAAAAAATATAATGAATATCAAAACCGATGCTGGTGGATAGGCGGTCGGCGCTGGCGGCACTTCTAGTTAAGCAGCATTGTGCGTGGTCAATACTCGGAGCGGTGACCGCTTAGCCGTGCACCGGCTGGCGTATCAACCAGCGAGGGGAAGGCCAATACTTATGATATCTTGGTGTAGATACTTGAATTAAAGTCTGTGCACCAGAGAATCGGAAGAATATAGGGCCGTCTACACTAGTACGGCATTTCGACAGTTTCCCCATACCCTCGGCAAACGAGATAAAGTGTAGCTTAAGGAGTTACGTGGGCTTCGAAGCCAAAAAAGCATATTATCTCTATTTTTTTAAATATAATATATAAACTATTTTATTCAAAATATTAAGCACATAAAAGAGCAACATTTCAACAATATTTAAAAAAATCATCCAAAAATTTGGGAAATTTAGCCAATGGGACCTGGTTTCCAGAGACCCCACAAAAAAAAATGTCTTCATGGTGGTCAGGCTAATTTATGATAGCTTTATCTGAAATTAAAAAACCAATTTTTTTCTGTTAGTAGATAAGTATAGCTCGTGATTGAAGGAAGGATTTTAAAAAAAATTGACATTTCAATTTTTGACAGACTTGTATGCAAAATAGTTCAATCTTTGGTACAATTTACACTACGTATAGCCTTGTAAAATTAGTTGTAATCGAAAAAAAACCTTCGATCAATCACTAGCCAATTCTATTTTGAAGAAGTGTGCCAAATTTCAATAAGATAGGTGCATTATTTTTTGAGGAATCGTATCCACCGACTTCAAAAATAGTGTTTTGAGAAAAATGCGTATACCTGCGTCACTCCCGGCCGGTCTTTCCCAAAGGGGGAATTCCCAAAGGCTCTCTCTCCTAGACTTTTATTTTGATTGACTTAAAACTTTGGGAAAATATTCTTGACATATTTTACTATGTAAATGGTTTAAATGGTAAATTTTTTAAATAAAATTTTTTAAATGGATCTTTTGAATTTTCCAAACCCACGTAACCCCTTAAGACGGCTACGGACACAATGGAAGTTAGGTTAGATTAGCGAAGTGCGGGTAGGAAGTGATAGGAAAGGATTCAATTGGGAAGGGTTATATGTAAAAAATACCCGTAAGAGTATACGTTTGGAACTCAGGAATTATTTTAATGTTTTTTTTTTCCTAAGGTACACGCTGTTCGCGTTTGTCACCTATTTTTTCCTCCACTGTGACTCTTTCTTTCCTCCTTTTCCACACTCTTTTTCTTCACCTCCCCCCCCCCCCCCCCCCCCTCCTTGCGGCCGTAGCCGACTTCCCCCTTTGTATCATATATTCATCATGACATTTTTGTCATGGGTATAGGGAAACTGCGGAAAACCTATACCAATACAGCCGGTCAACAAAGTTCGCCCCCCAGTCGTGGAACTAGTCTTATTTCGCTGCGAAATGCCGAAGAAAAACATTTCACGACGAAATGTACGCGCGACTGGGATTCGAACCCGGGACCTCCCGGTCCGCAGGTTTAGTGGCAAGCACGCTAACCACTAGACCATTGCACCGGTTTGGAACTCAGGAATTAATTGTGTCTCAAAATGTGTCTCATTAGTGACAAAATGTGTCACAATCTCAATTGTGTCTTAAAATGACCTGACATTTTAAATTGCGCTCAATTTTTTGTCGCGAACATGGAGTACGAATCTTTGACAACTGGAATCAGAAAGTATTGAGGTTTAGTCAAGGAGAATTATACGATCGAGCAACGCACAGAGATTGGGAAAATGCAATGTGAAATGCAGTTATTGCAGACAAAGTTTCATGGTCGTGTTACCTCGCGCCGCGGCGATGTGAATTGGCCACCAAGATCGTGCGATTTGACGCCATTGGACTTCTTTCTTTGGGGTTTTCTGAACGGAAAAGTGTATGCCAATGTCTACAGACCATTCGGGAGCTCAAGGAAGCAAGTGGACGTACCATTAATGAAATTAATCCGTAATTATGTCAAAATGTTAATGAAAATTTCGTCAAAAGAGTTAGCGTTTGCAAGCAGGGACGAGGCGGCCATTTATCGGATATTGTGTTCCACACATAATCTCCACGTTGGCACCTTATATTAAAATAAAAATATTCGTACTTTTCAAATGAATAAAACGTGTATTGATGAATAAAAATGTCAGGTCGTTTTGAGACACCCTTTATATAATAAATATAGTAAAATATAATAAAAAATAAATTAAATAAACATGAAATATAAAATGCTTATATACACTACGCGCAACAATTAAAGGATCAAGAAAAAGATCCAACATTTTTGGGTCATTTTCAAGAAGCTGTATCTCCGCGAAAAATCATCGTAGAGCAAAAATAAAAAAAAAAGCAAATTGTAGCTACTTCTAGTTTTTAGATCCTGAAGTCCAACATTTTTATCATGAGCGGTTTTGTTAGTCATCATAAGAAAACGAACGAAAGAAAAAATTTCTAAATTTTTGCTTTACTTTTAAAAGGACCACGGACGTTAATAAATTTTTTCCAGTCTTTTCACCAAAATTTTCGTTTGGTATGATTTTTCCGCTTTAATTTGGTTAAAAAGGAAAAATCCAATGATTGACCCTTTTTATCGCTAAACATATGCAACAATTAATGAACAAAGTTTAAACTTTGAAAAATCAATAAAAACGAGGACAAATGATCCTTTAATTGATTTTTAACAAAAACGTAAATTATGACGTTGCAAAACACAATGAAAGAAAAATCGCAAGAGTTTGGTCTTTTGTGCGGTTATCAAGGATACTCTGAATTTAAAAAAAACCAAAATTATCCTTAATCTATCCGTTATTTGCCGAGTTATGGCAAGTTAAGCAAAAATCCCTAAATACATCATTTTTTACATTTTTTTTCAATTACCATTCTTGCAACGAAATTTTTTTTTTATCGTGCACTAATAAACAGGCTTCGTAGAAAATACTTTAAAGTTTTTAAAACCCACCTTATATCTTCTGTACGATCATTGGTACTCGAGTAATTGCTTACCAAAGTCAAAAATGACCTTTTTGCTTTGAACGACGATAACTCAGCGAAAAATCATCTTACAGAGCTCGTGGACCAACCAAATTGAAGAGGAAAAATCAAACTAAAAGAAAATTCAGGTGGAAAGACTAAACAAAAATTATTAACGTCCGTGGAGGTTTTGAAAGTCCGGTAAAACTTTTGAAGTTTTTTCTTTCGTTAATTTTCTTATGATTACTAAAAACCGCTCATGATAAAAATGTTGAACCGCAGGATCTAAAAACTAGAATGTTGTAGCTTCAATTTGCTTTTTTTTATTTTTGCTTTACGGTGATTTTTCGCGGAGATACAGCTTCTTGAAAATGACCCAAAAATGTTGGATCTTTTTCTTGATCCTTTAATTATTGCACGCATGCATACACTCACATTTTTGTACATACTTTTTTGATATATTTATTGATTATCTATATATATATACGTATGTGCGTAAGTGTGTGCTGTAGCTTGTACATCATCAAGAAAAAATATATTAAATGAAAAATTTAATTCAGGATACAGTGGATAGTTTCCGCGCGATAATTTGCAATGTATCGCAGCAAGCTTGACGAATATTATCTCCGCCATTTGGAATGTTTCCAGGAGACAGGATGTTCGACACCGCGAGTCGCCAGTGTGTCGGTGCATCTCGAGCAGGACAGCAATCGATCAGAGCAATTGGAGAGAACGCCACGTTGCGGAGTACGAAATTGTCGCAGTTCGAGAAAGGGTAAGCCGCCGCCGCGGGTCGCCGCACCTGCGTTACTAGTGCAGAATCTTCTCGAAACGCTCTAGCTCATATTGAAAATGGAAGAGCGACGATGACCACCCTGCTCGCGTTCGAAATTATCCCAGGTTCCGGTCGCTTTCTGTACACACACGATCATCGGTCAAAGAAGAATCGCGCGGCCGTGTACGAGACGATGAGGACGGCGAGAATTTTCGTTTGATTGTCCGATGCGTGCCACAAGCGACGAACGCGCTAATATGGTTTGCATTCTTCTTTTTTTTTTTTTTTTTTACGAAGCAACTACTAATCGTACGAGAATTTGCCTGTTGAACGAAACAAATGAAAAAAAGGAGAGAGAATGAGTGAACAAAACGAGCACTTGAGATTACTCCGAATCGTAATCCGAAGAAGAGACAAGGGGAGAGACGATAGATATTTTATTTTTACACGATAATTATTATTCATTATTGAGGATTGGTCAGCTACCGTCAAAGAGGAAATTGATTTTTGTTCGCCTGAATTGATGACGTTTATATATATATATATATATATATACACTACCATTCAAAAGTTTGGATACACCAGTCGATATTTCTTGCCGCACTAAAAGTTAGATAGGCGAGTCAAAAATAAAGATAATAAAATTGAACGAAAGGCATTTTTAAGGGAACAAATTCGGCTTTGTTTTTCTCTTTGGAAATATTTTTTATGATTTTTTTCTATCCGGTGCACACTTCTGTATGTGACCGTTTTTCGGCTATTTTTCGACCATCGAGAATTGGGCGCATAACTTATGGAATTTATTTTTGTCATTTTTACCTGTGATAAACTTGAAAGGGGTAGCAGGAGCTCCATTTCCATTTTTTTAAAGTTTCGTACGATTTTTTTTCGCAAAGTTATTTCATTTTTGGCTAAAAGAGACAAATTTTGGAAAATGCAACGTAACTCAAGAACTATAGTACTTAAAGGGAAATGTCAAAGATATAAAAAGTTGCGTAAGTTTATATTGGATCGCGTGGAATTTTTTCAAAATTTTCCTTTGAAATTTTTTTTTACTATTTTCGCTCGAAAGTCTGGTGAGTAGGATAGCTTAACTCGAAAAGTATGGCGCTTAGGACAAAATATCAGAAGCAAAAACTTTTTTAATTTTATATTTTACATTCGCATGAATTTTTGCAGAATTTATTTAAAAAATTTTTTTTTTTAATTTTTCGCCGAAACACGGATAATCACTTGTTTGGACGATTCTGTCCAACAAAATTCTGAAGAAAATCAAGCAAATTCGAAATCGGAAATTACAAAAGTTTCTCTTCTTGATATTCCGTCCTAAACGCCATACTTTTCGAGTTAAGCCATTCTACTCATCAGAGTTTCGAGCAGAAACAGTAAAAAAAAATCTCGAAAGAAAATTCCAAAAAAATTCCAGGCGATCCAGTATAAACTTAGTCAACTTTTTATATCTTTGATATTTCCTCTTAAGCCCTATTGCTCTTGGGTTACGTTGAATTTTCCAAAATTTGTCTTTTTTAGCCAAAATAGAAATAAATTTGCAAAAAAAAATCGTACGAAACTTTTTAAAAACAAAAATGGTGCTTCTTCTACCCCTTTCAAGTTCATCATGGATAAAAATGACAAAAAAAGTTTCCATATGTTATATGTAAGCTGAAAATTGTACACTCGTATGGTACACATTACATATACAGGGTGAGGCACATAAAGTGTTACAGAGCAATAGTACTCGAACTATTGACCATATCCAAAAATGTTTCAGACAAAAGTTTCAGTGTTCGAGAAGGCCGTCATACTGGACCACCCTATTTTTTTATCGGTGGAGGCGCTGGAGCTACGTCAAGGTCAACTCCACTTTTTAAAATGGAACCATGTATTTTTTTTTATGACATTATTACCGATTTTAAGACGAATTCAGCGACCTACAACACAAGGTCATTCTATTCACGCAAAGCATGAAAATAGTCGAAAAATCGAAAAATATCGGAATAATCACTTTCAAAGGATCCACTAACCTTGGTTTGGGTCTACCTACAGAAGATGCTCGAAGTGATGACCCTCGACTTGTAAACACTTGTTTGATCGCTGTTTTCATTTCTTATGATACCAATGTTTCTTATCGGCAGCAAGTACGCATTTTCTGTTGACACATCAGTTAGTCACGCATTACCTTCTAATGTGAGTACATCGGATCGCGAAAATGAACTTTTAATGAGGTTTTGTCAAAGAACGCGTAATGGCGGTAGCACCTACCACGCCTGACGACATGAAAGAAAGAATACGCCGAGCATATACCGAAATTACACCACAAATGTTGGCTGAAGTTAGACGGTTTTTTCATCAGCGAATTAACAAGTGCTTACAAGTCGAGGCTCATCACTTCGAGCATCTTCTGTAGGTAGACCCAAACCAAGGTTAGTGGATCATTTGAAAGTGATTATTCCGATATTTTTCGATTTTTCGACTATTTTCATACTTTGCGTGACTAGAATGACCTTGGGTTGTAGGTCGCTGAATTCGTCTTAAAATCGGTAATAATGTCATCGAAAAAAAATACATGGTTCCATTTAAAAAAGTGGAGTTGACCTTGACGTAGCTTCAGCGCCTCCACCGATAAAAAAATAGGGTGGTCCAGTATGATGGCCTTCTCTAAAACTGAAACTTTTGTCTAAAATATTTTTGGATATGATCAATAGTTTGAGTGCTATTGCTCTGTAACACTTTATGTGCCTCACCCTGTATACACGGTGCCAATGTATATGAAGAGAGAAGCGCGGGGGCAGGAGGGGGGGGGGGGCAGTGAACAAATGTTCCGTGACCTCGGGTGTGTACATTTTTCTTCACCGTCGCATCGCAAAAATTCGATAAAAAATCGGCCCACTGACCTACGAGAACGATAACGCGGAGGGAAGAATCGAATTAAAAAGAAATAATAAATCAAATAAAAAGGAAGCTGTTGATACGCGACGAAGACGATTTTGCCTTGGATTTAAACGTGAAACGAGCCGTCGCCATTAAAAGCCCCGCTGTGCAAAAAAATGGGTTTACTCAGCTGGCGAAAAGGCCTCGCGAATTATTCGAAAAAGATATAAGCAAATTATCCTACGGAAGAGATTGGCAGGTGGCCGTGATATGCTTGAAAATAAATTAGTCGCTCGGCACAGGCTTCCTTTTGCAATGAACCGATACACATACACACATATATATAAATATATAAGAAAAAATATATATATGGGGCATTGCACGCTAAATCGCCTACTTTCCGGCCTGACCCCTTTCGATTTGGCTGAAACTTTTATATGTTATTCTTTTCATCTTAAAACGCTTGGGTGATGTAAAAATTTTTTTTTTACATAATCACAAATATATAGTGAATTTTTGAAAAAATCGCCCGTTTTTTTTTTCAAATGCTCATAACTTTCTGAAAAATGGACCGATAAAGATCTTTTTTTTAAATGATTCATTTTGAAATGTTCTTTATAAAAAAAAAAATTTGAAAAATATTCAGTCATCTTCAACATGATTTTTTAGGTTTTTGTAAAAAAATGCAATTTTTTTTAAAGAACGCCACTTTTTATTTTTGATTCTTTTTTCATAAGAAAAATATAATAAATTTAGCGTTTTATGCCGCCAGACCAATCGTGGTAAGATGTTTTTTCTAAATTGAAAAATTTGTATTCTTAATTTTTTCTAAATATAGCTGTTTTCTATGATGAAATGATTTTAAATGCTTAATTCTATCGTACTCAATACTTTGTATATAATATTAACTCACTTAAAAAGTTTTTCAATTAAGTTAAATGATGTTTAAAGGTTTATTTAATGGGCAATGAAGTAAATAGTTATTCAATTAATTGTTTACTAGTAATTAATAAAGAATTTATTCATGTCTGTGACATTTGAATAATTTATATAATTTATGATCTCTTGAACGTCTTTAAATAGTACACTGCTTTTTTTTGGAAAACCATGAAATTTATTAACGTACATTATTGCATTATAAGATATAGCTATACATGAAAAAAAATTAAGAATTAAAATATTTCAATTTAGAAAAATAAATAAAAATAAAAATCTTACCACGAAGGGTCTGGCGGCAAAAAGTGCTAAATGTATCATATTTTTTTTATAAAAAAAAAAAAAAATCAAAAGTGGTGTTCTTTGAAAAAATCGCGTTTTTTTTACAAAAACTACAAAATCATGTCGAACATCACTTTGAATATTTTTTTAAATATTTGTTTTCATAAAGAACATTTTAAAACGAAGAATTTAAAAAATATCTTAGTCGGTCCATTTTTCAGAAAGTTATGAGCATTAAAAAAAACGGGCGATTTCTTCAAATATTCACTACGTATTTGTGATTATGGAAACAAATTGAAAAAAATCACACAAGCGTATTAAGATGAAAACAATAACATATTAAAGTTTCAGCCAAATCAAAAGGGGTCGGACCGGAAAGTGGTCAATTTGGCATGGAATGCCCCTTATATATCCATACGCATTAGGGTGATGCCAAAAAGGCGATATTTTGTTTTCTTCGGGGCCATAGAAAAACATGTTAGTAAGTGGTTACCAAAAAAAAACCTCCTCGCGAAAAGTAAGCCCTAAGCGTCGATTTAAAAATGCAGTGCAAGTCATTTGTGGGGATTTTCTAATTTGTCGCTAAAAATTATTCTTCACGTCTTGAGTAATGAAATAAAAAGTTAAAACCGTGCCCGAAAGTCAGTAAATATGTTTTCCATTGGGAAGTAGATTAAACAAAAACATGTGATTGCCAATGGGCCTTGTCACGTGGTAATCTTGTTTAAAACGTTTTTCAACAACTAAAAAAAATTGCATCAACTAAGTGTAAAATTATGATTTTGAGCACAAATTCGGAAAGTATCTGAAAATGACTTACAATACCTTTGAAAGTTAAGGTACAGGGCTTACGATTCACGATTTTTTTTTAACGAAAGGTTATCGTCGAGAGGCATGATAAATGCATGAACTTCGATGATTGTTTTTTTTTTAATAAAATAAATTTAAAAAATACTTTTGGAAATGGGTTTCAACATATTTAATTCTTTTATCAATGAAAAGTAAATTCCAATTTTATTTATAAACAAAAATCCAAAATTACGGCTCCAGCTTCCATCAAGTAAGGCCATGCACGGCGTGTTTTGGTCTGCGTGGGCTGCTCCACAGCCTTGCCAGTTCATCTGAATCAAAAACGGGTTAAAAACTAGACTAAATTTGGGAAGCCTTAACATTTTTGGTTTTCGAAAAAACACCTATATAATAAAATGGCAGCCGTTAAAACAAAAACCCAATTTTCTACCTGTTATCTTTTGCTTCAACAACCGAAAAAAAATATTTATAAATCAGTTTTTGACAAAAATCGGTCCTGACGGCCCTGCAAATTGAATTTCTTTTCAATTGCGCAGAGATTTATGTGAATCGGTTCATCCGTTGAAGCGCCCCGCGCGCTGAAAAATGTTTAACGTTTAGTCTGTACATTCTAAAATACTTTAGATATGAAAATATCCCTTTAGCCGCGTGCGCTAAACACTTTAAGTGTGCAAATTATGTAAAAAAAAACCGAATTCTTCATCCACGTGAACGGTAACTTTCCCTTAATCGTATAACGACATTGTTTGCTGTAGCGACGAAAAAAAATACCAACTTTCTGCATTACATTCTGCAATGCTCATATATATGTGGAAAAAATGCAGGGAGTCCACTTCCCTTTCTATTTCTCGTTCATCGATATTGTTTCATTTTCTTTGGACATTCGTAGAAAGTATGTGAGGTGAGTCTCGCACTTTATACGACGATGATGTAACGCCGCTTAAGTCAGAATCCTCTCGAAGATGGTTGAGTGAGTAACACCATACTGGTACTTTTTCACACGGTCCAGATCGATTTCAAGATTTGACGGAAAAACCAAACAATTTAAATGTACGTGGATAGAAAGGAGGGTCGAACGTTAAAAAAAAAATTGATGTAAATAAATGTATACAGACGACGTGTAAATCCAATTCAGCCATGCTTGAATATACAAAATTAAAAAAAAAGGAGAGTGAGAGAGAGCGAGAGAGAGAAAGAGAGAGAGAGAGAGAGAGAGAGAGAGAGAGAGAGAGAGAGAGAGAGAGAGAGAGAGAGAGAGAGAGAGAGAGAGCGAATGATAAAATGAATAAACATAATAATAAGAGCCAACAGACATTCGAAATAAACAAGATAGAAAATAATCCTTTGAGCGAGGACTAACCCTCGGCTAGTACACTTCTAATAACTTAACTGTAATCGATTAATGATTGTTTGCATGTACAATAAAAAAAGGCGAAAAAGATTTTTTTTTAATGTGCGCCTCGATTAGTTGTGTTGGAAGACTTCGATGCCCAAACGCTTCATGATGAAACGTGCTTGCGGGAGGAGAGAAAAAGAGAGAGCGAAAGAGAGAGACACAGAGAGTGAGAGAGAGAGAGAGAGCGAGGGAGTGAGGGAGGGAGGGTGGGAGGGAGGGACGGAGGGAGAGAGAGAGAGAGAGAGAGAGAGAGACAGCGCGATGAAAATTATAAGGAGAGATTATACTTATATTTTTACCCGTGATCGAGATTACATTTTTAAGAATACCAAAAAACGACGAAAATGATATATATATATATATATAATAGGCTGCTAAAATGGACTTTTTTCACCTCTTACGCGTTCAAGAAATAAAATTAGGTATAACAAAAAATAATGCCAAATTTGAGCTTTCAGCTCAAGCCTAAGTTGTACAGGTTGATAATTTTTTTCCCCGCATGATTCACACAGAAAATTTAGTCGTTATGTTTGACCTCGAATAACTTAACAATTAACTAATATTCGTCAAATCTGGTCAATGATCCTCGAACCAGAGGTTTGCAATTTTTTTTTCAAATTTTCCGAATCATTCTTTTTCCACAAACAACGGCTACTCAAAAAATACTTTTTTTTTGTTATTGGTAGGAATATACGTATTTTTCAAATAGCGATAATCTGTGCAAAGACAATGATAAAGAGATTTAAAAAGAAAAAGCTTTTTGTAGCTGCAAGGGTCAACCTTGAGAATTTTTAACCAGATTCTATTCAAGTTTAAATGTAATCGGTGAATTTTCGAAATGAATTATCACGCGCAAGTTTGGCAGGAATTTTGTTTATACTATATTATATTGTATAACATCGCTTGAAGGGGTAAGAGTAAAACGCTTTTTATTCGACACTCCCCAATATATATATCTATATATATATATATGCCCATGTATATATCGAACAGTCGATCGATCGTCGTGTCGCCGAAAATAAAATGATTGCACATCATTCGAGCGTTTGATCATGTATAATATTTATTCAATTGTTCAATAAAAAAAAAAAACGATCCGCATGTTTGAACGAGAAAGAAGTAAATACTGGCAATTTTTACGGATGTATGTTCATACAAATCGCGATACGAGCTTGGTTTTCACGGAAACTCATAGTTTTCATTGGGGTTCGAGTAAAAAAATAAAATAAAAAATTCGACGTAGCAGAAGAAGAGAAAAAAGGAATTCATTTCGTTTGCAAAGGTGGTCCAAAAGCTTCGGGGCTGATTTGATCAGCGATTCCCATTAATTTTCGAGGGTATGTGCAAATGTCCGCGCAAGTTTGACGATGCTCGATGCACAACGAAAAAAGCTGGCGAATAAAATGAAAAGGATGCGTGGGAAAGAGAGAGACGGAGGAAGAGAGTGAAAGAGAAAAAGAGGGAGAGAGGAAGGACTGCAAAGAATCGCATTACTTGCAACGAAATGATTAATAGATATGAAAAAGGCACGTGATCGTACATACTTTATCGGAATAACGTGTGTGATGCGATCGTCTATGTGTATATGTCACGTCGCTCGACGAACAGCCGGATTTTGATATGCAAATTTTTCAGGTACATAATTCGCGTACGATTAGCCTCAATTTAATCGGCAATCTATGTATTACTCGATAGACCAGTTTGTATATTTAATTACAACTACGTTATCGCGCGCATATTCATTGTGAATACGATTATTATAAATTATCATAATAAAGTGTATGTTTGTATATAAATTGGCCGTACGTACATTCTCTTTCATTGTGTGAGCGCGTAAACTTCGTATCCCCCCCCCCTCCCTCTTCATTATAAGGCGTAACCCATGTGTATTATTAAATTATTTTATTGTCAAATGTGGAAATCGCGAACTTGCGAAAATATTTATCGACACGGGTTGGCAACTAAAATATTTATCGAAACGAGTTTTTCTCAGTTTCAACTGAGCGTAAATCCTGGATATCCCTAAGGATACCAGATACTGAAAAGATAATTAAAAAAAAACAAGAATATAGACGAGAACGATAAAGTGGGACGAATGAAAAACTACGTGTTTTTCTCGTTCGTCCATTCATGGTGTCTCAAAGGAAAAAAAATACAGAAAAAAACGATTTTTGAAACATATACATGAAGGAGGTGCGGGGAAAGGACAGAAAAGTCCACAACATTCTGCCTTCCCGTGCAGAAATTGTCGTGGGGATCCAATTCGATTCCCATACTTTTTCCTACTCGCTGATAGGGATCAAATGGGTCATCACATTGAATTCCTATACTAACACGTCGCGCTCGTACATTTGATTCTAATGAGGATTCCCTATTGGAATTCAATGTACAAATCCAATTTGAATCCTAAAGGATTCCCAGATTATGGAACAGTATTCGATACGACTCTTGATGGATCCAATCGCGTTCTATGATTTTTGACAGAATATATATATATATATATATATATATATATATGTATAGATATACAAACAGAGTGGATCTTCAAAAAGTATTAATCTTATCTCAAAAAAGTATATCTTAAAAATCGATTTGAATCACATAACTGAAAATCCATTTTAATTATCGTTTATTATTTGTTTTACTGCAGTTTGACATACTATCACCACACACGTACAAGCTCACGAAGCGTGAGGGTTATGTTTCAACACGCTGAGTTTTTTTCCTCGTGACGTTTCACATATTTTCGATTCGAATGTGGTAAGTATTCTGAAACGGAATTCATCAGGGAACAGTGCAGAATCCAATTGGACCCCAATGACGACTTTCTATGTTTGGTGTCCTTAACAAATTCCTAGAGAGATGTGGGTGCATCTTCGGACTCCCAAACAAATTTGTACACGGGATCACCAAATGATATTTTCTTTTGGAGATCCAACAAATTTCGGTGGAGAATATCAAATAAAAAATTCTCAAACGACGTCAATTGGAAAATAGAGAGGAATCCACATGGATTCCAATGTGGGCTTCCTAAGTGCGACTTCCCTATCAAATCCCTATAGGGATATGGTAGGATCTGGGGACTCCCCAACAAATTTCTGCACGGGTTATTTTTGTACCCGATTGACGCAACATTTCGTCCGGTGCTCAACGATCCAAGCACCGCACACTTCATAAATATATATTATAAATGTATGTATATATTTATTTATTTATTTATCGCCGCGTCCACCGTTCTGGGGTAATCAGTTGACGCCGCCTGCGGATGTCGATGATCCGCGCGTTATCGCCGTTTTTACAGCCGCGACTATGAATTATTGCCGCGCTCTCGCGCGAAGGATATGTTTAAAAAAAAAAAGAAAGAAAAAATAACGCGCGCTCGCGAAATCTCATTGTGTCGCGAGCTCATTAAAATTTTCATATTTTTCTTTCTCCGTTGTACAGTTTTAACTGCAATCTCCGTTTGGTGAAAACATATCGTTAATTTTCCGTAGCAACGGAATGCGCGAAATCCTGTCAATTTTTACAGGCCGCACGCGTGCCACCACAAATATTGATTATCCGATGGTGGTAAGCAATAACAAATATGTTTCGTCTCGATACACGATAATTCGTTTTCTCGCTCGTTTATTTTTTGCCTCTCTTTATCTCGAACCTTATCTCGCCCGAACAGACTTGGTGAATGGATAAAAAATGTTTATATATATATAAATAAATATATATATATATATATATATATATATTTATATATATATCTATATATATAAGCTTATTATCTTGAAATATTTCCATGGTAGGAGAAATGCGCGAATAGTATTCAAAATAAAAATACATTTACAATATTATCAACACTCTTTAATTCAGCTCTTTCGCTTAGTTTACAATATAATGAATAATTACTTAAAAATATAATTTAGTCTAGTACAATTGTTTTCTGACTGGCAAAAAATTCGAATACCCTATTGGGAACTGTCAAATGGCAATATGCCATCTGGTGGCCGAAAATCAAATTATACCTACTTAGGGCAAACCCTTCAATAAAAATTATACGTAGCCATACGATGAAAGTATTTAACTTTTTCGAAAAACATAAATATCGGTGAAAATGGAATTCGCGAAGTTTTTCCCGTAAAAACAATTCCAAGAACATTAAATGTGCTGTGAAAGATTTCGAAAGTACTTCGAGTAAGTAGCTGGAAGTGCGTTTCCACAACTTTCCTATTGCAGAGAAACGCTTTGTGTGCATGAAATATTATTTTGGAAAAGTGGCAAAAACAGATCAATTAGAGGCTTGTATGAAAGCCGTAAAAATTTAAAAAGTGAATTCAGGCATAAAAGTGTGCGGTACAGGAATTTTTTTAATTGGAATGAAAAATTGAGAAACAATTGAAAATAACTAAAAAATGTTCACTGTCAAATAATGGAAGGTACTGAGAATGAGAGGTTAGCCTCAGCGATTCCAATACAGTAACGTCGCAATGATGGGCTTACATTTTTATCCCAATCCAGCTTTGCAAAAGCAAATCATTTTACATCATCAATTTCATGGGGATTATTTCGTAATTGAGCCGTTTGCAAACAATTCGCTTTCATGCTGACAGCACGGGTATGGGACACGCCACTAACTTTTCCACATTTTAAAATGTGGTCAGCCTTCAAAATATGTTCTGCTTCCACAAAATTGCATTATTTAGGATTGATACCAGCCCAATCACAAATTGCACCAATACTTATGATAATATCACAGAATTTTGCATTAAACTACATGATTGTTCAGTTCGCGGTCCTCTTATCGCTGTCATGTTTTTGAGGCTCCGCCCATATGACAGATCCTAATACTTTTTGTCAAGGAAACATATATATATACACATATATACATATATATATATATATATATATATATATATATAAACAAATAATTAATTATATTATATTATGTTTATGCAGGTGCGTTGTCCTAGTGGTTAGCGTGCTGGCCAGCGGATCGGGAGGTCGCAGGTTCGAATCCCAGTCGCGTCACTTTCGTCGTGAAAAGTTTTTCTTCGACATTTCTCGGCGAAAGACGACTAGTTCCGTGACTAGGAGGGGCGAACTTTGGGACCGGATGTATCGGTATCGGTTTTCTGCAGTTTCCTTATGCCCATTGCCGACATGTCATGGTGAATACGATACAGAGGGGAAAGTCGGCTGCGGCCGCAAGGCGGGGGGGGGGGGGGGGGGGGTAGAATGGGAAGTAGACGGGGGAGTTATGGAATGGGTGATATAAGGGGGGAGGTAGTGGAATGGGTGGTAGAGGGGGGATGTGGAATGGGTGGTAGAGAGGTGGGTTCGGGCACGTGAAAAGGGGAAGACCCTGTACGGCTGGAACAAACCAAAATAATATATTATCTCTATATGCATATACAATTAACGAGTTTGCATAAGCTTAAAATTCAGAAATACAATTTTTTCATTGCATAGTTATATAGCCCAGAGTCTTAGCTTTAATTTACCATAAAGATTTTGTAAAAATTACAAAAATATGTAATATTTATGTGAATGATCAGAACGTCCACGAGTTAGGGCACTTTGTTCAAATAATGATAACTTCATTGTTCATCAATACTTTTAAATTAAAAAACAACTCAAATTTTGCAAAATTATGTAGTAATTATGTGTACAAACGCAATAGTCGTCATCCCAATACTCTCATCAGAAAAAAATATTAAAAATCAACGTGTTTTTTGGACTCCAAACTTCGGCAGGCCGGTCGAATAATTATTATTATTATGTCTATATCCCACTTGTAATTCAATTCATATAATACAAAATTATATATATATATATATATATATATATATATTCGTATAAGAAAATAAAAACGATGTGGACCAGAAGCAAGCTACTCTTACGGCGCTGCATTCTTCCGCGTTCATTCAAAGTGCCTGAATAAACCGAACATTCCTCGGGCGTGCATACCACCAGGGTATGGTGACGAGAGAAAAATCTCAAGAGGGAGAGGAATTAGAATGCGCGTGGACCGCATTGCGAGAGGGCTTGGTACGTTGAAGTCGAATTTTCAAGCACAGCGGGAATACTTTCCCTCTCTATTGCTCGTTCTTCTCTTGCACTTTCTCTCCCGCTTTTCCATTTTCCCCCTCGTTGTTAGCCCTCTTTATCGCAGTTGCAACGGGCCAGCGTATATGCGAGCACGTGAACACAATGGAGCTCTCGTCGCAATGCAGAATTTCGGTTGTACGGTAAGTATCCTGTAATTGAATCGTTAATTACTAGCAACTCGAAGCTCATAATTATTCAAATGGAGCCCTTCGCTCTGGGTCTTTTCGGATCTGGGTGATGCCCTATACGTCCGCCGTGTACTTTTTTTCTCCGTCTCGGTCTCTCGCTCTCCAGCTTCATCGCCCTCTGTCCGTGAAAACGAGGGATCGAGATTTTTGGAAATTTACATATTTGGCCATTTTTTTACAAATTTTTCTTTTTCACAAATTTACATATATAAAATATTTTACGAATTTACATATTTTACATTTTTTTTTTACACATTTACATATTATACATTGCGTACAAATTTTTGTACATATATTTGAACCCTAGAACTCATGACTCATTTTTTTTATACCTTTAAACGCATGGCTGGGGTGTATATGCACCCCACACTTTTCGCGATAATAATACCAGTCCTACGGGGATTGTACTTGATTGTACATGATGACATGGACTTGATTGTACATAAATTTCGTCATTTTTTCATAAAGAAGAGAATAGTGTCCGAGATATTTGCTTCAATTAACATTTAATTAGTAGTAGTAGTAGTAGTATTTATTTCCACTTGTACACCCTTGCGGGGTTTTACAATCTCCCATCTGTTCCTCTTTTTACAATAAGTTCTCTTTTTACAATGTTGTCTGTTATTTATATTTCTCCTCCACTTTTCCTTCTAGACTTCCCTCTCTGTCTCCTCCTCCCGCTTTTTCCCGATCTTGTAGAATTCCCTGACCACCTCGCACAGTTCCTCCACTATTTTCTTCCCTTTTAGAGCTCTGCAGAGCTCTAAAAATGGAGCATGCTCCATCCCGCTGCTATTTCTCCTTCCTGTTGTTCCACCCATCGCTGATAATTCCTTTTCACCTCTTAGTCCATTTGTGTCATTACCTCCACGCATTCCCCTATGTACATCAGTGTTTCTTCTTCCCTGTTGCACACTCTGCATCTGGTATTCTTGAATCCTTTTTCTTTCTCCTTTCTCACGCTCCCACACCTCATCCTTGCCCAGGTTTCTCTGATTTCACCCCTCGTCGTTCCTTTCCTCCAATATTCCTCCATCCCCATCTCTTCCTTCCTCTCTTTATATTCGGCGCAAAATCCTGACTTCCCGATTTTTTCCCAGTTCCTTTGTGTTTCTTGTTCCGTCATGTTTTTCACTGCTCTCCCTGTCTTTGTTCTCCACTCCCTTCTGTTGCTTCTCCTTAGTGTGTCTCCTATTTGTCCCTCTCCCGCCTGGTTCATGGCCTCTTCCAGTTCTCTTCCCCATTTCGTCGCGTTTCCGTTTATCATCCCTCTCGCCTCCTCCTTCCAGCATTTCTTCGGCCATCTTTCCTCTTCTATTCCCATGATGATACCTACATAATCCGCCGCCCTTTTCGTCAACATTTAAGTAGTAAAAAATTCATTCAATGACTGAAGTACGGAAAAAAATCGTCAAAACGTTATTTGTTTAAATAAAAATTGGGGTGCGAACGGACTCTAGTCATGAGTTCTAGGGTTAATACCACAATATACGTATACAGTGTGTCTCAGATAGAGTGTTACGAGTTCATATCTCAGAAAGTACGGAATAAAATAAAAAATGTTTAAAACAGAAGTTGTTTTGTTCCAAGAGGGGAAGGAAATCGTCATGTTAGTTTGACCTTGGGCATAGGATGGTCGACTTCGAAATTTATAATAGGAACCATCATTTTATATCGTATAATATAGCTTACCTCGAGAGCTCAAAACACTATGGGTAAGTATTTTTCTATCGAGTACTTCCTCAGTTATGAGATGTAATAATAAAAAAATAGGTTTTTTCATGCAACTATTCAATTTATATAATAATTTGTATTTTTCACAATTACATTACAGTTTTATGAAGAAATTTAAAAGAAACGAATACACAAATTTTTTAATTGGCGGCAATATAAATCGTCTAGTAGGACCTTCTTTTGAAAATCCTTTGCCGATGGTGGAATTTTTTTCTCGGACGGACATCGTGTCAAAAATAAATAAATAAATTTCATGTAAAGAAAGGTAATAGCTAAAGTGTAGCTTAAGATCATGAAAAAAAATGTTACTGTCGAAATGACAGCTGTTGGTAAAAAAACTCTGATTTTCACCAAAATGTTGAGATTAAAAAATTAGTAAAAAAATGAATGCGCCATTTAATCAGAAAATTACTATGCTACATCCTAGATAATATTATAAAGAATATGTGGCATAAATTTCATAAAAATCGGTTGAGTAAATCCCAAAATATTATGTCCACCAGTTTGAAAAAGGGCCCTACTAGACGACTTATATCTCCACCATAAAACAAAATGTATTCTTTTTTTATATTTGTTCATAAAACTATAATGTATTTGTGAAAAATAAAAATTCTTTGATATATTTAATAATCACGGCAAGTTTATTTATTTATTTTTATGCCAATTTTTCTGAGTGCTAAGGTGTACCCCCGTAAAGCCCTTGAGATAAGCTACGAGAACATACAAAAAAACATGAGTGTTACAATTAAAAATTTCGAAGTTGACGTTCACACAATCCCGGCGTTTATATCCAAGGTCGAATTGAAATCGACAACTTTTCTCCCTCTTGAAACTAAAAAACTTTTATTTGAAACATTTTTTATTGTAATTCGCACCTTCTGAGATACGAGCTTGTAACACTTTATCAGAGACACCCTGTATATATATATACGATTTCACCACGTCTATCGTTAATTACCATCAGAACCATGAAATTCACGCCGACTGCGTTAATCCGAGCCTGAAACTCGTGTTAGACGAGCGAGTCAAGAGCTGCAAAGGCTTTCGATGTAATGGGATGTAAAGCCAAGCAAGGGATGAAGGATATCGAGTGCGTGTTTCCGGACGATCGGCGGACAGCTGTCACGACTCATTACGTTCGACACCCTTGCCGCGCTTCGCCATTTCAAATTAGCACAACGAGAGAGGACGAGTAAGAGCGCTAAATTCGCGACGTGTTGTATTCCAACGGGTGAAACGTGAAGCTCGGAATGAAAATGCGAGCAGCGGCGAGGGAGAGCCGCGGTATAAAAGAGGAACGCCGAGATAACTTGAAGGAGAGATATAGGACCGCAGAGAGAAGTTGTTAGCGAATGATCGATATTCCTCTTAATCGTGACACGGAGACCGCAAAATTTACAAATTTGCCATTTTTAGCATCGCGCACTTTATACGTAAGTATACAGTATATATAAGGTTCTGTACAGAGTGACCCAACGGACGCGCGAGTTTAGTGGCGGAACCGGTAGAGTCCGAAATTCTGAGGAGACAAGTCCTCATCCATTTTTCTCCGACGCGTGTATCCGCGGATTTGTGTTACGTTATATACAGGGTGTCCAAAAAGTTGCAGCGGATGTTTTGCGTGACGCGTAGATTCTAAAATTCCAAGGAGAAAAGTCCTTATCCATTTTTCTCTCCGACGCATATATACACCCAAATATACACATACACATATACATCCGGTACAATCTTTCTCTTCGCTGATCCCCCACGATGAGCAACAAAGAGAGCGAGAAGGAGCGAGAGAAAGAAGGAGAAAGAGCACGACTAAGGTACACGTCCCATGCGGGCCGTGCGGTTTGATTTATAGACGATGCCAAAGTCAGGCTATCACGTTTTCGATGGGCAGATTCTCCGATAATGGCAACGGATCTGCATGATCCTAGCACCGCATGGGAATACGAATCCGGACATTATACGTTTCGGCTGCGGTGCTCTCCCCCTCTCTCTCTCTCTCTCTCACTCACTCTCCCGCTATCTTCCACACTGCCTCGTCTGCCAATATAATGGAGTACATATATCCTCCATCACACGCGTCGCTTTACCTTCAACTATAGATCCGCGTAAGTATACCCATAAAGTATGCATACGTATATATCGCTGTACATACACATATATATACATGGCGTGTGAGTACCAATAGCTGTACAAAATTTGAAACGCCAGCAGTCAGGTTTCAAGAAAAAAAATCACGTTTCGTGGCGTATGTGCGACAGATCCCATCGAATTCGACGAAGCATTTTATTCGTATATATAGCATACACTCGTATCTATTGATTTTACGAGCTCCACATACGCGAGATTGAAGAAATACGTTTTCTCGAAATATTTTTCTGAACCGGAACGTCATATCGTAACGTACACAGATATATATATATATATATATATATATGTATATATATATATGTTGCGTTTACCTCGAGAAAACATTGCGGGACATATTTTCTTATTCATACATTCAAAAGAAAACCTGTACAATGGAAAACACAGGATTATTCCGCAATGGTAGTTTGGAGTTCTAAATCTCCAGGTACGATAACCTTTGACCGGAACACTTGTATCCCCTAGGAAACCTCGCAATTAGGGTTACTTCCACTACTTATTTTTCCAAATGTATGTGTGTGTATGTATGTGCGTGCGTGTGTGTGTGTGTATAATACAGAAACGACCATAAAAGCGTCGACGATGTTTTGAGGTTATTCATATTTTCTTTTATCTACAGGAGTACCGGAATTATATATAAATATCTATATATGTATATAGGTTTCTTAAATGACTGACTAACTGACATTTAGAGAATGCCCAGTCTAAACCGCTGAAGATAGAAACATGACATTTAAAATATATATTCCTTAGACGGTGTAGAGGTGCACTAAGAAAGGATTTTCCGAAAGTCAACTCCTAAGGGAGGAGGGAGGGGGTGGGGTGTGAAGGTTTGTACGGAAAATTGTATTCCTTGAGTGTATCAACTTGAAACGTGGTATGATTGTTCTTAAAAATAATTAATAAAATGCATATTTTAGGGTTTTAAAACGACCCCTATTTAAGGGTGCAACGGGGTGTTGACGTTTGTATGGTAAAATCGAATTCTCTGCTTTTATCTCAATGAAATTCGGGAGATATGTTCCTTAAAGGGCGTAAAGATGCACCAAGGAAGGATTAGCTTCTCGCATGGTCAATTATATGTTGGCTGTTCGAAAGAATGGAATTCCCAAAACTTGAATTTGCCGAAGACCACAAATCATACAATGTTGTCTATATAACTATATTGCAAAGCCATATACGTAGTTCTGTAGACGACAATCCCATTGTATGATACTGTAGTTGAAAGTTGGCACTTTTATACTACTATTTCATTAATTACCAACCCCTACGTCAATCAGTCATTCTACCACTGTGCCTGAGAAATATGGCACTCTACCTTCTTTCTTTATTTCTTATTTTTTCTTTTCTTTGTCTATGTCCTCTCTGGATCAAATCCTAAAGTCCACGTGGCCGAAGTCGCGGGCAAAGGCTAGTATATGGGGCATTCGATACCAATTCGACCTGGGTCTGACCCTCGACCCCTCAAATCTATCAAGCAATTACAATTTTTTTTCAGATTTTTCAAAATAAATTTGAGCGCGTCATGAATTTTTGAATTTTTTTTTGAAGACCTCGATGGCCGTAATCGAAAAATCTGAAAAAATTCCCAAAAATACAGTGTCAGATATAAAAAATGTTGGTGTAAAATTCATAATGTCTGGGCTTTTGCTTCAACCCGTTCTTTAGCTTTTTGAGCAAAAAAAAATGAAAAAAATAAGAAGCAGAGGTCAATTTACTGTAGACTGTTGCTCGAAATTTTGTATGCATAGTACCAGATTTTTTAAAAAATTTCTCCGATTTTTCTAAAGTGTATTTTGTAATTTTCGAATTTTTTTTTTATCATGGTTGACAAAAACCCTAATTAGGGATTTGGAAATGATGCGAATTGCACTAACAATAAGCGTAAGACGCCTGGTGAGGTTCGGTACACTCTAAACTACTATTGAACTACTACTGTAGACAGTAGCTTGAATATTTTTGATGATAGCGAACGGTTTTTGGAAATTTTTAAGGATTTTTTAAAGCATTTTTTTCTGTAATATCATCGCAAAATCATGATTAATTAAAAGCGGTCATGAACAGTGATCGCTCTTAATTAAATAATTAATACCGAACCTCACCAGGCATCTTACGCTTATTGTTAGTGCAATTCGCATCATTTCCAAATCCCTAATTAGGGTTTTTGTCAACCATGATAGAAAAAAAAAATTCGAAAATTACAAAATACACTTTAGAAAAATCGGAGAAATTTTTCTAAAAATCTGGTACTATGCATACAAAATTTCGAGCAACAGTCTACAGTAAATTGAACTCTGCTTCTTATTTTTTTCATTTTTTTTTGCTCAAAAAGCTAAAAAAAAGGGTTGAAGCAAAAGCCCAGACATTATCAATTTTACACCAACATTTTTTATATCTGACACTGTATTTTTGGGAATTTTTTCGGATTTTTCGATTACGGCCATCGAGGTGTTCAAAAAAAAAATTTTTTAATTCATGACGCGCTCAAATTTATTTTGAAAAATCTAAAAAAAATTGTAATTGCTTGATAGAGTGAGAGTAATTATAGGAAAAATCGGGAACCAGATTTGAGGGGTCGAGGGTCAGACCCAGGTCGAATTGGTATGGAATGCCCCATATATATATATTTGGCATAATTTTTACACGCTTCAAAGATATACCTGCTAGATCGAAAGAAATAATTGTTAAACGCCGATGGAGCATCTGTGCCTACTCATAAACATAAACACATGAATAATCCCCCCCCTGGCCGCGCCCCTCTCTCTCTCTCACTCTCTCTCTCTCTCTTTCTCTCCCGCTCTTCGTCTTAATTACAAGGTTTCGTAGCCAGGATAATCGTTTCAGCTGGATGACGTTATCACACACCAGAAGGCTGAAGAGAAATCGAAAAAAAGAATCGCTGGTGATGGGGAACGAGCGCGAACGACCGGCGAGAGTGAGTGAGTGAGAGAGAGAGAGAGAGAGAGAGAGAGAGAGAGAGAGAGAGAGAGAGAGAGAGAGAGAGAGAGAGAGAGAGAGAGAGAGAGAGAGAGAAAGAGAGAGAGAGAAAACGAGCCTCCAAACGGACGCTGGGATACAAACTTAATACCGTATACGCGAAAAACGTATAAGTGAAACTTTATTGGATTATTTATAAGCGGAATCTGCCAGAGGAAGAGAAATTTGCCGTATACACTGCAACCTCTCTTATCGGCACAGTGGCGGGATCGGCTGCGCATCACACTTGCAAACATAGAGGTAACGCACCATCCACTTAAGCCAACTCGGCGCGGCTGGGGTAGCGGATAACAATACCCCGCCAATTCCTCTTTTATTGTCGAGCATGTTTCGAGCATGATGCTAGGGGCTGGTGCTTCTCTCACCATGCGCTACACCGATCGATATTCGGCACTTTGTTGGGGGGGATGCTTTCATTTATGGAGGTACCGTTCAGAGAGGTTGCAGTGTAAATGATAAAAACGTATAAGTGCAGAACGTATAAAAAAAGATTTGACTGTATATATAAAGGGTGTTCCAAAATTCACGCAAGAAGTAATTTTGATAGAAAATACAGGTTTTTAATTGAGAATTGTAAATCTTTTATTGATTCATAAAGTATACAGCATATGGTTATGTATGGAATAACATATGTATTTGTTTCTCAGCAATCACTCATGGGTTTTCTGAACCCCAAATGCGACAATTTTGTCGATTAACGAAGCCATCAAGATGAAAATGAGTCTCATCGCTGAAGACGATTTTTTTCGAAAAATCAGCATCCACTTGTTGCTGTTCCATAATCCATTCAACGAACTCTCTTCGCTGTGCGTGGTCAGTAGTCTTCAGTTATTCAGCCAAATGAACTTTGTAAGCTTGAAGATGCAAATCTTTCGTGAGAATACGCTGTAGAGAGCTTCTCGAAATGTTCGGCAACGGTGCCGAATTGATGTTCCTGGACTCTCAGCAACACTCTCGCGAACTGCTTCGATGTTTTGTGTTGAACGACTTGTTGAAGGACGGCCAGAGCGTCTAAGATCACTAATTGATCCAGTCTCCCTGAATTTTTAAATAAATCTCTTCACAGTTGATGAGGTTCAGTCACTATTCCAACCATATTTTGTACGAAAATTGCGAACTGTAGCTGTCAAACCTTCATTATTTTAAAAAGATTGCTCAGCAATGAAAACGCGTTGTTTTTTCGTGGATCGCTCCATTTTTAATAACTCTGAACTGTCAGCTGTCGCGCTGTCTTTTTTTTTCATTGGCAACACTTTACCGTACAAATGGCGCAAAATTCAGATCTTGCGTGAATATTGGGACACCCTTTACTAACTGAGAATTCTCGATTACGTATGCCCATTGCCTTCCCGATTGCTGAAAGCGTCGCATCCGCGGGAACGCGCATATATAATCCTCGTACACGCACGCGATCCATACGATTAGCGTTTTTCATGCGAACCAACGATGATCGCGGAACGAGTGCTCGTGGCCGTTTCTACAGTAATTATACACGTGCAGAGCATTGCGAAATGGGGGGAGGGGGCGGAGAGGTTAAGGTGGATCAGGGGTAAGAGGCAAGGGTGCAATAATTAAGGGGTCTAGTTGGAGTCCGGCGTGGGTTACGAGAAGCGGACAGTGATAAAAGGTGTGATGCGAGATCGCGATGATGAAGCATACGGTTAGGCGCGCACGGGGTTACTCATTCACGGAACACCGTTATAGTTGCGGGCGGTCGAGTATATAAGAATACATATAGGGTGATTTACAACTATCAAGTTTCCTCTTTGCAAACATATAGGGGGTGTCGTTGCCAACAAAACGTTTTTTTTTGGTTTAATGTCGCGCGACAAAAATTGGCCGAGATACTCGCGTTAAGGCGTTACACCACCTTGGCGCTCGGCAAAATGGGTATAAAAATAATGAAACATTTTGACGCGACTATTAAATATATCAAAGAATTTTTATTTCTCACAAATACTTTATAGTTTTATGAACAAATTAAAAAATAACGAAGATATAACTCGTCTAGTAGGACCCGCCGAGTAGAAATATTGTCAGGCTGGCTTGATATTTGATCCGGGCCTGATCACGTTGTAGTACGGAGGCCTTACTTAAGGTATGCCTCAATTTGCCTGATCCGGTCGGTGTCAGGTGATAGTCAGGCAACTGGATGTAGTGTTTCCTCCAGTTGCCTGATCCAGCTAGCTTCAGGCTATGGTCAAGTAAGTGGACTTACGGCTTGCTTCAATTCGCCTGATCCAGCTAGCCTCAGGCGATGGTCAAGGAACTGGACTTACGGCTCACTGCAATTCGCCTGACCCGACTACTTAAGTAGTTGGATCAGGTGAATTGAAGCAAGCCGTAAGTCCACTTACTTGACCATAGCCTGAAGCTAGTTGGATCAGGCAACTGGAGGAAACATTACATCCAGTTGCCTGACTATCACCTGACACCGACCGAATCAGGAAAATTGAGGTATACCTTAAGTAAGGCCTCCGGCCTACAAGGTGATCAGGCCCGGATCATATATCAAGCAAGTCTGACAATATTTCTACTCGGGTAACTGGACGAAAGTGCGGCAGTAATCTCGTGCGCTTCATTCCGTATTGACGTGTTCTCGATTGTTGTCATTGCGATATTTATTTGAGGTAAGATAACTGTATATACCGTTTTGTTATATTCCAACAATAAATTTTTATTTTTATTACTTTTTCAACACTTTTCTGTTTCCTTGCATGCGTTTATTTGCATTTTTTCTGTTGCCCACGTGTAGCCATTCATTTCGGTGAAACATAACCTAATTTCGAATTCGAAATGCACTGCGGACATAATGGGCATTACATTCACATTACCAATATTTGGTTTGTCTACGCTGACCGGGCTAACCTGCACCGATGGCATCACATTCTTCGATACAGATTAGCCCGGAGGGCGTAGGCCAACCAAATAATGTTAAGTTCCCATTGTAGTTCAATCCAGTAAATGTGATTCCATTGGTGTGGGTTACAGGACAGCGTAGGCTAAACAAATAATGGTAAGTTCCCAGTGTAGTACAATCCAGTAAATGTGATTCCATCGGTGCAGGTTACAGGACAGCGTAGGCGAAACAAATAATGATAAGTTCACAGCGTAGTTCAATTCAGTGAACGTAATACCATCGGTGCAGGTTAGTCGATTCGAAATGCATTGCGAATGGTCATTACATTCATTGAATTGTACCCCGCTGTCAACTTACCATTATTTGGTTTGTCTACGCTGTCCTGTAACCTGCACCGATGGAATCACATTTACTGGATTGAACTACACTGGGAACTTAACATTATTTGGTTGGCCTACGCTGTCCGGGCTAACCTGTATCTAAGAATGTGATGCCATCGGTGCAGGTTAGCCCAGTCAGCGTAGACAAACCAAATATTGGTAATGTGAATGAAATGCCCATTCGCAGTGCATTTCGAATTCGAAATGCACTGCGGACATAATGGGCATTACATTTCAGTGTAATGCCCATTCGCAATGCATTTCGAATCTTAAGTGAATCTTAAGTGAGATACATATAATATTTTCGAATTTTTGAGCGGCGGTTATCTCGAAATATAGAGATCATGGAATCGACGTTCTTCCAAAACAAATCGGACAAGCCGTTGGGACAGTGTTTAATTCTGCAAAAGACTGGGACAATTGTCGAGGGAAGAACCAACGTGTGACGTTCCCTGAAAACGTCGCTCCATAAAAATTGTATAACCTTAATTTCTAAGTTTAACTTCATTTTTAAGTTTTTTGTTTGATTTCCAAGTTCCTGCAGTTTTTTGTAAAAAATATCAAAGTCTATTTCGCATTTTTGCTATATAAAAAATATATAACAAAGTTTTATTTATTTTACACATAAAAACATGTGATAAAGTAGAGTAATAAGAAAAATATAAGTGTGATAAAGTAGAGTAATAAGAAAAATTTGTGATAAATAAGATTCCTATTTATTTTATAAAATAACGTATCAACGTTATTTGTAATGTGTGTCTTTTTCTATTTTGGGTTTGCGTGGTATTTTTTATTTCAGGAATAAATAGGACATCCACAGCAGAGGTTCATTCCATCATCCTGACTAGGCGAGGATGTTTCAATTCAATTAATCCTTGAAAAATTAAGCCCGGATCAGGCTTAGATTTTTTGCACTGATCAGGCCTTTATTTTTTACGCTGATCAGGCTTTGATTTTCTATCCTGATCAGGCCTTTATTTTGCACTGTAATCAAGCCTTGATGTTCTATCCTGGTCAGGCCTTGATTTTTTTCACTGATCAAGCCTTGATGTTCTGTCCTAATCAGGCCTTGATCTTTTTCACTGATCAAGCCTTGATTTTTTACCCTGATCAGACCGAAGTCAGGGAGAGTGTCATAAAAATGATCAGGGCTTGATCAAAAATCCTGATCGTCATGAAAAAGAAATCAGGATGTCTGATCAGGCCTTTCTTGTAGCCGGAGCAGGATTTCTACTCGGGCCTCTTTTGAAAATCTTTGCCGATGGTGAAATTTTATCCTCTGTCAGGCATCGTCTGAAAAATGAAAAAAGAATGCTTGTAAAGGAATGTAATAGCATAGGGATTTTTAAAAATTTTGCAGCAATGACAGCTGTTTGAAAAACAGACTAGGATTTTTATTAAAATGATGAGTTTTAAAAATTAATAAGAAACGAACGCACCATGCAATCAAAAAAAGCCTATTCTACATCCTAGGGAATATTATAATGAATATGCGGTATGAATTTCATAAAAATGTATTAACGGGGTCCATACATTTAGGATATCGAAAAAACCATGATTTTAAAGATTTTTTTTCGCAGTCAAAACAAAGTGTACCCTTACAAAACATTTAAGGATGTTCCATCAACTATTAAATAATACAAAACATGATTTGTACATTTGCAAAAACCTGATCCAACGCCGTTGGTATGATGAGTTTGTGTACCCGCTGGCATCTCCAAATTTCGTCTGAAACAAACCGGACAATTTTTTTCATCATTTTAATATTCAAAAGTCGTCGATGCACTTTAAAATTCTGATAAAAGTATAAAACTAAACAAATTGTGCAAGTTTGATATTAAAGTAATGATTTTCGCAGAAAAATTTCGATTTCTTTATGAAAATATATTGTGTAATTTCACTTTCTTATTATTTATTTGAGTTCATCGACGATGGTTGGTTATTATGTAATTTAAAAGCTTTGGAAGAAGTCAATTGATCGAATAGAACTTTTTTAATCGGGTACACAAATTTCAAAAACGTAGGGGAGAATGGGGCGCAATGTGTCACCGGGAACTGTGAGCCACATGCGGTTTCTCGGAGGTTTGTAGCTCGGAAATTCCGAAATTTTATGTGTTGGACCGCCATTTATATTTGGTTTCGTCAGGCCTAGAAGAAAGTCGATAGCAGCTCACAAAGAATGATTAAAAATTAAAAATTGATTTGAGGCTTGGAAAAAAAAAATTTGCTAGCCGGGAAAACGTAAAATATAACGACACGTTTTGTAGCGGCTCGGGTTTTCGGTCCTAATCGATAGTTTTATTATTCATGATGCACTCAGTGACGTGTTTTTCCATTCATAGTTTAATTAATAGTTATTTTCATGAATAATCAAACATTTTACTAGTGGGGTATAATGTGTCACTGAGTTGTCGGGCACCATGAGTCGACTCCCAATTAGGAAACCCCAAAGCGACGACGCTCTGAAGAAGCGCAGTGTTACGGGCAACTGTCAACCACATGCGATTTCTCGGAGTTTTCTAGCTCATAAAATCCAAAAAAATTTGTGTTGGACCGTGGTTTATATTAAATTTTGGCTGGCCAAAAGAAAATGAATAGCAGCTCACGAAGAATTATTAAAAATACAAAATTGATTTGAGCCTCGAAAAAAAAAAATTCGCGTGCCAGGAAAACGTCAAATATTGTGGGGCAATTGTGTGGGGCAATTGTGTGGGGTACAATGAGTCGACTCCCAATATTATTAGCAAATAATATCTGTTGTGAAATTATCGGTATGTATGAAAATCTATTATCTATGTTAGGAAAATATAAGTTTCAACCGACTCGTTGTACCCTACGTTTCGCAGCACTTGACACACTGTACCCACCTATCTAACACATTGTACCCCACTCGTGGGCCACAATGAGCCAATACGCAAATTTTTTTCGATCCCATTATTCTGGGATTTTTAATCTTTTTGCAAAAAATATGGTAGCTTAATTGTACGCCCAAAGGCCTATACAATTCGTTATGACCTTTTTTTCTAATCAGACTACTTTGGTAAGAGTAAAAATTCGTTAGAAAAAAATTGACACACACTGCCCCATCTTCCCCTACTTTAAAAAAAAACGTGTTTAAAGTTTTCGGTGCAGAAAAGTTGTAGTTATTGAAAACTTACCGCAGTCGGAGATTAATCTGCTATACCAGGCCCATAAAAAAACCCCTCCTCTTCCTGATGAAACTCATTTTGCTCAAGTTGACTGAGTCTTCGGGTTATTCGAGCTTCCTTTGAGATGCTTAGACTGCGCCTATTTTGTCTCACAATTCGCTGCTTGTCGTAATTTTCGGCAAAAAATTTGCACTAATGTCTAATTGTTATCTTCAACTCATTCATTACTTTCAAAATAGATAAATATCCTTCATTAAATAGGCCCGCAGCAAGAAAGGCGGCAATTTCGATTATTTTCACCCCTACATTTAAATGTTTCGGAGCTGGACGCCACACTGTAGAATTGAAACTCTCATTTGGGTTTTGCGTGTGTCCGCCTAAACACCTAGTCAAAAGGTCTTGGTCCGATAGATTATTATATATCGGTATCAAATGCGTCACGACCTGTGAGTCAAGAGAAGGTGGATGTTTGAAATCTTTTTCTGTACCAGCCGCCTCTGTTCTGCGCCACTTACACCAGCTGTCAGCTCCGGCCGGGCAACCGTCGTACTTAGGATTGTCATCAGTAGAAGATAAGAAATTAATTATTGACATTATAGCTTTTTTCATATCGTTCACGCAATTCACATTTTGCCTTATCGGCAGTCCATAATATTTCTTTAATTGTAACTATTAAATTACTATTGCACTCAGTCTTCTAATATTTTTAGAAAATCTATTACGAAACTATCAAATGTGACTGAATAAATCAATAGACATTGTGTTGGAGATTTCTTCATTCTTACAGTACAAATCTTTTCAATACTAGAATAGGGAGAGGCATGTTGAGGACTCAGGTAAGTTGGGCAATCGAAACATATGAAAAACTAAGCATCGCACGCGGGTGCATCGAATGGCGGAAAGAGAGGTATGGGGGAGGGGAACAACACATCAACGCCATCGCCCGTTACCACGCAGCGCACGAGACGGTAACACGGGACGTTACGTTATTTTTGCAGCCAGGAGTAAAAAAAAACGTAATTGAAAGTTTTTCCTCTACCATTTTACGAGAAAAAATATTTTAAAGTTCATTGCAGTTAACGTTAATGTTTCAAAATGTAAGTAATTAACAACAAGGTTTATTCCTGCATTGTAACAAATCGTGTTGCATACGTCTGATTTCTGTATGCAGTTCTTACTTTGCTCAACTTACCTCATGCCCATGCTCAAATTACCCCACTATCGGAGCTGGTTGAGCCAGTATGGCCTTAGTCATTTGAGAGCGATTATCTGTGAAACAATAAGGATAACAAGAATTTCGTCTATAGACTTTTTTCCCCAGATAAATTTCCTATTGACCGAAGTAGGTTTCATTTTTATACTGCAGACTGTTAGGGAATTAGTGGGCGATAATTCCAAACTTGCTCAACATGCTCTCCCTACCCTATATATTCCTTTTAAATTACACTCTTTTTCTTTTTCTATCTCTGTCTTCCTTCGCTCCTCAACAAGATACACAACATTACGATTTTTTATTTTTTATAAATGTAGACGTAGAAAGGACACCAAGGAAGTTTCACTTCTATCACGTGCACTGAGTTGAACGCGTCAATTTTTTGTTCTTCGTTTTTTTGTTGCTCATAAAACTATAATGTATTTGTGAAAAATAAAAATCTTCTACTATCTATATTTATAAAAGCGAAATACCACTGACTGACTGACAAGGAAACTGTTTCCCGTGTCCCCCTCCGATTTCGTTTATTTTTGAATATGTTATTCCTCATCGAAATCTAAGAGACACGTATTTTTTTTTATCGGCGGAAAATCAGTTTTAAGGGGTGAAACTTACCCACAAATTTGGGCAGCCTTGGAGTGACTCTTGCAGTTTCGCATAGTTCCAATCAAGATATTTGAATGAAACCAATTCGAGAAGAATGCTTCTGGCGAATAATGAAAAATGCGCCTTCTCCAGTTCCGAGGGGGTGAATAGCGGTAAATCTATAGGGGTTGAAAGTAAAAAAATTCGTGTAACTCGCAAACTTTTTTTTTTATCTCGATGAAACCAATTGCATTCGAAAGAGCTTGAAAAAATAGAACATACGGGTTTTTGCGTTTTTCGAAAAAAACCTTTTGGGGGTGAATACCCCTGTATAATACCGTTTCCGGTGTTCCCCTTCGATTTCGTTCATTTTTGGATATGTTATTCTTCATAAAAATCTAAGAGACACGTATTTTTTCTACCGGCGGAAAAACACTTTTAAGTGGTGAAACTCACCCTCAAAGTTGGGCACCCTCTGAGTGACTCTTGCAGTTTCGCATAGTTCCAATCAAGATATTCGAATGAAACCAATTCGAGAAGAATGCTTCTGGCGAATAATGAAAAATGCGCCTTTTCCAGTTCCGAGGGGGTGAATAGGGGTAAATCAATAGGGGTTGGAAGTAAAAAAATTCGTGCAACTTGGAAACTTTTTTTATCTCGATGAAACCAATTGCACTCGAAAGAGCTTGAAAATGTAGAAGATACGGGTTTTTGCGTTTTTCGAAAAAAAACCTTTTGGGGGTGACTAACCCTGTATAATACCGTTTCCGGTGTTCCCCTCCGATTTCGTTCATTTTTGGATATGTTATTCTTCATCGAAATCTAAGAGACACGTATTTTATTACCGGCCGAAAAACACTTTTAAGGGGTGAAACTCACCCTCAAAATTGGGCACCCTCTGAGTGACTCTTGCAGTTTCGCATAGTTCCAATCAAGATATTCGAATGAAACCAATTCGAGAAGAATGCTTCTGGCGAATAATGAAAAATGCGCCTTTTCCAGTTCCGAGGGGGTGAATAGGGGTAAATCAATAGGGGTTGGAAGTAAAAAAATTCGTGCAACTTGGAAACTTTTTTTATCTCGATGAAACCAATTGCACTCGAAAGAGCTTGAAAATGTAGAAGATACGGGTTTTTGCGTTTTTCGAAAAAAAAACCTTTTGGGGGTGACTAACCCTGTATAATACCGTTTCCGGTGTTCCCCTCCGATTTCGTTCATTTTTGGATATGTTATTCTTCATCGAAATCTAAGAGACACGTATTTTATTACCGGCCGAAAAACACTTTTAAGGGGTGAAACTCACCCTCAAAATTGGGCACCCTCCGAGTGACTCTTGCCGTTTCGCATAGTTCCAATCAATATATTCGAATGAAACCAATTCGAAAAGAATGCTTCTGGTGAATAATGAAAAATGCGCCTTTTCCAGTTCCGAGGGGGTGAATAGGGGTAATTCTATAGGGGTTGAATGTCAAAAAATTTGTGTAACTCGGAAACTTTTTTTTTATCTCGATGAAACCGATTGCATTCGAAAGAGCTTGGAAAAGTAAAAGATACGAATTTTTGCGTTTTCGAAAAAAAAAACCTTTTGGGGGTGACTACCCCTGTATAATACAGTTTCCGGTGTTCCCCTCCGATTTCAATCATTTTTGGATATGTTGTTCTTCATCGAAATCGGACAGGCACGTACTTTTTTATCAGCGGCAAAACAGTTTTAAGGGGTGAAACTCACCCTTAAAGTGTCTTTTGCAGTTTTGCACATTTTCATTCAAGATATTAGAATAAAACGAAATCGAGGATAATGCTTATGGCGAATAATAAAAAATGCGCTTCCATCAATTCCGAGGGGACGAATTGGTAGAAATTTATAGGGGTTGAAAGTCGAAATTTTTTCAAAAATCGATTTTTTTTCATTCTATCAAAACCATCTAAATTTAATAGAGTTACATAACGTAGGAGATACCGGTTTTTGAGTTTTCCGGAAAAACATCGTCCCAGGGCCAACTACCCTTATATGATGTCCGGTGCTCCCTTATCCGATTTTGTTCCGTTTGATCGATGGTGTTTTTCATCGAAATTGACGTGACGCAAATCGTTCAATCTCATTGCGAATGACTCAAAATAAACGTATTCCTATTTCGACGGCATACATTTTTAGACACCTATGCGGGTTAAAAGGTTAACAATTGTAAACCATAAACAAGATTCGTTTTATTATAATGAATTGATTTGCATTCGAAAATACGACGAAGCTTACAGTGGTATACCGTTTTATGTTCCTTCGAAAATCTTGTCGAAATCTTGTCGTTTTACGTTCCTTCGAAAAAACGTATGCTGTTAAAATACGAATACGTCTATTTTGAGTAATTTGCAATGATATTGAACGATTTGCACCCGACATCATATAAGGGTAGTTCGCCCTGGGACGATGTTTTTCCGGAAAATTCAAGAACAGGTATCTCCTACGTTATGTAACTCTATTAAATTTAGATGGTTGTGATAGAATTTAAAAAAAATCGATTTTTGAAACATTTTCGACTCTCAACCCCTATAAATTTCTACCAATTCGTCCCCTCAGAATTGATGGAGGCGCATTTTTTATTATTCGCCATAAGCATTATCCTAGAATTTGTTTCATTCGAATATCTTAAATGAAAATGTGCAAAACTGCAAAAGACACTTCGAGGATGAGTTTCACCCCTTAAAACTGTTTTGCCGCGAATAAAAAAGTACGTGTCTCTCTGATTTCGATGAAGAACAACATATCTAAAAATGATTTTTCAAATGATATCCAAAAGGTTTTTTTTTCCGAAAAACGCAAAAATCCGTATCTTCCCCTTTTTCAAGCTCTTTCGAATGCAATTGGTTTTATCGAGATAAAAAAAAAGTTACCGAGTTACACGAAATTTTTACTTTCAACCCCTATTGATTCACCCCCTCGGAACTGGAAAAGGAGCATTTTTCATTATTCGCCAGAAGCGTTCTTCTCGAATTGGTTTCACTCGAATATCTTGATTCGAACTATGCGAAACTGCAAGAGTCACTCGAAGGGTGCCCCTACGCGTCTCTTAGATTTCGATGAAGAATAACATATCCAAAAATGAACGAAATCGGAGGGTAACACCGGAAACGGTATTATACAGGGGTAGTCACCCCCAAAAGGTTTTTTTCGATAAACGCAAAAACCCGTATCTTCTACTTTTTCAAGCTCTTTTGAATGCAATTGGTTTCATCGAGATAAAAAAAAAAAGTTTCCGACTTACACGAATTTTTTTACTTTCAACCCCTATAGATTTACCGCTATTTACCCCCTCGGAACTGGACAAGGCGCATTTTTCATTATTCGCCAGAAGCATTCTTCTCGAATTGGTTTCATTCGAATATTTTGTTTGGAACTATGCGACACTGCAAGAGTCACTCCGAGGGTGCCCAACTTTGAAAGTGAGTTTCACCCCTTAAACCTGTTTTTCCGCCGATAAAAAAATATGTGTCTCTTACATTTCGATGAGGAATAACATATGCAACAATAAACGAAATCGGAGGGGGACACCGGAAACGGTTTCCTTGTGAGTGATTAATCACGAAATTTCAGAAACTATAAAGCCTACGAACTTGAAATTTTGGCAGGTAAGTTCTTTATATGGTGTAGACATCCGTCAATTGTAAGAAAGATTTTTACAAAAAAGGAAAATTAATGAGGCGAAATGGGGGGTGAAAGTTTGTATGGAAAATTGTATTCCTTGCATGTATGAACTTGAAACTTGGAACATATATTCCTTAGAAAGTGTAAGCGTGCACTAAGAAAGGATTTTTCGAAAATTCACTCTTAAGGGGGTGAAATCGGGTGTAAAAGGTTGTATGGAAAATTATATTCCTTGCGTGTATCAACTTGAAACTTGGCACATATGTTCCTTAGAAGGTGTAGAAGTGCACTAAGAAAGGATTTTTCGAAATTTAACTCTTAAGGTGGTGAAATGAGATATAAAAGTTTATATGGGAAATTATATTCCTTGCGTGTATCACCTTGAAACTCGATATAAATATTCTTCAAAACAAACAATAAAACGGATATTTTAGGATTTTAAAAAACCCCTAATGCGGGGTGATACTTCTAATTCTATGGGCCAAATTCTACGCGGTTGAAGCCGCGGGCAGAAGCTAGTTATTTATATATTTAATAATCGCGTCAAAACATTTTTTTATTTTTATACCAATTTTTCCGAACGCCAAGGTGGGGTAAAGTCCGAGTGACCCCTTAAGGCGGGCAACCACTTTAGATGCTCCAAAAAATAAATTTTTTTTATTTCGTAAATCGTTACCAAAATATCTTAAGAATACGCCTTGAAAATTTCAAAACGATATACGGATTTCTTCTAACGGTATGTATATAAATGATGAAGACTCTCCGCTCGACTCCCAAGCGCGCTCAGTTAGGTAGTGTGCTTAGGTTTGTTTGGGTTTGTTTGGGTTTTCATAACCCAAAAAAACCCAAACTCGACCGTTTGGCGATTAGCTCCAAAATATCTCCACTTTGGCTACAAAATAATCGAGGTAGCGGCATTTCTTGCTGCTATTTTATTCAATGAAGGAAATTCAGCCCTACTCATGGTTATGAATGAAGTACAAATCGTAGTTGGCAGGCAGACCTACCGATATGCCGAGCAAATGGATCAGATGCGCGTGGCTCGGCAAAATAGAAAAAGTTTATTAGAGACAAAAGAAGCTCGAAAAGCTCGTAAAGAGGAAATGCAAACTTCACATGAGTTTCATGAGGAAGCGGAAGGACTGCTGTATGGTGCCGGAATCGCTGATTAATCGGTAAGACACTTTATCATTTTATTAAACCCATTTGACTTTGAAATTTTCGTTTGTGAAACTTTAAACGTGTTTTTCTCGAAACGACATTTTTTCAATTTGTGGGAATCATAACTCAAAAACTAATTGATAGATCATCTTCAAATTTGGAACACATTTATGTAATATAATTTATTAAAACATGAACCTAAAGTTGGAAAGATTGGATTGTTTAAAACATATGTATTATTGCAAAATGCTGGGGGAAAAATACTAAAAATCGATCATTTTTTTTCAAACAGGTTCCAACATTCAATTCTCAATTTTTGTTTCAAAGTTTAGGTTCATGTTTTCAAAAAACATCTCAAGAATGTATAAAAATTTGTTGGGCTATTTCAGATGAGAATTGCGAGCTGAACAATTCCCGCAAATCGACAACGGCGATGAGGACACGCCAAGGGAGACAGCGGATTACACCTTAATTAATGCATGAAATAACTTGAAAAAATTACCAGAGATGTGTGAAAAAATGAATAAATTATTGTCAGAGTTGCGGAAATTTCCGTTTTTTTTTCACAATAAAAAAAGTCCAAAAAATCATCTAATTTTCAGTCTCCTACAGTGGTTGTCCGTCTTAAAAATCCAAGTAGTAAAGAATGGCACAGTAGCTGCTCACGCGCGGAACGGGCAAGTCGGATCGAGCGCGGGTTCGAATCCACCTTTAGACAAGTTAATTTTTTCTCCAGAATTGTTCATTCTCCAAAAAATTAAGAACACGGAGGCTTGTTTTGCAAATCAATAATATAATTCGTGCGTGAGCGACTACTGTGCCATTGTTTCATTCAGCGTTGATCTTTGGACGCGAACAACTGAGCCAATTTTTGTCGCATGACATCAAAAAAAAAAAGCGTTTTGCTCACAAAGACGCACCATATATGGACACTATGGGAACCTTGATAGCTTTGAATCAACCTGTATGCCTATCAACCAACCGCGGCGGTTTTTTTCTTCTTCATTTGAACTAAATAAAAAAAAAGCAGACATCAATCCTTTTGGGACGTCGGAAATAAATCTGGCCACGCGTGCTATACTCGGAGTACGTGTAGAGAATCTCGCGGGTGCGGGCGCGGGTCGCTTCCGCAAAGTGGAGTATAAAAATCTTATATCCGACAGGAAGCTGCGGGAGTTGCTGCCGAGCGGAAGGGGACGGCGAGGGGTGGCTTGTATCTTTGGCGAAGCGCGCATCAAAACTGTGCGCAGGTTAGAGCCACAGTTCCAGTTGCCGGGTAGGCCGGCCGGCGGCGGGATGGGGGGGGGGGGGGGGATCTTCGAGTTATTACGGTCTCTTCACTGCGCTCGCGGTAACGCGTCTACGTGAATCGAATCGCCGCAAGGTTTATTTATTTTACTTACTTATTTTCTTCCTTTTTTTCGCTGGCCTTTTCTTTTGCCTCCTCGATGGACGCGCTCGTTAGATAAGAGCGACCTTTTCTGGTATGGGAAGAGGGAAGAGAGAGAGAGAGAGATTGATTGATATATTTATTTATGCCCTAGTTGCATAACTTTGGGGCAAAATGGCTTATAGCAGAATACAAGTTTGTTCGCAATATACACGCTTTGCGGTTACATACTTACGAATAATATAAAAAACAAAATATATACAAAAACAAAATAAGAATATAAAGAAAAAGAAAAAGAATCTATACAAAATAAATAATAATATAAAAAATAAAATAAAAAATAAAAAATATAATCAAAAATATAATAATTGCCATGATAATAATAGTACAACGCAAAATTTTAAGTACAGAGTGCACAGTGACGTCGGCTGCATAACCGACCGCACTCTACACACTTTCAATACTACACGGTGTCACGCACGAATAAATAAGAAAAAAGGCGCTCCTTGAACACATGCAGTGAGGACAGCGACGTTATCTCACTCGGTAGGGAATTCCAAAAATAAACCGCACTAACATAAAAAGAATTTTGGTAAGTCGCGGTACGACAGACAGGAATAGCGAAGTGCGAATCAATGAGCGCAGCGCGTGTTAGGTACGCAGAAGGTACAGGACGTACGAATAATTCCCCGAGATAGTCGGGAGCATCACCCCGATGGATCTTAAAGACTAGTATACCCAAGAAGTATTTCCGCCTTGCACTAATCGTCAGCCATCCAAGTCTCCTTCGGTGTGGGGTAATATGCTCATCACGGTTCAGATTAAAAATAAATCTAATACATTTATTTAAGAGACGTTCAAGAAGTAGATTTAACTCAGCTGTTATATCAATGATGACTAAACAACAATAGTCTAATAAAGGAAATATTAGGGAAAGTATGAGAATAGAACGCAATTTGGAGGTGAGAGCTAGTCTTCGGAATTTGAGTTTATGTAAAGAATAATTTACTTTTTTCGAAATTGATAAAACTTGCGCACGCCACGAAAGATTTGATTGAAAAACAACACCTAAGTTCCTGGCCTCGCTGACATACGATAAAGGTGTACCTAGTACCTCAATTTGGGCTAGTGAGTTTAAGTCTGTTTGATTTATGAATTTATTGCTACCCAGAATAAGAACCTTAGACTTAGCTAGGTTAAGCTTAAGGCCATTGGCAATAGCGAAATTAGAGATGACTCCTACGTCGTGAGTTAGTTTTGAGAGACCAAGATGTAGTTCCGCTGGCGAGCAGCTAAGATACATCTGCGTATCGTCAGCAAACACTAAATGTTGAGAGTGCCTGAGGTTCAGCGCAATGCCATTAATGTATAGAGAAAACAACAGAGGACCCAGAACAGATCCCTGAGGTACACCATGCGAGGTAAATTTCCAGTTAGAGAGTTTGCCGTGATCGTCTCTAACTGCTTGCGATCTATTGGAAAGATAAGAAAATAACCAGTCTAACACCTGCTCGGTAAAACCCAACTTCCGAAGTTTTAAAATTAGAAGAGCATGCGGAACAGTGTCGAATGCTTTGCTAAAATCGAAGAGTACCAAGATGGTAATAAGTCGGTCATCAACGGCTTTCCTCACGTCGTGACATAATCGCAGCAGCGCAGTTTGTGTACTGAAGTGCTTTCTATATCCTGACTGTCTCTTATCTAAGATATTATTTTGTGATAAGTAGCTGGTAATCTGGGAAAGTACTATCTTTTCAAAAATTTTAGAAAGCTCACACAGATTTGCTATTGGTCTTGCGTCAGAAGGTGAAAACGGCGGATTTGCTTTCAATAATGGCCTAATATGAGCAGAGAGAGAGAGCAGAGAGAGAGAGAGAGAGAGAGAGAGAGAGAGAGAGAGAGAGAGAGAGAGAGAGAGAGAGAGAGAGAGAGAGAGAGAGAGAGAGAGAGAGAGAGAGAGAGAGAGAGAGAGAGAGAGAGAGAGAGAGAGAGAGAGAGAGAGAGAGAGAGAGAGAGAGAGAGAGAGAGAGCGAGAGCGAGAGAGAGAGTGAGAGAAAGAGTGAGCGGAAAACATTTTATTATCCAACTTGGCTCTCTGGAAGCGTGGCTTTCATGTGGACCACGTCGACGGTGGATATTCCGGGAGTGACCATCTCCCATTGAAGACACACGGCGCCATGGATTGAATTCCTTGCGTCCGCGAAAGGCTCATCGATATAGTGAAAAAAAATACCTCGAGCTGACTAAATGCCCCATTGGGTGATTTCAACGAATTATTCATTGAAAAATAGAATATTAGGTTATTTTAAAAATTAACTATTGAAAAATGAAAAATCAAGTAATTTCTAGAAATATTTATTCCTTCGAACTAACGCAATACTCGGAGTAATCAAATAATTTAGTGTTTTATATCAATACCTTGTTGGACACCTGTGAATGAATAATTTCGTCGATCCAAATAATCCTAACTAATATTATAAATCTGACTTTCTATCTGTCCGTTTGTCTGACTGTCCGTTTGTTACTCGATCACGCCAAAACTGCTTGATCGATTTCAATGAAATTTAACATGTAGATAGCTTATGACCTTGGTTATGACATAAGATCCTTTTCATTCTAATATCTAATATTTTTCTAATTATAATATTATATAATCAAATTTAATGTAATGATGAAATTCAAATTGTTACACTTTTGTCTGGAACATTTTTTTGTGACGTCGATAATTACCGAGTTATTTCGGGTGGCAGAGATAAGAGGGACACCCTGTACCACCCTGATAATAAGAGTGACGAAAAAAATGTCAGGAGGTAATTTTATTGATTTCGAAGGGCTGATACAGTGGTGAAAAATTAATTTTTGTCAAGGTCATAGCTTTTGCGTACCCAAGGTCATCAATGATTTTTCTGATGGGAACATGTTTTTTTTTCTTATTAAGACGTTGTAGCTGATATTTAGCTGAATCCAACGACCTATGATATCATGACCTTGAAATGATTTTTCACCAAAATACACGTGTAAGAACGGGAAATAGTGATGGTATTGACAATAAGAATATCCGAATAATGTAATTGAATTTTTTGTGCAGAAAATTTATTGTAACAAATGTTCGAAGTGATGGCCATTGAACTCGACACATTTTTGACGACGTCGGATGAATGATTCTCTTGACCTTCGAATAGTTTCTGGTGTGATAGCGACGCAGGCTCTTGTAATTCATTCTCGCATGTTCGCGGCGTCGTCGGAACATCATGCTTGACTGTACAATCATTCTGCTTGACCGTACAATACCATTTTCGATACGGTTATTACATGTTACTTTGGATGGATATACTTGTCTACTGATTCTTATATTGTGTGACGGGATATTTCTCTGACCACGAGAACGGCAACCAAAAACAATTCGAGAGCTAAGGTGCGAGATCCGTCACCTTCGCCCGTCCACCCGTAGTCGTGCACCCGCAGAACCGGGGCGCCAGTGAATTTTGTTTCACCGGTTTCACAACCGGTATGACCTGGGATCGCGGGGGATCCACCCTCGACCCACCAACGGGGAGACTGGAGGTCTCCCTGAATTTTTGTTGCACCGGAATCCTAACGGGGTCACTGGGAGGCTGGAGACCTCCCTGATTTTTTTATCGCCGGAATCATAACCGGACTAAACTGGGCGCACTTCGACGGGGGGACGGTTGCGGTACAGCACGGCCGCTCAGGCTGTGGGTTGCGATAGAGGGGTCGGGATTCACCGGGGGAGTAGCTCAACTGTCGAGAATGAAATAAAATAAAATAAAATAATTATTTTATTTTATTTTGCGGGAGCTGAATTTTACACCGAAAATCCCGAGAACTAAACGCAGAACTCTTAATCACAAACACGTAAACGCGAGCGAGAACGTTACCCGCACGGGAGCGAGAGAGCACCACTCAGGTGTCTCTACCGCGAGAGCGAGAACGCGACTTTTCTTTCGCGAGAGAGACCACGACACGTCTCTCCATCGCGAGGTCTGAAACACGACTCTACGAGAACTACTTCCGAAATCTTGCGGCGGACTGTACCTCGCACGACGAAGGCCAGCGCGCGAGAGCATTGTCGAGCGCGCTTACCGAAAAAAAGGTAAACACGCTCGTGCGATCGGACCATGCGAGAACGCTGGTCTAAGCGAGAATCCTTATCTCGTAATTTTCGTGAGCTGAAATATTATTTCGGGAGCTGGAATATTCTAATAGAATATTCCTTTCGGAATCTATATTTTCTGCCCGTGTTACCCCGCAACGGAACGGTAACAAATCGGGACCTTTTCTCCTCGGTAGCATGGAGACTCTCGGGGATCGCATCCCCGGGTCACCGTGCGAGAGCGGGCAAAGCTTCTCTCCGGAAGCGCGGCACGGAGTCCTCCAGCCTCCGTCCGTAACTCAACGGCCCGCTCCTCGGCATGATGCACCTCTCAGTGGGGCGCCGGCGTCTCAGCCGGGCGTGCACCGATTCACCGAAGAATCTCGTTGGGTGCTTCCCTCGGTCGGGATTGCTCGATACGTTGAGCGACACGCCGCTCGACCGAGTTCCGCACGCCAACCTAACCCAACGATAACGACAACAAACCTAAACGCAACGAAACAATTATACGGAGAAAAGGCCTTTAACACAACGGGTGGGTCTCAACCCGGGCATCGAGAACGTAATCTCATCACCGGTAGCTTTTCTATTGACATTATTGTATCCGTTGGATAACCTGCGCCGCTATCACACCAGAAACTATTCGAAGGTCAAGAGAAATCATTCATCCAACATCTTAAAAAATGTGTCGAGGTTGATGGCCATCACTTCGAACATTTATTACGATAAATTTTCTGCACAAAACATTCAATTACATTGTTCGGATATTCCTATTGTCAATACCATCACGATTTCACGTTTTTACACGTGTATTTTGGTGAAAAATCATTTTAAGGTCGTGATATCATAGGTCGTTGGATTCGTCTGAATATCAGCTACAACGTCTTAATAAAAAAAAACATGTTTCTGTTTGAAAAACCATTGATGACTTTGAGAACGCAAAAACTATGATCTTGACAAAAATGAATTTTTCACCATTGTATCAGCCCTTCGAAATCAATCAAATTATTTCGTGACATTTTTTTCGTCACTGTAAAGGCAACGGAGATATTTCGGGTGGTCACGTTAAATGGTCCACCCTGCATTTACATATATACATGTACACATTACTGATTTAAAACAAAGTATTTGCATACCTCGTTTTTTCCTGTGTATATTTTCTGTACACTTTTATTATAATGCGTTGTTTATATTGAATTATATTATTCTTAAATATTTATTTATATTTGAGATAAGCTACTGAATAAACAGCTGCGCATATATTGATCACTTCTTCGGAGAGAAGAATAATATTTCAGATAAACGCGGTATGGAAATACCTCATTTACCCTCTGTGTTTGTGTATATATATATTGTTACACCGTTGGGTGAAAATATATGTTTTTAAAAAAATGTCGTTATCGCGTATCGAAGAGTGTTCTTTATTTAGTATTACAATCGTATAACGAATTATTGATCGATGTTATTCTCGGAGTCCTCTTCTTCCTTGACGATTGTAATATGATGCGCCAACCGATGACTCTTCTTTCACGATAGCGGCAAAGTAGTAAAACGTCGATCGAAGTGCGTAGTTAATTGCGTATAAAGTTCTTAATGACAACCGAATGAAGATTCCAGAGTGACAACTACGCGGACAATATGCACAAAGCTCGGCAACGATATTCAAACGATACGCTCGACGGAGACTCTGGATGTCTATCTCTGATCTGTCTCTGGTCTGTCTGTGATCTTTCTGTGGTCTCTCTTTGTATGCGCTCGCGGATGCTCTTATATAGTATTTAGGAATAACGCAATTAGTATCTACTACTTGGCGGGGACAAAAAAATATCGCGTCACTAGCTGATTTATCCAGAAAGTATTAGGTTACATCGTTACAATATATATATATATATATATATATATATCAAGAGACGCGGCAGCGTCTCGACGCCAAGTAATAAAAAAAAACGACTGTCACGACAACCACACGCCACGCACTCTTTATACACCAAGATGGACTTTAGCAGACGATTTTTAAATTTATAATCGACATTGCGCGAAAACGCGGAGACGAATCGAAAATCTGATGACATTTTACCAATGAAATGTTATTTTTTCCTATCGATTTTGTTTGGGTCATTTTTCGATCCGCCTACTCAAACTTGAGATCTCGTAATATTTGGCCGAATTTCTGAGCGACTTTTTTACCACAAAAATTCTTCAACACTTTAGAACGTTCCAGAATCGTCGGTTTTCTTGGAGGAATAAAGTTATTCGGTCGCATCGTAAGCTATACTACATACGTCCTTTTGGGAAAAGTGTTAAGGGGGAATATCAGTGTGACAGGCTGAAAAATGAGGTATTTTTTGGGAATTAAAAAAAAACGGCTCGATCAAATTAATTGAAATTTTGTTTATTAATTATTGAAGTAATGAAGCATACAAGGAATTTTTTTTTTTTAATTTTTAGTAGGGGAGAGTGGTCCTGAGTCGGCACTGCGGATTGAGCCGGCACCATGGTGTTCCTCAGAGATGGAGTGCGTGTCGGCTCAATTATTTTGTCGTATGGCATGTTGGTAAACACTGACGTAAATTATGCTTACAATTGTCAGTTTAGATTGTTCTGCGCAGCGTGAGCGCGTTTATATTTTTTGTTTGTGACATAATTTTATTTTCGTCATTCATTCTGAAGCAGCTACAAATATGTAAATATTTCAAAAATTTGAAATGAATGAGTGCATTGTTTTCTTTATTCAATGTTCTAATTGATTGGATTTGTCGATTTTCCATTCGGATTTGTTCGCGTGCGTAATCACGTGAAACGGATAGAAAGTCGTAGTGGTCTTGAGTCGGCACCAAACAGGTGGTCCTGAGTCGGCACCAATTTTTTTGATCTTGTTGCCTTTTTGTATTGTTTCTGTTCTTTTTTTTTTTGCATTTTCGGTGTTTTTGCTCTATAGTCATGGGACGCAATTTCAAACGCAAGACACAAAAGATAAAATACGACGACAAGAACGCCAGTCCTCGCAGCCCTCCACAAGTGGATTGCACTTGCGTTCGCGTTCGCTACAGAGTTCAGTACGCCCCACGTACTGCGAATCTGCCGACGATAGTGAGTGATCATCTCTTTTTCAATTTTTTTTTTTTCATTCAATCCAAAATTCACATTTTTTTATTTTCAACATTGTACTCGAAAAATGTTTCCATATAAAATTGGACAAAAAATGCATGTTTTATTCTTCTAAATCGTTCAAATTCATCCATTACCTGTCGTAATTTAGAGAATCTACGCTTTTTCCTGCATTCGAGTGAAAAAAATGGGGGTGCCGGCTCAAGACCAGGGGGGTGCCGACTCAGGAACACTATTTTGAGAAATGATCAAGATGTAAATGACATTGGATTATAGGCAAGCGATCGGTGTACGCAACTAAGCACTTAGCAGCGCTATGAAATCCGATTTACCTTCTGTTTTCGGACAAAAAGCTTAGTGGGCCGACTCAGGACCACTCTCCCCTACATTTTATTAAGCAGAGGAGCGGTCGCAAAATGGCGTCTCAAAAAAAGACTCCCCAACGGTTGACAGCATAAGTGCCACAGCAAGCATCTGAAATCAAAAATTCAAAAAGATTATTAAATTATAATAGTATAGCTATCGCAGCATCGTAGGAAATTTGAAAATTTTGATTAGAAAAAAAATGGCGGCCATTTAAAAAAAAATCGAATTTTACACAAAAATTTCGCAGTAAATTGTTAATAAAAAAAAAAGTAAACAATTAAAAAAAACTCTACAATGCGACGATAGCGATAAGTTTTCTGAAGAGAATCCTTTTTGAATGAAGTCGATTGGATAAAATTTGACAGAGTTATGCTGTCAACCAGGTCAAAAAACATGGTTTCGAGAAAAACGCGTTTAAAGTTTTGAGAGGATAAAATTGAATGATGTAACTTAAATATTAATATAAAACAAGTTCTTACCAATTAGTCTGCTATCCCTGGACCATACAGAAGCTCTTTTGCACCCAGCAATATCATATCCTCATCCTGAAGTGGGTTTGTAGTACTCAAGCGTCCCTCGTGCGTGTTTGCTGCTGAGTAGCAATCGGCGTCCTTGATACGCTTTCGGTCGATTTCGTGGCAATAATTGAAAAGTTTCTCGCCTATGGAGATGCCCAAGTCCTCAACAACATCCAACAAAGCCACGTGACCATCGTTAAATATTATAGCAGCCAAATTAGCGGCTATTTTGACTACTTGGGAGCCGCAAAAATGACTTTTCGGAGCAAATTTGTTTGTTTTATTGATTCTTTTTACACACTCACTGGCTGAAAGTATCATCCGTGTTAAATCATCGAAGGCTGTTTGGAAGCGGACATGAATTAATTTTTTTTTCAACACATGATTTGCATTTTACAACTAATTTAAATCCCAATCCGCGTATGCTCGTTTCTGCAAAGTCAATTTCACTTCCATATTCTTTACACTTCACAATTTTTTTAGTTCGGAAAAAATACTAGAAAAATAAATTAAGCGGTAAGAAACACTTGGATTCACTGTAACTGAAGTCTCGCCAAACACGCTTAGTTTAGCCGAGGAGGTACTTGTATTTCCTTCTTCTTTTTCCAAAACATATCGATTCTTCGGTGTGGCGAATTTCGTGTTTTTCCTATCAGCCCTTACTACATTGTCACCCGGAACGTGTCTTTTACTTTTTCTGTCCTTTTTGTTTATTTACACTTTCACAATTTATAAATACTACAAGAAACCGTTGGGACGCACGCTACTCGAAACACGCCTTGTAAGACGCACATTACTCGAAATATGGCTTGTAACTAACCAACTGACTACTAATACACAAATATATATATACCTGGCTCCCCCTGGCACGCAGGTAGTCACGCAGGTATAAATTTTGGCGCCTGAATAGACGAAAAAGGCGCGACGCGTCCGGCCCGTATAGAAGGCTCTGAGAGCGTCGACGCTTGGCGCCAATTTCGAATACTTCTAAGCCGAATATTGTTTTGAAAATTTGTAGGCATATTCTTAAAGGCCAAAACTATCTATTTAAGCAAAAAAAATCGATTTTTTTTCACACTGATATTCCCCCTTAACATGGGGAACGCTCAGCGTTTCAGCCTGAAGTGCACCGTTTGCGCACTTCAGGGCAAAGCTACTATAAACAAACGATGGCGCGCTAGAAACGTCAAAAGTCGAGTTCTTCGAATGTATGGCCTCTATCGGCTTTAACCTCCAAGTAGGGTTAGAGCGCGAAAGTGGAAAGGCAGTGAAAGTGTAAAAGCAGCGAAAGTGGATAGAAGTTCATAAAAAACAGCCCTAATTACGGTTACAAAATTTATTTATAAACAAACGACCCCCGTATATGTCATGATACAGGACTTCCGGCGTGGATGAGCGAGTGTCTGCGTGGAGAGGAATGATTGGTTAATAAATTAATTAATTGTGTGCGCATTCGTGAAGGTAGAAGAAATGAGAGTAAAAGCGTCGAAGGGCAGTGAGAGATAACGCGTGATAGCGAAAGAATACAAGCGGTTGCGAAGGATATCGTATCACGTGGTTGGGCCTCACAGCGGAGACCAACCCGTGCGCGTTTCCACAGTTTTCTTTTCTTTGTCTTTATCGTAGTTTTAAGTTATTTAAATAAATCTATTTCTTTTGGAAATTCCACGGAGATTACGGCGCCCCTATTCTGGCTACCCTCGGATTCCCCTCTACCTCCGAAATCCAAGCCTGCGGAAAACGTGAAAGCGGACATTGCAGAACGGGGGTTAATGTTTAGCGAGAAACGGTAGCTCCTATATAACACATCAGAAGTGGGATCTGTGGGGAATTTGTATAGGAGCCAAAAGTGCGCGTATGGCGAACGAAAAAGACTTTCAAAATTTCTACCGAGCGACGCTACGCGAAAAGGCGTCGGGCGGTAGATCCGCGAATCAAGATGGCGATGATCTCGTTGCGCAAGAGATCAGTCGCATGCGAAACATATACGAACAAGAGCGAACGGGGATAAATCGACCCTGCGGCGTAAAGTCGCTTGATCGAGCGGGAGCACAAGATGACGGTGCTATACCGAAAACGCGTCCCTCGGTTGAGCTCACCAAGGATCACGCGTGCGCAATAGAGTCACGCGAACCGAGCGAAAATGGCGACGACCGAACAGAGCCCGAACCAGCGTCAGGTGATCGGCCACAATCACCGGGAGCAAACACTATAACGAGACTTTTCAAGCGGCGTTGAACGATGCGGAAGCGACAGAGGATCTCTTGCGACGATTGCTGGCTCGAATGGCATTTCATGCACAACCGCGCGCAGAAATTCCTCTGTATCATATGATACCTAACCTTAGCAGGAATATTGAAGAATTTCGCGGTGATGTAGGTGGAGTGAGACCTCGTGAGTGGATCGACAATCTAGAATCGATGCAACGGATACACCAATGGCCGGATAACTATGCGCTCGAGACAGCCCGCATGCATTTGAAAGGGGGCGCTCGAGAATGGTATAAGGCGAGATCATCAACGCTACAATCGTGGAGAGAATTCAACGAGGCCTTTGGTAAAACATTTTGCATCTCCACGAGCAAGTCGGACAAGTGGCAACGAATGGTCAACCGAGCGCAAGGGAGAGACGAATCAGTGACAGAGTATTTTCACATTAAAACGCGATTGTGTCTCGATCTCGGCCTCGAATTGGCGGACGTGAAAGAACAAATCCTTGATGGCTTTTGGTCCCGAGAACTATGCCTTTCGTTATTATCCAAACCACATTATTCGTTAGACGAGTTGTTGCACGGGCTACCCATGTAGAAATTGACCATCGGCCCAGCGCTGGCTCAGTGTCGAACTTGATTGGCCGAGGCTCGGCAAAAATGCTTGGCCCAGGCATGGAAATGTGACGCGCGGCGGACGCTCGGCAGCCGAGGGTTGGCTACAATGCCAGGACTACGACTGGCCCATGTATAAATTGAGCATCGGCCCAGCGCTGGCTCAGTGTCGAACTTGATTGGCCGAGACTCGACAAAAACGCTTGGCCCAGGCATGGAAATGTGACGCGCGGCTGACGCTCGGCAGCCGACGGTTGGCTATGATGCCAGGATCACGACTGGCCCATGTATAAATTGAGCATTGGCCCAGCGCTGGCTCAATGTCGAACTTGATTGGCCGAGGCTCGGCAAAAATGCTTGGCCCAGGTAGGGAAATGTGACGCGCGGCTAACGCTCGGCAGCCGAGGGTTGGCTACGATGCCAGGACCACGACTGGCCTATGTATAAATTGAGCATCGGCCCACCGCTGGCTCAGTGTCGAACTTGATTGGCCGAGGCTCGGCAAAAATGCTTGGTCCAGGTATGTAAATGTTACGCGCGGCTCACGCTCGGCAGCCGAGGGTTGGCTACGATGCCTGGATCACAAGGATGATAATTATATTTCCAGTTTGAGAGAGTGCGAGAGTGGGAGAAAGAGAGTGAGTGAGAGAGAGAGAGAGGGCGGGTGAGAGGGTGGATGGATGAATGGATGAGAATATGAACACGTGAAAATGTGAAAATGCGAAAATGTCAAAATGTGAAAATGCGAAAATGTGAAAACGCGAAAATGTAAAAATGCGAACATGTGAAAATGTGAAAAGCGTGAAAAATGTGAAAATGCGAACATGTGAGAATGTGAAAAATGCGAAAATGTGACAATGTGAAAATGTGAAAACGCGAAAATTTGATGGATAGATGGAGAGCGAGAGAGTGAGAGAGCGAGCATGTGATAATGTGAGGGAGAGCAACTCATATTATTTGCATGTACCTTTTTCTTCATCACCCGAAAAGTCTGATAACATTTCCAATGCCATGAAATAGTTGCACGTTGTGTAATATCTGTAGATTTTTTCTGATAGGAACGGAATACTGAGCTGATATGTCAACCAGCTATATCAGCTATATCAAGGTTAATAAACGTTAAAACAATATAAAGAGGTTAAAAAAATAAAACTAAAAACTAAAAAAACCATGTAAAGGGTTTATACTATATAAGGGTTAAAGTATACAGAGAGATAAAGATTTGCGAATCATATGAGAGAGTTGACTTTAAAAAATATATATATATTTTGCAGAGAGTGAAAAAAATTCTGAAAATATATTGTTCGGAGTAAAAAAGTGAATTATTGGTGTTATTCAGTATTATTATGAAATAAATGAACTGAAATAAGAGATAGTTACTGTTGATTAGCATTATTATAAGCTGAAAATTGAAATGAATGGTCCGAAGAATAAAATTCTCCTTCGCTAGCTAAACTGACAACAGTACACAACATTTTTAAATACATTAGGACAGAGTAAAACTGTAAGCTAAGACTGCAAGAGCTTTAGAAATACAATGTGGCGATGATTTATACGACCAATCCATACAAAACAATGCCAGCATATAAAAACAACGATATAAGTTATTGATACAAAATTATTACTCTGAATTAAACCTTCAATACATTACTCTGTAGTTCGTACGAGGTTTATTTGGCCACTAAATAAAAGTTTCATTGAGAGTAAGAATTAAAAAAAAAATAGCGAGGAGATAGTAATGAACATTTTCAAATCATGTCGCAGATTGCAAAAAAGATTATGTGCATGCTACCACAAGGGCAAAAATATATCTTCGGTAACTAACTAACTGCAGGGTAAAAAGTGTTTTAAAGGGCATTGCTAAGCGGTAAGGCCCTTAACATATCCGAGAGTGAAAAACCTTTTAAGGCCATATAGGAAAAAGTGAAAGAATTACATCGGAGAGAGAGAAAAATATTTTAAAAAGATATCGGAGAGCGAGGAAAACAATTTATAAAGATAGCAATGAGAGAGAAAAAGATTTTGAAAGGATATCGGTGAGTGAGAAAAATATATAAAAAAGATATCGGTGAGAGAGAAGATTTTATAAAGATATCGGTAAGAAAGAAAAAGATTTTGAAAAGATATCTGCGATAGAGAGGGAAAGATTTTGAAAGGATATTGATGAGGGAAAAAAAGATATAACAACATATTAGCAAAAGTCAATTAGGTTTTAAAAGTATGTTCTAGGGTTATGAGGCATGTATCTAACTGATGAAAATTGATCGATTGGAAACAAAAAACTTCCAAACAGATATTAATATAAAAAAAAGATAGCAAATTATAGGTTAGTTTTCGTCCGTGAAGAGTCTCACCGTCAGAGATTATCACCAATTTCGGCAAAATTATAAGTTTTATATTATTATATCACGACAATCATATTTTTCAAAAATAAGATATTGCTCCACGAATAAAAAACATTTTATCACGTTATATCTAAAGCTAAAGATTACAACTGAATTTCAGAAAACAAATTGAAACATAGTATGGGCTATTGATAATCCCGATTCAGAAAACACTTCACCGTGAATATTGGCTGTCAATTCGTTTGTATATTTGTAATTATCAATCACACAAATACTTTTTTTCACTTGGTCGTTTAAAACAACACGAGATCTTCCTTGTTCCAACACTAAAAACTCTGAATAATATGGCTGCATGAGGGTAGATGGACACACATGCATAGTACCGATATTCTGTAACTCGCTGGCGAGCGTTTTCGTCATAACTAACGATAACCAATAAGAGGCTCCTTTTCTTCTGTGTTCGTGCATGTGATTGGCTGTCAGTCCAATTTTTGCCTTTTGCTAACGCTGGCTCTGGCGTTGAGCCAGCGATAGGTCTGTTCTGTACCATCGACATGCTGACGCTTGGGCCAGCCTAGAATGCCGACGCTTGGTATCCTGTACTGGGCCAAATCTCAGCCGATTGTCCATTAACGGTTGAGCCAGCGCTGGCTCTGGCGTTGAGCCAGCGTTGGGCCCGTTCTGTACCATCGACATGCTGACGCTTGGGCCAGTCTAGAATGCCGACGTTTGGTATCCAATACTGGGCCAAGTCTCAGCCGATTGTGCACTAACGGTTGAGCCAGCGCTGGCTCTGGCGTTGAGCCAACGTTGGGCCTGTTCTGTACCATCGACATGCTAACGCTTGGGCCAGTCTAGAATACCGACGCTTCGTATCCAGTACTGGGCCAAGTCTCAGCCGATTGTCCACAAGCGGTTGAGCCAGCGCTGGCTCTGGCGTTGGCTCTGGCGTTGAGCCAGCGTTGGGCCTGTTCTGTACCATCGACATGCTGAAGCTTGGAAAAGTCTAGAATGCCGACGCTTGGTATCCAACACTGGGGCAATTCTCAACCGATTGCCCATTAACGGTTGAGCCAGCGCTGGCTTTGGCGTTGAGCCAGCGTTGGGCCTGTTCTGTACCATCGATATGCTAACGCTTCGGCCAGTTTAGAATACCGACGCTTGATATCCAGTACTGGGCCAAGTCTCAGCCGATTGTCCACAAGCGGTTGAGCCAGCGCGGGCTCTAGCGTTGGCTCTGGCGTTGAGCCAGCGTTGGGCCTGTTCTGTACCATCGACATGCTGACGCTTGCGCCAGCCTAGAATGCCGACGCTTGGTATCCAGCACTGGGCCAAGTCTCAGCCGATTGTCCATTGACGGTTTAGCCAGCGCTGGCTCTGGCGTTGAGCCAGCGTTGGGTCTGTTCTGTACCAGCGACATGCTGAAGCTTGGGCCAGTCTAGACTGCCGACGCTTGGCATCCAGTACTGGGCCAAGTCTCAGCCGATTGTCCACTAACGGCTGAGCATTGGCATTTCTACGTGGGTAGTAAAAAATGAACGAATATTGACGCAGAGAACTACGCGAATACGTGCGTAGTTCTCTGTGTAAACAAACAATGTACAGTGCGAACGCGAATGAAGGCCGAAAAGATACACGCTTCACGTGGAAGAATAATAATGGGGAAATAAAGTGTTTCAATTGTCAGAAATACGGGCATCTGTCGCGGGATTGCCCGGAACCGCGCCGAGAATTAAAGTGCCTGCAGTGCGGGTAAACGGGCCATACGAAGAAATATCGTGCAGAAGGAGGAAGCGCGAACGACACGCAAATACGTCTATTGAACGGCAACGATGACAAACGTGCAATAGCGAAATATATTAAAAAAGTGGAAATCGAAGGTAAAGAAGTAACTGCATTTATCGACGCGGGCAATTCCGATTTTACAATTAAAGCAACTCGGGTGCTGGCTAACGGGTACGAACTAATTCCTCTCGTGAATTATTTGAAAGCTTTCGGGCTCGCGGAATATCGTGTATTATCGCCGGGCGTGATTAAAGCCGACGTTAGTGTAGATAGCGTGTTAGTCCCCGATGTTATTTTTCGAGTGGTCCCGGACGATACGCAAGATTACGATGCGCTTATTGGGCGTACATTTATGGAGACACCGTACGTAAAATATGATAAAGTCGACGATTGTCTTACGTTTACCTACCGCGAGGAGGCGCGACAAGCCGCCATCGAACCCAACGACCACGTGACGTGCGCGAAATTTCGTACGAGCGAGGACCAAAGCGTTGCACCCGCTGAAATGCGTGTGATTAGCGTAGTGAATGATTACGAGGCCCATGAAGTGGCCATTTGGAACATCGGTCGAGACGAGATGAAAATTCGCGAAGGTCAGTGTCTCCTACGAGGAGAAGTGGGCGAATTACCTAGTGTCGAACCGACAACGGAGAAACGCGTGACCGGTGAAAATGACCTCGAAATCGGCGAAGGTCAGCCGCAAGAAGTCGTTGACGACTTAGTCAAACTTTTAAACGAGTACCGCGATCGTGTGGCGTTAGATGTAACCGAGTTAGGAAAGGCTACGGGGTTAAAAATGGACATCGTCGAAAAACCCGGCAGTTGTCCTGTGAGTGCGAAACCGTACCGCGCAAGTCCGAAGGAACGTGAGGATATTCGGAAAATATTACAAGAATGGCGCGAAGCGGGCATCGTGCAGGATACCGAGTCCCCATACGCGAGCTCAGTTCTATTAGTGCGAAAAAAGGACGGGAGTTCGCGATTGGTCGCTGACTTTCGGCCTCTAAATAAGCAGACGGAGAGGGTACATTTCCCCCTTCCGAACCTGGACGATCACCTCGCGTTAATTAGAGGCAGTCGACTTTTCATAACACTCGATTGAGCCCATGGGTACCTTCAAATACCTCTAATGGACCGTGCGAAAGCGAAGACCGAGATTATTACTCCCGACGAGACCGCGGAATTTACGCGAATGCTCTTCGGATTAATGAATGGACCGGCATATCTTTCTAAAGTGATGCACAAAGCCCTCGGACCGTTACGAGATAACGTCGTCTTGTATTATCTCGACGATATATTTATTCCCGGACACGATTGGATAGATCTACGCGGTAGACTCATAGAAACGCTAAACGCGCTAAGAGCTGCGGCTTGACCATCAAATTAAGCAAGTGTCGGTTCTTGCAAACACGCGTTACTTATTTAGGCCACGTGATCGGAGTGTCGGGAATAGAGCCCGGCGAAACGAAGGTACGCGCGATAGCCGAATACCCAGTGCCGAGAAACGCGTCGGAATTGCGCTGATTTTTAGGAATGGCTAGTTTTTTTAGACGATTCGTACCGCAATTCGCACGAATCGCCACGCCGTTACACGCGTTGTTAAAAAGCAAAGTAGCGTTTGTGTGAAGTGAACGAGAGCAGAGTGCCTTTCGAGAGATCAAGGACGTTCTAATAAATCAACCGGTTCTCCAACCTTTCGATCCCAAGAGGGAAATGCAATTACATACGGACGCGAGTGCCGACGGACTTGGGGCGCCATTGCTCCAAAAGAGTGACCTAGGGCAGTGGCAATTAGTATATGCGGTTAGTAGACGCACGAGTAATCCGGAGCGCCATTATCACTCGAGCAAACTCGAGTTACTCGCGATTGTTTGGGCAGTGACGCGTTTACGACCCTTACTATTAAACATATCTTTCATAATCGTGACAGACTGTCAAGCGCTCGTGCATTTGAGTACGACAAAAACAACGAATCCTCAAATTATACGTTGGGTCAGTGCCTTAACCGAATTTGACTTTACCATTATGCATAAGCCCGGCGAGAAATTTGCGCACGCGGACGCGTTAAGTAGAGCGCCGGTAGCCGCGAAAACGAACGCGAAGATCGAGATCGTACGTGCGCGATGATGATGAGGGACTATTATTTCCCCGGAATGCGACGGTATACGCGTAAACACATTGGAGCGTGCATCCCGTGTGCTATCTCGAAAGGGAGAAGCGGACGGCCAAAAGGGGAATTGCATCCGATACCCGCTGGTGATAGGCCGTTCGCGCTAATTCACGTGGACCATACGGGCCCTTTTGTAACCTCTAAATTGGGAAATAAGTACATCCTGGTAATTGTAGACAACCTTACGAAATATGTAATGCTTCATGCGACCCGCGATATGAAAACGCGGAGTGTTATTCGAGCTCTCGAGAAATTAGTCGAAAATTTCGGAGCGCTCGGGAGAATTGTGAGTGATCGAGGTACTTGCTTCACGTCGAAGCCATTTTCAGAATTTTGCGAACGTCAAGGGATTCGACATACTCTGAACTCGCCGCGGCACCCGCAAGCCAATGGGTTAGTGGAGCATATGAACAGCACGTTGGTCTCTGCGCTGCAAACGAGCCTCGAGGACTCGGAAGGAAGAAACTGGGACTTACGATTGGCCAAAGTACAACGAGACTTGAACGACGCGCCCAACGCTGCGACAAAACGAAGTCCGTTTGAGCTATTATACGGCTATCCCGCGAGACGAAACGAGGGAGAACTTCGTACTCTTATCGACGAGAACACTACGTATACACCACCGCAGGAGTTACAGGAAGAATCGCGGGAGAGTACTCGAAAGAGTCAGTTGGCAATGAAGCAGCGTTACGACGCAAAGCGAACGAAGAATATTGAGTTCGCAGTCGGCGACCTAATCTTTATGAGTGCTGCTAAAGAAAACACCGGAGGAAGTACCAAGCTCCTGTGGAAATATCGCGGGCCACTCACGATCGTCGACAAACTACCTGGTGACACCTTTAAAGTCGCCGACGTGGAGCCACACCAGGGCCGTCGATATGCTAGCACAGCGCACGCTAGCCAGATGAGACCGTGGCACCCCCACCGCGACGATGACGAAGAAAGCGAGTCATCAACGATAGAAGACCCTGACGACAGGGAACGAGAAGCGTCGGATGCCGACGAAACCAAGTTGCGTGGCGCAACGTCCGCCGAAGGGGATCACCCCCGAAAAGAGAAAATAGCCGAAACAGGAAGGTCTGGACCTGGACGTCCCGTACGCGTCAAACGTCGACCCAAACACCTCGAGAACTACGATACGACCCTATTACTCGAGGACGAGCAAGCCGTCAGGGAGGGCGAGTGATACAGGACTTCCGGCGTGGATGAGCAAGTGTCTGCGTGGAGAGGAATGATTGGTTAATAAATGAATTAATTGTGTGAGCATGCGTAAAGGTAGAAGAAATGAGAGTAAAAGCGTCGAAGGGCAGTGAGAGATAACGCGTGATAGCGAAAGGATACAAGCGGTTGCGAAGGATATCGTGTCACGTGGTTGGGCCTCACAGCGAAGACCAACCCGTGCGCGTTTCCACAGTTTTCTTTTCTTTGTCTTTATCGTTATAAGTTATCTAAATAAATCTATTTCTTTTGGAAATTCCACGGAGATTACGTCGCCTCTATTCTTGCTACCCTCGGATTCCCCTCTACCTCCGAAATCCAAGCCTACGGAAAACGTGAAAGCGGACATTACAGAACGGGGGTTAACGTTTAGCGAGAAACGGTAGCTCCAATATAACAGTCATAATATTATAATGAAAAATTCCATCGTTTTTGGTTATACATACTCGCAGATTCTTGCCGCGGATCCACAATCAATACGCGTCAAGTGAGTTGATATGACAATAAGGCGATTTTTCATAACCTCACTACATAATGGACGGACGTGCGAAAGAGTTTAAGTGGGAATTGTGTTATTTTAAAAGCGAATTGCATAAGTTTTTACTGCATCATATCGTGAAACAGCGTAAACATGACGTATGTACGTATGAAAAACGTCACGTGGCTCGGAAAGATCCCAACGCCGAGATAGAAAGTGAAACGACGATCGCAGTCGACCAAACGGGGATTTTACGTTTGAGGAAAAAGGTGAGTAAATATAAAATTATAATTTTTATAAAGTCATATGAGTACTATATCTGCATAATAGTGTACGATCTGAGTTTGAGTTTTCCCCATTTTGAAGTGATGAATAGAATATGTTAATGTTTATAGGGCCAAATATACCACCACGTGACCGTCTGGAATGATGCAGTGCTCAATTTCTCATTCACATCCGGAAAAACTGCAAGTTTCGCCAGACAACTATCGACAGTAACATCGATGCGGTGTACGCAGCTTATGGCAGAACTTTTCAACAATTATAATGGTAATATTCTTCTATCCGGTAGTGCATTCTTTGCGTAGACTGGTTAAGCCATAATCATTATCTGCGTAGACTGGTTACGCTAGAAGAATTCCTTGCGTAGACTGGTTACGCTAGAAGAATTCCTTGCAAAGACTGTGTACGCTTGAAGTTACATATAAAGTGTATTTAATTAATTGTACAACGACCTTAGATTTCTTAAATAAAAATTGGGAAACTGAGTATAAATGTGTGATAATAATTTCTCAAATTACTATTGTGCCAAAGTCAATTTCAAAATTCAAATTCAAATCAAATTTATTAAACATTTAAAAAGATGAGCGTCTCAAACTTTTATTTATAGTCAGATATAGGTGACTTGGTAAGAAAAAATATTTTCTACTTTTCAGTACATTAAATAAAAGCTTGTTTTTTTTTAATTATTTTTTTACATATAAATTATTTTGTACTTTTTAGTCTGTAATTTTTTAAAGTCGAATCATGCAGTGTCACCTCTTAGAGGTATGTTTGCAAAATTTCAGAGTTCTAAGTAGTCGGGAAGTGGGTGAAATATCAATTTTCCGGTTTGCATCTCACAGAAAGTCGTTATTTTATACAAGCTTTTATTCACCTTCACTTGTTGTGAGATGCAAAACGGAAAATCGATATTTCACCCACTTCCTGACTACTTATAGCTCTGAAATTTTGGAAACATACAGCTAAGAGGTGACACTGCATGATTCAACTTAAAAAAATTAATAAATAATTAAATAAATAAAAATAACGACTTTCTGTGAGATGCAAAACTGACAATGCATGATTCAACTTAAAAAAAAAAAAAAAAAAAAAAATAACGACTTTCTGTGAGATGCAAAACGGAAAATCGATAGTTCACCCACTTCACGACTACTTAGAGCGCTGACATTTTGCAAGCATGCATCTAAGAAGTGACAATGCATGATTCGACTTTTAAAAAATAAAAAATAAAAACAAATAACGACTATCTGTGAGATGCAAAATGGAAAATCAATATTTCACCCACTTCCCGACGACTTCGAACTCTGAAATTTTGCAAACATGCCTCTAAGAGGTGACACTGCATGATTCAACTTAAAAAAATTAAAGACTAGAAAGTACAAAATAATTTATATGTAAGAAAATAATTTTTTTAAAACAACCTTTTATTTAATGTACTGAAAAGTAGAAAATAATTTTTCTTAGCAAGTCATCTATATGTGATTATAAATAAAAGCTTGGGGCGCTTAAAATTTAGACATATAATCTTTAATTTACATAAATCCGTTGACATATAAATTGTATTTAATTTACTGTAAAAAAACCTTAGATTTCTTAAACAAAAATCGGTAAACTGAGTATAAACGTGTGATAATAATTTCTTAAATTACGATTGTGCCAAATTCAATTTCAAATTTCGAATTCAAAGCTGAAGGTTTTAATTACGGTCCGCACCACTTGCTGGTGGAACAGGAATATCGATATTACTCTCGACACCTATCGCTCCATTTCCGATAGTCTGTCTAACAAGGAAACCGTTTCCGGTGTCCCCCTCCGATTTTATTTATTTTTGGATATGTTATTCTTCATCGAAATCTAAGAGACACATTTTTTTTTATCGGCGGAAAAACAGTTTTAAGGGGTGAAACTCACCCTCAAAGTTAGGCACTCTCCGAGTGAATATTGCAGTTTCGTATAGTTCCAATCAAGATGTTCGAAAGAAACCAATTCGAGAAGAATGCTTCTGGCGAATAATGAAAAATGCGCCTTTTCTAGTTCTGAGGGGGTGATTAGGGGTAAATCTATAGAGGTTGAAAGTTAAAAAATTCATGTAACTCGGAATCTTTTTTTGTTATCTCGATAAAACCAATTCGATGGTCCCGAGCGGGTCTATCTTATCTCGCTCAGACCTTTACGCAGTAGCGTAATTGAAAGGGTCCCAGATGTACATCGTATCTCCCGCAGCCTTAGAACGGAGTATCGTAACTCGCCGACTGCGATATGCTCTATCGTATCTCAGATGCACCAAAACGTTTCATCGTAAGTCGAAATTTGGTGATTTTTGAAAAACATCACTACTAAGTTCGTTCGAGCTTGAAGAATGCCCAGACAAAATTTTAAATCATTTTGATAATTTTTTGTGCTGTAATTAATTAAAGTAAAACAAGATATCGTATCCCCCCGCGCTCTGAAAGTTCCATTCTAGTTTCTACTCTATCGTAAGTCGTCGAAAATCTCGACGACTTACAATGAAAGAATAAGTTATGTAACGATAACAGTTATAAGTATGTTATTATTATGACGTGAATGGAAATAATATAATAATTCATTGATTTAAACAGATAATTAATTAATCATGAAATATAGAAAAATAATAATCGTAATGATATTATTAACACCTTTTGAGATTGGGCGACACAAGAATTGTATTACGGTTATCACTATATCTATTCGTTTGAAAATTGACTGAGATTTCGCGATTTTATTTGAAACAAAAATTGATTACCAGTTACAAGATATTTTATTTTTAAATTTTATTCCGAAAACTTTACATAGTATGAAACAATTTCATTAGAAAAAAATATGCATTAGGTATATCTCTACAAGCAGCTATTTTTCATACAGTTCCATACAAATTATTAGCACACATACATGTGCTAATAATTTGAATGAAAGACCTTTCGTCGAAGCATGACGGCTGTCAGGGGGAAAGCCTACCAAAGACCTTTCGACCGAAATTTATGATGAATATTATGATAATAGTATATTATGTTTCTATTTTCACAACCCTTTTCATGTCTAAAAAATATTCTGCATATAATGCGCAATATTTAGACATAAATGTTGTGATGATTCAGTGACATTGTATTTTTGAGAACGCGAAACTTTCAAACCGCGTTTAGTGAAAACTTGCGATTCGTAGATACGATGAAACGTTTTGGTGCATCTCAGATACGATAGAGCATATCGCAGTCGGCGAGTTACGATACTCCGTTCTAAGGCTGCGGGAGATACGATGGATCTCACGCGCGGCCGGAGATGCGTTAGAATGAACAGGGTCTGCCGAGATACGATACTTTGCGGAGGATGTGAGAGTTAAGCTAGTACATCTGGGACCCTTTCAATTACGCTACTGCGTAAAGGTCTGAGCGAGATAAGATAGACCCGCTCGGGACCATCGAATTGCATTCGAAAGAGCTTGAAAAAGTAGAAGGTACGGGTTTTTGCGTTTTCCGAAAAAAAAACTTTTGGGGGTGACTACCCCTGTACGTTACTGTTTCCGGTGTTCCCCTCCGATTTCGTTCATTTTTGGATATGTTATTCTACATAAAAATTTGAGAGACACCTATTTTTTTACGGGCGGAAAAACACTTTTAAGGGGTGAAACTCACCCTCAAAGTTGGGCGCCCTCCGAGTGACTCTTGCAGTTTCGCATAGTTCCAATCAAGATATTCGAATGAAACCCATTCGAGAAGAATGCTTCTGGCGAATAATGAAAAATGCGCCTTTTCGAGTGCCGAAGGGGTGAGTGTCGGTAAATCTATAGGGGTTGAAAGTCAAAAAATTCGTGTGACTCGGAAACTTTTTTTTTTATCTCGATGAAACTAATTGCATTCGAAAGAGCTTGAAAAAGTAGAAGATACAGGTTTTTTGCGTTTTTCGAAAAAAAAAAAAACTTTTGGGAGTGACTACCCTTGTATAATACCGTTTCCAGTGTTCCCCTCGAATTCAATCATTTTTGGATATGTTATTCTTCATCGAAATCTAAGAGACACGTATTTTTTTTGATCGATGGAAAAATACTTTTAAGGGGTGAAACTCACCCTCAAAGTTGGGCGCCCTCCGAGTGACTCTTGCAGTTTCGCATAGTTCCAATCAAGATATTCGAATGAAACCAATTCGAGAAGAATGCTTCTGGCGAATAACGAAAAATGCGCCTTCTCCAGTTCCGAGGGGGTGAATAGGGGTAAATCTATAGGGGTTGGGAGTAAAAAAATTCGTGTAACTCGGAAACTTTTTTTTTATCTCGACGAAACCAATTGCATTCAAAAGAGCTTGAAAAAGTAGAAGATACAGGTTTGTTTGCGTTCAATTCATTATAATAAAACGAATCGTGTTTACGGTTTACAATTGTTAACCTTTTAACCCGAATAGGTGTCTAAAAATGTATGCCGTCGAAATAGGAATACGTCTATTTTGAGTCATTCGCCATGAGATTTATCGATTTGCGTCACATCAATTTCGATGAAAAACACCATCGATCAAACGGAACAAAATCGGATAAGAGAGCACCGACATCATATAAGGGTAGTTCGCCCTGGGACGATGTTTTTCCGGAAAATTCAAAAACAGGTATCTCCTACATTATGTAACTCTATGAAATTTAGATGGTTTTGATAGAATGAAAAAAAGTCGATTTTTTTTAAATTTTCGACTTTCAACCCCAATAAATTTCTACCAATTCGTTCCCTCGGAATTGATGGAAGCGCATTTTTAATTATTCGCCATAAGCATTATCCTCGAATTTGTTTCATTCGAATATCTTGAATGAAAATGTGCATAACTGCAAAAGACAATTTGAGGGTGCGTTTCACCCCTTAAAACTGTTTTGCCGCTGATAAAAAAAGTACGTGTCTCTTAGATTTCGATGAAGAACAACATATCCAAAAATGATTGAAATGGGAGAGGAACACCGGAAATGGTATTTCCGGTGTTGGTATACAGGAGTAGTCACCCTCAAAAGGTTTTTTTTCGAAAAACGCAAAAATCGGTATCTTCCACTTTTTCAAACTCTTTCTAATGCAATTGGTTTCATCGAGATAAAAAAAAAGTTTCCGAGTTACACGAATTTTTTGACTTTCAACCCCTATAGATTTACCCCTATTCACCCCCTCGGAACTGGAAAAGGCGCATTTTTCATTATTCGCTAGAAGCATTCTTCTCGAATTGGTTTCATTCGAATATCTTGATTGAAACTATGCGAAACTGCAATAGTCACTCGGAGAGTGCCTAACTTTGAGGGTGAGTTTCACCCCTTAAAATTGTTTTTCCGCCGATAAAAAAAATACGTCTCTCTTAACCCTACGAAGAATAACATATCCAAAAATAAACAAAATCGGAGGGGGACACCGGAAACGGTTTCCTTGTAAGTACAGTCGAACATCTCATTTCTAATAATCCTGTATGATTGTGCGATGTTACTATTTGAAATAATCTATGTAGATAAATTGTCGCTAAAGTTACTTTTGCAAGCGGTAGGGACGTTTTTGTAAGAAAATCGTGTAACTTCCCGAGCTTTTTTTCTTAACCATGCACGCCAAGTCGTTGCCCAGCATTTCCAGAGATACATACATACAGTACTTGTATGATGCCTACGTTGTACTTTTATATAATGGCGATTCGTCCTTTTATTATAATAGTAAAATGGTTTTCGAAAATAAAATATTGAGAAAAATGGTATTACTAGGGTTTGGTAATTTTATGTACCTTTCTAGTAAATTTGCTTGGCCTTTTCATAAAAAGTTATTTCACTTCTTTTGTACGTTTGAATTGAACAATTAAAATCTAAATAAAACTATTGTTTGAAAAAAATCACAAATATTTCGAGGTTAATTAGAATTTTGTAGATAGTAAAACAACCGATAATTTTTTCGTGGGCATTTTTTATTACTTGGCATTTTTTTTTACTTGTTAAGGTTTTTAGGGGGATATATATATACACTGTCAGGATACACTAGTCGAAATTTCTTACCGCACTAAAAGCTAGATAGCGGTCTCAAATAGAGGTAATTGAATTTCCCAAGTCGCATTTTGAAGAGGACAATTTACCTTTATTTTGGTTTTTTATAAAATTCTTTACGACTTTTTTGCCTCGGTACGCACTTTTGAACGTGGCCATTTTTCGGCTCTTTTTTGGCCGTCGAAAATTAACTGCAATATTTGTGGAACATATTTTCCTCGGTTTTTTCCATGGTAATCTTAAAAAGGATATCAAAACCTACATTTTTATTTTAGAAGGTTTCGTACGATTTTTTTCGCCCCAGTATTGCATTTTTAGCTAAAAAAGACATGTTTTAGACAAAAAAGGCGTCATCGAAGAACTATAGGGTTTCATAGAGGAAATGTCCGGAGGGTAAAAAGTTCCATGGGTTCACACTGGAGTGGCTAGAAATTTTTCAAATTTTTTTTGGACCATTTTTTTTAACCATTTTTTTCGTAACTTCGATGAGTGGAGAGGCTCCACTTGGAAATTATTATGGGGTCTAGGACAATATATTAAGTAAGGAAATTTATTTACATTTTTATTTTTAATTAACTACCATTTTTCTAGATGATTTTTAATTTTTGAAAACAAAAATGAATTTTTTTTTTAAATTTTAAATAAAATTTAAAAAAATTGTAGTTAATTGAAAATAAAAATGTAAACAAATTTTCTTTCTTAATATATTGTCCTAGACCTCATAATTCCCAAGTGGAGCCTCTCCACTCATCAAAGATTCAACCAAAAATGGTAAAAAAAAAATGTCAAAAAAAAATTCTGAAAAAATGTTAGCCACTCCAGTGCGAACCCATGCAACTTTTTACCTTCTTAACATTTCCTCTGAAACCCTACAGTTCTTCGATGACGCCTTTTTTTCTAAAACATATTTTTTTTCTAAAGTTTTCTAGAGTCTTTCTAAAAAATAAAAATGTTGGTTTTGATATCCATTTTAAGTTTACCATGGAAAAAATTTTCCACAAACTTCGCAGTTCATTTTCGACGGCTAAGAAATAGCCGAGAAATGGCCACGTACAAAAGTGCGGACCGGGGCCAAAAAAATCGTAAAGAATTTTCTAAAAAAAAAAGCAAACTAAAGGTGAATTTGTCCTCTTTTAAACGCCACATGGGAAATTCAATTATCTTTATTTTTGAGTTCACTATCGAACTTTCAGTTCGGTAAGAAATTTCGACTAGTGTATCCAAACTTTTGGCCGGCAGTATATATGTATACTGTACTGTATATATATATATATATATATATATATATATATATATATATATATATATATATATATATATATATATACTGCCGGCCAAAAGTTTGCCGGCCCTCTCTCTCTCTCTCCCCCTCTCTCCCTCCCGCCCTCCCTCCCCCCTCCCCCTCTCCGTCCCCCCTCTCTCCCTCTCACCCCCCTCCCCTCCCCTCCCCTCCCTCTCTCTCTCTCTCTCTCTCTCTCTCTCTCTCTCTCTCTCTCTCTCTCTCTCTCTCTCTCTCTCTCTCTCTCCCCCCCCCCCCCCCCCCCTCTCCCCCACGCTCCGTTTCTTCAACCCTTCCGGGAGGCCCAGCTGGAACTGAGGAATAAATACCTCCCTGTCTCACTCTCTCTTTATTGGATTCCCAAGGTAGTTGGGTGAACACGAGGAGGAGGAGAGCACATCGAGTAACGAAAAAACGACAAGGGCGGAATGCGCCATGCGAGCATGAGACGGACGGCGTCGTGACTGGAGAAAATAGACGTTGAATCTATCGTGCTGAGGAGGCAAGGCGAGAGTAACTTATCGGATGAACGTGCACCGAGGTGTGGACTAAGATTTATATATATAAGGTGTAGTAAAAAGAAATCCATTATTTTTGCATGAAGTTGAAGGCTTTATTTAGCATAGTTAGCATGATCCGATTTAGGTCTAATATGCACCGTTTTGATCGATAACATGTTGCCACTTCGAAGGTAATTTCATTATGCCTTTCTCATAGAAACCCTCGTACCTATTGGCAAAAAACTGGGACAGTCGATTTTCACAAGCTTCTCTTGAGGCGAATTTTTCACCAGCAAAATCATTCGCCATAGACAGGAACAGGTGGTAATCACTTGGTGCCAGATCCGGACTATGAGGTGGATGCATAAGAACCTCCCAACCAAGCTCCCAGAGCTTCTGGCGAGTCACTATCGATGTGTGTGGCCTGGCGTTGTCCTGATGGAACACAATTCTTCTCCTATTGGCCAAAGCTGGCCGCTTCTAGGCGATTGATTCCTTTAGACGGTCCAATTGTTGACAGTACAGGTCCGAATTAAGAGTTTGGCCGTAGGGGAGCAGCTCATAGTAGATGATTCCCTGCCAATCCCCCCAAACACACAGTAAAATCTTCTTGACCGTTAATCCTGGCTTGGCCACCGTTTGTGCCAGCTCACCCCGATTCGCCCACGAGCGTTTTCGCTTGACGTTGTCGTAAGTGACCCACTTTTCATCACCGGTCACCATCCGCTTCAGAAATGGGTCGATTTTGTTGCGATTCAGCAGCGATTCGCAGATGGAAATTCGGTCCATGAGGTTTTTTTTGAGTAACTCGTGTGGCACCCATACATCGAGCTTTTTTTTGTATCCAGCCTTATTCAAGTGGTTCCAAACGGTTTTTTGTGCAATGTTTAGCTCCTGGGCAATCGAAACAGTGCTTACATGACGGCCGGACTCGACGATTTCCATTATTTTATCGACATTTTCGACAATTGGCCTTCCAGAGCGTGGTGCATCTTTGACATCAAAATTACCGGAACGGCATCGACGAAACCAAAATTGCGCGTGATTGGCTGTTACAGTATCAGGACCATAAACACTATTCACATTTTCAGCCCCCTGGCTTACGTTTTCGCCTTTATCGAAGAAAAACTGTAAAATATGGCGTATTTTCACTTTGCTAGTGGCCATCTTTGACGCACGCTCAAAAAATATTGAGTCAAGCAATCACAAAACTGTCTGAGA
>OZ010720.1:13587649-13691155 GCA_963932345.1 Ophion ventricosus | reverse complement strand
AAACATAATGTAAATGATTATAAAATTGAAAATAATAATAATAATAATAACTATAATAATAGTAACAATGGTGGATATAATTATGATAATAATAATGGTAGTAGTAACTAGAAATAACAAAAATAAAAATAAAAATGAAAATAAAAATAAACGAGGAAATATGCGGTGTAGTGGTACTAATCTAAGTAGGTGAACAATATGTTCGAGGGAAAAGTATATAAAATAAAATATAAAATATCGTAGTTATAAAGTAGTATTAGTAATTTAGAAAGACAAAAAAAGCATAAAGTGGAGATGCGGATGGAGATACGCAAGGATACTCATACGTGAGTGAGAGTGGCGGTTTGCTTAGTGGCTATCAACATCACGATCGAAAAGATGAGAGAGAGAGAGAGAGAGAGAGAGAGAGAGAGAGAGAGAGAGAGAGAGAGAGAGAGAGAGAGAGAGAGAGAGAGAGAGAGAAAGAATACAAAAATGTAGCTATGGAAAATATTACGGTTCCGATCTATAGTCACTCCATAAACATATATATATATATACACATATATCCCTCAAAAGAGGGACCGGATTATCCTTAAGCTCTGTACTTCTTATTGGCCCTCGCTGTCATAACGTTCCATTCTTGGTGGACACAGAAGAGATGATATGTTTATAAATCATTCTCATTCTCTCTCTCTCTCTCTCTCTCTCTATCTCTCTCTCTCTCTCTCTCTCTCTCTCTCTCTCTATCTCTCTCTCTCTCTCTCTCTCTCTCTCTCTCTCTCTCTCTCTCTCTCTCTCTCTCTCACACACACATACACACACATACACACACACACACACACACACACACACACACACACACACACACACACACACACACACGCGCGCGCGCGCGCGCGCGCGCGCGCATACACACACGCGCGCGCACACGCACTCTCTCTCTGTCTCGCGTTGTCTTTTTCTCCGTCTCTTCTCCTGTCCTTTTGGTATATCGCTGGAAACACGTAATATAGCCAATGTTATATAACCATTATGTACATCCACTGTAAAATATCATCGTACTTCGAGAATTGAGATCAAGCCCCATCGTGGATCAACTTCGCTTTCTTTTGATACCATGCGGAGCGCATGGCATTGCCATTGCCAGGACGATACTGTCAAATCCCGGGATAATAAAACGCTTGGAAATTCTCTTCACGCGGACATGAATGGGAGAGAGACACTGTGGAAATCCAGAGACTCGGGCAGATACAGAATGATAAGTGACGAATCGATAAATGGACGTAATATACATATATATATTTTTTTATCGCGACAAAATTCAATAAAAAATATTTATATACATTTTTACGTATATATATATGGACATATAAAAATGTATATGAATATTTTTTGTTGCAATGTAATTAATTAAAATAGATTAAGTAAGAGCTATTTATACAACACTCAAATATATATTATTATATTTCGCGCCTCGTTCTTCGAGATTACAAAGTAGTACGCAAGTCGCTGTACGATGTCGCCACTAGTTTTAGAGAAAGAAACGTTTTGGGCTCCACTCTCTCTCTCTATATCGTTGCTTCATAGCATTTTCTAGTGCGAAAGACGCCACTGGTATTTTCAAACGTGTCGTATAAAAATTAAAAAATTCAATACTATCTCGTATAAAAGTACAACAGGATGGGGAAGTCTTCAAAAAGGAAAACATCACGCAGTTACGAAGAAGAAGAAAACAGGCTACTCAGGAAACTTCGAAAAATACAGGAAAAAAGATGCGATCCCCCAACAGCGTTTCGACGCCGGAAAATGAGGAAATAATAAATGTGATTACCGAAAAGGAACCTCAAGGTAAGTAAAAATACAAAAAATAGCACGACTGAGCTAACACACGAGGTTAGACATAGTCGATGAAAAGCCTTGGGTCGAGTTCGCACACGAGGCGAAACATAACCAAGCAAAATCACGAGGCAGGCCACGCCGCGTACGCGGTGAGCCACAACGAAAAGAAAAATAATAATAATAACATGCAGATCGAGTTGGTTCAGTGAGGCGAAACAAGAATCTAGCAATTTCCGGAACATAATGTGTCGAGCAAATGCCGGCGCATGGGAGATACATGACTTAAAAACCGTCGCTGCCACCATGGCATGTGACAACGTTTTTCATCTATTAACAGGTGAAAACGATAAAAATAGGGCTGCAGAAAATGAACCTGCGTCAAATGCAGATGAAAACACGCAGATTGAGGAAATTGAACCGGAAATAGAGGGCAAGATTCTGGAGATCTTAAGGAAAGATCCCTCGACGGAACAAGCAAAAGAACATCTGATTCATTCACAGCTTGTGGCTCGGTGGAACGGATGGATAACGGAAGGACTGCCGAAGGAGGACAAGGTCGAAGTCTTGTCTAAATATTCTCGAAAAGGTTCCTGTAAACTAGAAGCGCCGGGGTTAAATCCGGAGGTGGCCGCTTCTATGAACGAGTCCGCTATAAAGCGTGACAAACCCTTTCTGATTCTGCAAAATACGCTGGAATCTGCGATTGCGGCCTTAGGCGCCGGCGCAATTCGCATTATCATACAAAAGGAAGGGTTGAACGAAAAAATAAAAATATTAGAGTATCTCTCTGACGCTGATAAAATTCTTACCAATTTTCACCATTCAATAACCTTAGCAAGGAAATCGTTCATCTCACCAGGATTGCCGAAGCAAATAAGAGACGTTCTGGAAAATGTTAAAACAGATTCAGCCTTATACGGAGAAAAACTACCTGAACGCATAAAAGAAAGCCAAACCATCGAAAAATTGGACAAAACATGAGACCGCAGGAGAGCACTAAAAAACCTTCTATTCGAAACATAGTTTCTTTAAACCGAAGTGGCCCACCTGCAAGGGCGACACATCCAACAGTGCAGAATGGGCGTCGAAAGTTCCAAACACGATATCCTCTCCAGGCGAGAAATACGTGGTTTAAGGCAGTAGTCTGCTTTACAGGCTTCAAAAAATCGATTTTTCGTTTTTGTCTTAAATCTATTCCAAAACTATCCAAGAATATGTGTTCAAAATTTTAGAGGCCAATTCGACATATTTTCGAAGCTAGATCAGTTTTAGTGGCCGAGCGTCGAGCAGGTGCGAATGCTCGGGCAGAACTTTACAGCCCGTTTTCTCGAGTTTTCATTTTCACAAGTTTTGGAAAACGGTGCCGGCGATAGTAAAAACAATATATGTCCGATCGAAAAAAACCAAAGTGATCTAGCTTCAGTATTGAATTATCTTCTATTTGAACTAAAAAAGTTGGACAAAAGTACTATTTAAATTACTTGTTTTGCAACTTAAAGTGAATTTTTTTTTTCAAAAAAGTGAATTTTTTTTTCAAACTTCGAAAAAATTTGGAATTTCGTCATTTCTTCGGTATTTTTTTAGTTCATATAGAAAAGGAACTTATAAAAACTAAAAAAAAATTTGGTTCCACTGTTTCAGATGCATCGCACGACCTCCATCACCGGCACCGATTTACGAGTGCACACTCCAGGCGCCCCAGAAAAATCGTTACAACTTTGGCAAATTTCAATAATTTGTAATAATAAAAATTGTTTTTTAAAGCTTGAATATAATATACTATCGTCTCAAAATTTCGTTTACCGCAATCATTTCCTTCCCTTTCAAAAAAATTGTTGAAAAAACGCTTTTTTTCGGCTCCTAAAGCAGACTACTGCCTTAACAACAAAACATCGACATACCCCAGGAGGAATTCGAGCCCAACGAAAACTCGGATTTCATCCCAATCTTACCGCCACCGTCGATAGAAGTAGGAAAAATAGCAGGAAGGTTACAAAAATTCATAACGAACTGGAAAATTATCACAAAAGATAAGTTTATTCTTCAGACAGTGAAAGGATACATCATCCCTTTGAAATCAACGGTATATCAAACAGTAATACCATTAGAGGAAAACAGACCAGAAAAGGAAAAGACAGAGATGAAAATTGCCATTAAAGAATTAATTGCAAAAGGGGCTATGGAGCCATGCATACAAGAAGCCGGGCAATTTATTTTAAAGTATTTTCTAGTTGATAAACCTAACGGGAAAAAACGTTTTATTCTGAACTTAAAAAAGTTCAATGAATTTGTCGAAACAAGCCATTTAAAAATCGAAGACATTAGAACTGCAGTCAAATTACTGACCCCCGGATGCTTTATGGGTAGCATAGACCTACAGGATGCATATTTCCTTATACCGATTGACCCTGAAAGTAGAAGATATTTGAGGTTTTGTTTTGAAGGGAAACTTTTCCAGTTCACGTGCATGCCTTTCGGACTTTTCTCGTGTCCCTCTGTTTTCACCAAGATAATTAAGCCAATTATTGGTTGGCTTAGATATAACGGTCATGTATCTACCGCATATCTGGACGATTTCTTCATTTTCGGAACGTCTAAAGAACTCTGTCGAAAAAATTTTGTCACAACCTCGCGATGATTAGAATCGTTAGGCTTCATAATAAATAAGAATAAATGCAGTATTGAACCGAGAACTTCCTGCAAATATCTCGGTTTCATCTTAAATTCAAGGAAATTTCAAATAGAAGTGACAAAAGAAAAAGCAGAAAAACTTACTCAATTAGTTTTGAAACTCAGCAAAAAATCGCAAATAAGAATTCGAGATTTTGCACAAGTAATCGGATCCTTAGTGGCCGCGTGTCCGGCGATAGAGTATGGTTGGATGTACACCAAGAACTTAAAAAAGGAAAAATATCAAGCATTGTTAAAATCAAAAGGAGACTATAATTGTCATATGAATATTCCAACATATTTAAAGGAGGATTTAAAATGGTGGGTCAAAATGTTACCCGGTGGATACAATCCAATAAGAAAATTTAAATTTAAAAAAGAAATCTTCACAGATGCCTCACGAACAGGTTGGGGTGCCTTTGCGAAGAACGTAAAGTTCAAGGGTTTTGGTCCGATACTGAACAAAAATATCATATCAATTATTTAGAACTCCTTGCCGTGTTCTTCGGATTAAAATACTTTACAGCGGAATGTAGAAATTGCGAAATACTTTTGAGAATCGACAACTCAACAGCAGTTTCATACATAAACAGAATGGGAGGAATACAGCACGAAAATTTTAACAAATTAACATCAGAGATTTGGAAATGGAGCGAACAACGAAAAATATGGCTATTCGCGTCGTATATACCATCAAAAGAAAACAGCGAGGCTGACAAACTCTCCAGAATAACAAACATCGACACTGAATGGGAATTATCTCCCAATATATACGCTTCTATCACGCGCAAATTTGGTTATCCTTCCATCGATCTTTTCGCCTCGCGACTAAATACAAAAATGTGAATAATACATTTCTTGGCACGCAGATCCTGAAGCTTACGCCATTGACGATTTTACTCTCTCGTGGGAAAAACTACGGTTTTACGCTTTCCCCCCGTTTGCACTCATTTTAAGAGTGTTGCAAAAAAATCTGGTGGATAAAACAAAGGGAATAGTAGTTGTACCATACTGTCCAACACAGCCATGGTACCCCATATTTAAATCGATGCAAATCGGAGATTCACTTGTCATCGAACCACATACACGAATGTTACTTTCTCCTTGTAGGTCAATACAACATCCACTGGCGCACAGACTGTCGCTAATTGTAAGCGAATTATCAGGGAAGCTTTCGGACTAAAAGGGACACCGGAAACAACAACAGAAATTATGATTGCATCGCTCGCCGAATCTACGCTTAAACAATACAGTGGATCTATATTAAGCTGGATAAAATACTGCGAAAAAACGAGTGTGAAATGGTTTCAACCATCTATAGAAGAAATCATGGAATATTTAACGGAAAAATTCCATGAGGGGGACTCCTATGGAACGTTAAATTCACACAGATCAGCTATTTCATTGATTATTCAGCAAGAAGTATCAAAAAACGAATCGTTACGGCGTTTTTTCAAAGGAGTATTTCGACTACGGCCACCGAAGCCAAAATATAACGAGCTGTGGAACGTAGATCCGGTTATAAAACATTTAAGCTCATTAAACGCTTTATCGGAGATAAACTTAGAAAAATTGACTTTCAAACTGGCAACGTCTCTGGCTTTAACCACCGGACATAGAGTACAGACATTCTCTTTGATAAATATTGAAAATATAACCGTCAACGCAGAAGGCGCAAAAATAAAGATTCCTGAATTAATAAAAACTTCTAGACCCAGTTCACATCAACCGTTGTCGATTTTACCGTTTTTTGATAAAAGAATAGAAATATGTGTGGCTCAAACCCTGTAAGAATACGTAAAAAGAGCAGAATCGATTAGGAAAGATACAAACAGATTATTTATAACTATTAAAAAACCGCATAAGGTGGCATCCTCACAAACAATCAGCAGATGGATTAAAAGAACTCCTGGTCAGAGCGGTATCGATACAAGAACCTTTGCAGCACATAGCACGAGGCATGTCTACCTCAACAGCATTCGAACGCGGTTTAGATTTAAGCGTGATCCGAAATACAGCAGGCTGGTCAGAAACTTGGAAAGTCTTCGCAGTCTTTTATAATAAGCCGTTAACTGAGGACAGGGCAAAATTCGCCAAAGTCGTATTAGAACAAGTTAAACATGATCATTACAAAAATTTGATATTTTGTTTAAAAATCACCAAATATAACATATATGTACAAAACAAAAAAAATCTATTCTCTCAACATCTACCTTGTAATCTCGAAGAACGAGGCGCGAAATATAATTAATAGATGAAACGAACTTACCAAGTGACGTTCGATCTAAATTATATGAAGAGCCTCGTTCGAAATGATTACATCCCACCCAAAAAACCAGCGTTTTGCTACCTCCCATAAATATTTTCCCGTAATCATCTCAAATTTTTTTTTTTTTTTGACACGCTTTAAAAATATGAAGCAACGATATAGAAAGCAGGAGAGTGGATCCCAAAAAGTTTCTCTCTCTAAAACTAGTGGCGCCATCGTATAGAGACTTGCGTACTACCTTGTAATCTCGAAGAACGAGGCTCTTCATATAATTTAGATCGAACGTCACTTGATAAGTTCGTTTGATCTATTAAATATACATGGATCACGGGAGTATATACATACGTATACATGTAAATTTTTTTCATTGCGATAAAATTATAATAAATAAAAAAGATTCAATTAAAAAGATGCACTTCTTATTTTATTACATTTATATATACGCATACATATGCGTGCGTGCGTGTGTGTGTTTGTGTGGGTGTGTGTGTGTGTGTGTCTCGTACGACATTATTCTTTTCTTTGCATAATGCGCAAAATCATACACATGTAGGGGCGAGGGGGGCAAGACGGGGTGGGCGGGCAACACGTCGCCCGCAGCCCCGTCTTGACCCCCGCCACCCCTAATAATTTATAGGTAAAAAATATTTAAAAAAAACAAGCTTTTATTGATTGTACTAAAAAATAGAAAATAATTTCTTTACCAATCACCTATTTGTGAATATAAATCAAAGCTTGGGATGCCCAACTTTTTAAATGTTTAATCAATTCAGTTTCATTAACCGTATTTAATTTGGCACAATAGTAATCAGAGAAATTATTATCACACGTTTATACTCAGTTTCATGACTTTTATTAAAGAAATCTAAGGTTGTTTTATAGTAAATTAAATACAGTTTATATCTTAACATATTTATGTAAATTAAAGATTATATTTCTAAATGTTCATCGCCCCAAGCTTTTATTTATAGTCAGATTCAGGTGACTTGGTAAAAAAAAATTTAGTACATTAAATAAAAGCTTTTTTTTAATATTTTTTTTACATACAAATTATTTGCTACTTTTTAGAATTTAATTGATTTTACGAGAGCTCTGAAATTTTTGCAAAGACGGATCAATTCTTCCAAACGAACCGGTGTTATTATTGGCTGATTGTCAGGAGAAATCCTAGAGAACTGTGATAGATGGCATCTATCATGGATGTTGGCTCACCACCTACTGGACCTTACCCTTTAACGTGCGATTCCAGAGCACGTGGGCCAATTCATCTGTTCTCAAGCAGTTTCTATGTCGTTTAGTCCTATTCAAGAACTGTAATTGGGATTGAACTTACGACTACTTGCTGCATGTAAACTTTTCATATACAAACACAGTTGGCTACGAATTTGTTTGTATGGTTTAATGAGATTTTGGATGGATGATTAGATATCGCTAATTTTACATGGAAAGTTGAACATTTTATGGATATGTTTTTTTTTAAGTTCAATCATGCAGTGTCACCTCTCAGATGAATGTTTGCAAAATTTCAGAGCTCTAAGTAGTCGGGAAGTGGGTGAAATATTGATTTTCCGTTTTGCAGCTCACAGGAAGTCAAGTTAAATAAAAGCCTGTAAAAAGTAATAGAGTCTGTTATTTCTATTTATTTTCATCGAAAACCATAAATATAAGCGTTCGAGACACCTACCAAAATTGTATTGCTTCCCACACTCCACAATTACGTGCGCCCCTAGACCATGGCGAATACAGGGCGGACCATTTAACGTAACCACCCCAAATATCTCTGTTGCCTTTTGAGTGACGAAAAAAATGTCAGAAGGTAATTTGATCGATTTCGAAGGGCTGATACAGTAGTGAAAAATTCATTTTTGTCAAGGCCATAGTTTTTGCGTTCTCAAGGTCATCAATGGTTTTTCAAATGGGAACATGTTTTTTTTTATTAAGACGTTATAGCTGATATTCAGATGAATCCAACGACCTATGAAATCATGACCTTGAAATGATTTCTCACCAAAATACACGTGTAAAAACGGGAAACCGTGATGGTATTGACAATAAGAATATCCGAATAATGTAATTGAATTTTTTGTGCAGAAAATTTATTGTAACAAATGTTCGAAGTGATGGTCATTAACCTCGACACATTTTTGAAGACGTCGGATGAATGATTCTCTTGACTTCGAATAGTTTCTGGTTTGATAGCGGCGCAGGCTCTTGTAATTCGTTCTCGCATATTCGCCGGCGTCGTCGGAACATTATGGCAAACACGATCTTCACTCTACTACAGTTTTACTACGTTACAATGCCAGTGTTTACAAACATCAGAAACATCTCCGACTATTGACATTGTTGTGTCTGTTGGATAACCTGTGCCGCTATCACACCAAAAATTATTCGAAGCACAGGAGAATCATTCATCCGACGTCTTCAAAAATGTGTCGAGGTTAATGGCCATGACTTTGAACATTTGTTACAATAAATTTTCTGCACAAAAAATTCAATTACATTATTCGGATATTCTTTTTGTCAATACCATCACGATTTCCCGTTTTTACACGTGTACTTTGGTGAAAAATCATTTCAAGGTCATGATATCATAGGGCGTTGGATTCGTCTGAATATCAACTGCAACGTCTTAATAAAAAAAAAAACATGTTCCAATTTGAAAAACCATTGATGACCTTGAGAATGCAAAAACGACCTCGAAAAAAAATTAATTTTTCACCACTGTATCAGCCCTTCGAAATCTATCAAATTACCTCCTGATATTTTTTTCGTTACTCTAAAAGCAACGGACATATTTGGGGTGGTCACGTTAAATGGTCCACCCTATATACTTTTTCCTTGGTTGTTTATAGCACAATAGCATATACCCGTAGTTCCGTATCATAGAGTGTGTCGTGCCACGAACCGTTCTGCTATTTTTTTCCGCTCTGCATGAGAGCGGTAATAAAAGACCTCCGCTCGCACCTATGAACTCTTTTCCGGAAAACAAGTAAGGAAGACATAGTAGAGAACCGAAATATCGAATTTTTATTGCTTCTCAGAATGGGGCAAACTCGCGGAAAATAGATGGAAAATAGATAACATTTCCAACCGGTGTGCTGGTCTAGTGGTTAGCGTGTTTGCCTCTAAAGCAGAACATCGGGAGGTCACGGTTTCGATTCCCAGTCTCGTAGTCTCGACGAAAAATAAATACAGGCGTGACGTAGCTCCAGTTGTACACGGATGTCACACGCACGGACCGGTACGTGTGTGTGTGTGTGTGTCATGTGTGTATACCTTTAGTCCATGATTTATTTCTCGCCGAAACGCGACTAGCTCCGAAACTGAGAGCCGAACCTGGGACCGGTTGTATTGGTATAGGTTTTCCCCAGTTTCCCTATACCCATGGCAGACATGCCATGATGAATGCGATAGAGAGGGGGAATGTGGGCTGCGGCCGCACGGTGGGGAATAAGAACGTGATATAGTTCTTAAGGCAGAACAGGCGCAACAGCCCCGTTCAAAAGTGAACATGATTTGAGATTTTTGAATTTCTAGAAATTCATGAATTAAACTATTCTCAAGGTACGCATGGACAATATTTTACCATTCCAACATGACATAGTAATTAAATTGAGATGTATTATTAGAACAGTTCTCTTGGCTGCAGTCGAAAACTTTTAGCAGCGCTTATACAATGCCCTTATCAACACCCAGAAAGTTTGTGTATACGGATGAGTCGCACACAGACATCAAGCATAGGGTTCGTAAGCGTGGCAATGCCGTTCGCCAGCTGAAGCTATTCTATACCATCCTAACCGTACTTATAGTCGCGTCGTTGACAGCTCGTGTCTTCTGTGCATTGTACGAACGATTTTACAATGAATCAACACCGAGAGCATGCAGATGGACGTCTCATGAAAAAAAATTCAGAAAAATGATCAAACTTTTGCGAAATGAAAAAAAAAAAGAAATTGAGACACAGTGACGACAACCAATTGGGAGACGCATTGTGGAAGTGAACGGATGTGCAAAAAAGTTAATTTGTTGTAACTGAAAAGAAATGTTGTCCCTAAAAACGTTGAGTATGAAGCGTGGTGCGGATTTACGTCTTTTTTTGGAATTGTATGTGAAAAATGCGCGAAACGCACAGTCATTCCCACTGGAAAAATCCACAGAACCAAAAATGGTGAAAAATTTCATTCAGATACAACAACGATATATATATATATATATCTTCGTTCCGTCGAACACGTATTGTTTGCAACGTTGCCTAGTGGGCCTGCGACGACTCATTCGGGTGGTCACGTTTCATCATGCATTTCAGAGTTTGAACTTTTATAACTTGGAAAGTTTGCTTTATAAAGTGGTCATTTTGTTTTTTTAATCATCGACAAGTACTTTTTTATAATTTCTCAGTTTTTTATCATTTTCTGTCCCAGCGTTTTTTGATCATCAGTTGATATGTGACCAATTATATCACGTGCCCTATGCAAAGCGTGTTAAAAATGCAATTTTTAATTGCGAATATCTCGGTAAGAGTTCGGTTCGAGTAGCCGTCGGAGACGGACGTGTTTACAGAGCGTACCGTTACTGCGATAACGCCGAGGGTGTAACGCGTGAACCAATAGTGCCGGCATACAGCCAAAAGCTTAATGCGAACCGCGTTTTTCTTTATATTAAAAGTGTATAATCAACTAGCATTTATCTAAACAATAGCGCCGAACTCGCGAGTCAGCCGATGGCTGACCCAAGTGCAAACCCACCTAGCAATAGTAAATCGAATCTCTAGGCATTCAAACGGCCTGAAAAGCATACGAAAGCAGTTGAAGACGAAAAAACCTATTATACGAGTAACGACGACGAAAACAAAGAAATTGAGGACTCTCAAAATGAACAACAATCTGTAAAATCAGTAATGGTAAGAGAACGCACCCTAAGCCAATCTAGCCAATACTCAACATCAATAATAACTGGGAAAAGAAAATCTACAAACAACATAGACGTATATTTCAGTGAGGATTCTCAACCCACCGGAGCCCAAAACAAGGAAATGAGTGGAAAAAAAGAAAAAAGGCCAACAGAAAGAGGAAAAACATCGCACCTGATCAAATGGAAGTCGCCGTGTCACCAAATAATGAGAAAAACCAAGTACAACGCGAATCGCACAACGCCAGCCCAACAACACGTGATCAGCGTACCGAAGCTACGCAGTCGGCAAGTACGTCCGTCGCAGAAACGGACAAGGATCAAGGAAAGAGACAAAACAAAAACCAAAACAATAACATCGATCGGAAACCAACACCGATTGTAATCAAATCGACCCTGCTTCTGAGGAACAGCTCCCTACAAACTCAGCTGCATCAACTTTGCCGCCAGCAAAAGTAGAACTTAAATACGACGGCGGCGCTAACTGGAGAATCAGATGCAACAACATGCAATCCAAAACCCAAATTCAGAACTTCCTGAAAGTCAACAAAATAGAACATCACACGTTTAATGATTCCTTTGAAAAAAATAAACGAGTCATAATTAAAGGCATCAAAGCACAGCTCTATGAGCCAGAAGAGATAGAACTTATCACCGAAAAAGAATGGGGAATTAAACCCCTGCGACTCATCCCCTTCTCAAACATAAGCATCTGTATGGTGGTCATATTTCCGCCAGAAGCTAAACTCCTCGATTTATACAAGAAAACAAGACTTGATACGTGTGTTATCAAATGCGAGAAATATCAAACAAAGGAGAGCCGAGCGCCGCAGTGCATGAAATGCCTCGACTTTGGGCATATTGCCAAAAACTGTGAACACAACGAAACCCCTACAAAAATAACCATCGATCAAATCGAAAAATGCACTCTATGCAAAAGTTCTGAACACGACGCCAAAAGCAAGTTATGCCTAGTCAGAGAAGCTAATATGAAAAAAGCAATGGAAAAACGGAAAAAATCAAACCCCGTTCAAAAGCCAGCTAAACTCGCAATGCTCGCACCACCAATAACCAATTACGACAAGGACTTTCCAGTGATGAGAAGGCGAACTGAAGAACGAACCAACATTGACAAAAAAATCAACTTGACCAAACATATTGAACAAACGGAGACCCGTCAAAGCAGGCCAAACCCAATACTAATACCAATAGACCTAACTGAGCGAATCGAGCACTTCAGAAACAACGAACTTATGAATCGCACTTACAGACCAAATCTAAACCAAAAAAGAATACCGACTAAAATACTTATCAGCACAGCAATAAGTGAAATATGTCATGATTGTGTTGATGCGAGTTTCCTCCTATCAATATATAGAATCATTGACGAGCTGGACAATGAATCCAAGATAAAATACACAACCGGAGGGGTGAAAGACGCATCAATCACTGTGCTAGATCGCTTATGGAACGAAAATGAAAATTCACCGTGATACTTCAATGCAATGTACTAGTACTCATAAAAGAATTAACGAAATCAGAAACCTCGTCGCGAAACACAACCCACATATAATAATATTAAATGAAGTAAAAGTTAAGCCCAGTGGGATCTACAAATATAACATTCAAGGCTATTCAAAAATATCGGACAATAAAACAAACCGGGAAGTGCGTGGTCGCCGAGTTCGGGGGACTTTCATGTACATCAGAAACGACCTGTTCTGGTCTAGACTCAAACCTTATGACAATCTCGAATGCTGCTCAATACTGTTGAACACGGGAAATGGTCGAAGAATAACCATTAACGGTGTTTATGCAACACCGGGCGAACACAACGTTAATGATGACATAGAAAATATCCTGAATACGCAAAACTCAATTACAGTTGGAGATTGGAATGCTCAACACCAAATATTTGGACACAGTACAAATGATCAGCGGGATACTATGATATGTCAGCACATAAACAATGGACTTGTTGAAATTGCAATGGATCCGCGCGGTTCTAGGTCAACGGCTCCTTATAATAACATATTAGACTTTGCGGTAACCAAAATTGCCAATAATATTACAACCTGTGAAAATATCGAAGCCATTGGAAGTGACCACGTGCCGATCCTTGTTAAAATAAAAATAACACCTGCAATCACAAAAAAGGTAGAACAAGACTAAAAACTAACGAAGAATGGACTGAATATGGAAATCGAACAGGGCTATGCAGCAACCCCCGATACAATCAATTGAAGAGGTAGAAAACGCCATAGAGTATCTTACATTTCACTTGCAGTCTGTCATGCGCGGAATGACTCGCGAAATTAAGAAAGCGAGTGAATTATTGCCGGACGAAATCCAACAAGCAATCCGCGAAAAAAATCGAGTGCGGTACGCTATGCGACGTAACGGACGCGTCCATGACCCCGTGTGGACCGCGCGCTTACACTGGCTCAAGACGCGCGTGATTGAGCAAATCCACGAGCACAAACAAGAACAATGGTTACGCATTATCCAAGAAGAAACCAACAATCGTAAAGCAATGTGGAGAATTCAAAAATCTCTAAAAAGGCCGGAAAACGGAGTCCCATTTTTCGAAGGTGCAACCACACAAAAAGAAGTAGCTTCAATAAATCAAAAGTAGCTTCGTAAGCGACGACCTGAAATCAACCGTTCTCAACGCGTCATCTAAACCTCTACGATTAACCAACAATCGGGAAATTAGAAGAGCTCTAAAAAAAAATCTAAAAACAATAAAGCACCCGGACCAGATGAACTTGGAACAAAACATCTAAAATGCATGCACGTAAGTTGCCTTGCAAGAATTGAAGAAATCTTTAATTTCTGCCTAACGAACAATTACTATCCAAGCATTTGGAAACTTGGTACGTGTATCTTTTTACACAAATCAGGTAAGCCGGTAAATGAACCATCATCACACAGAACAATAACCTTGCTCAACACAATGGGTAAATGGTTCGAACGAATAATTCAAAACAGAATGGACACTTGTCTCAGGATATTACCAGATTCTCAACACGGATTCCGACCAGGTCTTGGAACAAGCAGTCAATTAACCAGAACGATACATCATATCCAAAAATCAATAAACGAAGGCAAAACATGTCACGCTGTACCACTAGATCTTTTTAAAGCATTTGACTCTATCAACCATAAAGCCCTAGTACACAAATTAATAGAAAAAGATATAGATTTGGGCATAATAAAAATGCCAGAATCATATCTATCTGACCGAAAATTACAAGGCAAATTTTTAAACGAAATCTGTGACGCAGTACACCAACCGCACGGAGTTCCACAAGGCTTCGTGCTTGGACCAATAATATTCAATCTTTAAATTTTTGACATTCCACACCCGACAGATCTCAGCTCTCAGTATGCTGATGATATTATGATAATAAATAACGGACATACTCCACGCCGAGCACAATACTTGGCGAAAATAAACACGCAAGAATTATTTGACTACTACCACAAATGGGAACTGAAATGTAACGCGAGGAAAACTCAAGCAATTATTTTCGGAAGACAACATCGACGTGCGGAACTACGCAGCATTAACATCGTAGACCCACACACCAGAAATATTGAGACAATTAAACCCTTAAGAAAACTTACCTATATTGGAGTTACCGTCACAAGAACCCTCAAAATCATCTCGCACTCTGACAAAAGACTCCGAATGACCAAATTCGTAGTAAACTGTCTTCGAGGAATCATCGGGCGTTATAGCGAAGTAGACGCATGCATAAAATGGAAAATAATCAGAGCATGTGTTCTGCCATCGCTGGACTATGGCACTGGCTGTTTACTCCCACTGTACAATAAAACATCTCTAAGCAAAATGGAGATTTGCTACAAAAAATCATTAAAACAAGCCGCCGGTGTGCCGGTGTCTTTTCCAACCACTGACCTGTGGCTGATGACGGGCGAGAAACCCTTTCTCGAAAGACTCTGCTAAATACACCAAAATATGCTCGACAAACTTCAAAATCACGCCTGTCCTTATTTACGAGGACTTACACCAAAAGATCGAAGACCGTACGACGTCGCATGCGCAAAAACGAATATTTTATGCCCAGTCCTACCCCCCCCTCCCAAGAATCATCCATTAATGCCCATTTCTATTTGCCTCACTTCATCACTAGCATTAAGTAACAAAAAGATGGTGAAAAACAAACATTAGCACCGCAGTCGGAAGACAACAAATTAAAATTGAAATAAATTATTATAAGCAAACAACTTCTATCCTATAAGCGTATAGAGACCCTAGGGGCAATGATCTCAAACTATGTAAATATAACCTAATTAGAACAATAAATAATTAATCTCTCTGAAAAAAAATATCTCGGTAACGGGATGGTCAATGTGGTTGAAAATTTTACCAACTTGTTCTGGATATCCTGAGTTATATTACTTTCAAAGATGAAAACTTTCTGTGTGAGACCGTTTTTGGAAAGTACTACCTTAAGCGGAATGTGTCATTTAGGTATATAATGTACGAAAATGTAACAAATACGGTAAGCTGGAAAACGTCAAAGCAATTGCAAGACATGTGGAATAAACCTACCCATCTATCTAGATAACATTTCCATGCCCAAATTGAGAGAACAGCTCTCCTGCTAACGATAAGTCATCTGACATAAAAACGGACGTATATTTATCTCCGTTCAGATCAAGACTTTTTACTCGTCGTTACACTTTCTGAAAGCTGGGTGTTCCGTAGAAGGGTGCGATTCAACAGAATTAACAAAGTAAAAATTATATTATTTTCACAATCGTCAAGTCGAATGAACGAATACTTCAAAATATAAATTATCATAACTCCGGAACCGGGTTTTCCGTAGAAGAGTGTGTGCGATATTAAGTAACGAGTTTGAAAATTGTATTATCCCATTTAATCCGGGTCTTCCGTAGAAAAGTATGAGAAACGTGGGTGTGTTAAAAGAAATTGTCGTCGAATATCACATATACGAAATTGTAAAAGTACGACACCTCTCCAACAGTCAGAGGCATTTATAAGTGTTACGTCCGAAGACGTTTATAAAAGATATATATATTTTTCGTATATATATTTATGGAGTTATAAGCGTTGAGCGGCAAACGCTTTATTCCGATTACTACCCCAATGAGTCACGAGTGCTCTTCGGGATAATAATTATGTGGGAACGTTTGCTGCGAGACCTCGAGAGATCTGCTTGTTTCTTTGATGGATTTGGGAAATGTGAAAGAAGGGACTTCAATATCTTAGGTCACACAATAGCTTAATTAACACTTGATAAAAGGGTAATCTGGTACATTCCGAGTAAATATTATAATTTAGTAAATACCTTTGACTATCTGGAGCGGTGTCGTTGTTTTACAATTTCGTTTTTTGTTCTCGTTGACAATTTCTTTTACACACACAGACACACACACACACACGTATTCTCGCGCTCTTCTACAGAAGACCCGGTTGCGGAATGATAATAAATGATACTTTAAGATACTTGGTCGTAGGGCCCTTTTTTATTATAAAAACAATATAAGTTTAACTTCGATAATTCTGCCGAATCGCACTTTTCTACGGAAGACCTGGATCACGAACAGTGTATCAGCGTTGAAAACTTCGGCGAAATTGTACTCTGTTCTTTAGAACAGGGGTTTTTTTTATAAGTAAGATGACTTAGCAGGAGAGCTGTTCTCTCAATTTGGGAAACGTGAACTATTTTCCATCTATTTTCCACAAGTTGGCCCTCTCCTGAGAAGCAATAAAAATTTGATATTTTGGTTCCCTACTATGTCACCTTACTTGTTCTCCGAAAAAAGAGTTCATAGGTTCGAGTGGAGAGCTTTTATTATCGCGCCCATGTAGAGCGGAAAAATAGTAGAACGGCTCGTGGCACGAAACGCTGTATGATATGGAACTATGGATATATAGCTATTGTGCGCAGTTAACAAACAAGGAAAGAGTATATCTTCGCCATGGTCTAGGGATGCACGCGATTGTGGAGTGTGAGAAGCAATAACACTTTGGTAGGTATCTCGAATGCTTATATTTTTGGTTTTCGGTGAAAAGAAGTAGAAATAGCAGGCTCTATTGCTTCTTACACGGGTACGATTGTGCGAATTATACAAAAAACAAGAATAAGAGAATAGTGTTGTACATGACATAAGATTATAACGTCTATTTAAAATGTATAAATTTACTTTTACCAATCTTAAATTAAACTGTTGTGTGACTCAAGATTCTGAAGTCCTTTATTTCCAATTTCCTAAACCCGTAAAACAACAAAATCTCCCGAGGTCTCACAGCAAACGATCCCACATAATTATTATCCCGAAGAACCTTCGTGTCTCAATGGAGTAGTAATCGGAGTAAAAAATTTGCCACTCGCTGTTTATAAATCCATAGATATATATATACGAACAATATATATATATACTTTTCGACGTCTTCAGACGTAACTCTGAGTAAGTAAGATAATTTTTTTATCTTACTATCTATATGTTCATAAACACGCCCTTATAAAGGATGGTCTTCAAGCCGTACATCAAACGAAGTGGGGAGGTAGTCAAGATCATTTCCAACAAAAAAGCTCATATACAGATTAGTCCGTTACTCGACTATTCCAAAACTATGATTTTTTTCAATATTTTTGAGCAATCGGTTTCCAGCTATACAAAGAATTAATAAAAAAAAAAGACTTACCATATGCGGGTTATTTTTTTCAAGATATGGCCTGGTGACGTGGCTTTCGCATGAAAATGTAATCTTCAGAATTGTCATCATGAGTTCTTACAATAAAATGAATTTGTAATAATTTTTTTGATCATAATTTTTTTCCCTAGGTTTCTCATCATTGATTTACAATTAGAAAGAAAAATGTTCTACCGACACTTGCCCCTGTAGTAAGAAGATTGGTCCACCTGATAGGGATTCTAATCAGACCAAACACATAGTCCTGACCCTCGAAACTTTTTTACTATCGATTTTTATTCACTGCAAGGTAGTGTTTTGCTAGATAGACGAATTTGGCGCTAAGCTGATTTTAGTTGTTAATTTGCATTAGGAACGCATTATTCGAATACGGAGGTACGTAGCAGGGAGGCGGTACTAGCGAAACCGGTTCTCAGGTATAGACAATAAGGATTGCTGTCATTGGCCCACGCCGGATTGGATTTTAGACCTTAATGCGCTGAGAATACATTTCAGGTTCACACACAAATGAAAAATGCCGACAGTCTGTGCACGAGTGCCGATAGTGGCACCGGCGTGGGCTAATGAACGCCCGTAGCCTTAGTGACTCTTTAAGGGGTTACACCACCCTGAGAGGCTAGAATAAGACTTTATATTCATGAATATTTTGTAGCTAAACTAATGCATACTTTTTATTTCTATCTTTACACTCTTTTAGTACATGTTTTCAGCTTCTTAAATGTATTTTTTAAATATAAAAATATTGATAATTAACGGAGATACACGCCTCTGCGCGCGTCAAGTTTTTTTTCCACCTTCAATGTGCGGGAGTCCTAATGCCCTCACGGTTCATCTGAAACATAAAAGAATGAAAATATTTTGCTCAGTTAGGTTAACTACACGGCGTTATATAGGATTTTTGGGGAAAAAAAAGAAAATGGACCTTTGGTATCACGCAGAAATTTATGTTTGTTTTTCACATAAAATTTCTACTTAAAAACATTGATTAAACAAAAACAACAGTTAATATCAGAAAAAATCCTACGTACGGATTGAGATAATTATGTTACAAATGTATGGTATAAATTTCAAATCAATCGGAATAGCTGTTGTTGAGTTATCTTTCCCGCCAGGTCGAAAAATGGCGTTTCGAGAAAAACGTGTTTAAAGTTTTGACGCGGCTTCAACACTAAAAAACATTGACAATTTGTCCCATACCTTGTTGTATAGTTAATCGGTAATTTCTGCTCCATATTGGGGTCCTTCCTCAGCAAGTTGCTGGTCTTCGAGAGATAATCTTGATCTTCTCCGAGCTGTTCTAGCCTCTCTTGTAGTTTATTGCGCGCTTTTTTTCGCAAGCGATATACGGTGCTCGTCTTTGTCATTACACATATCATAACAATGACTTCCGATGGTTATGTTTAATACATGTAATATTAATAAAATATTACTATAGCCATCATTATAAATACATGTTGCGATGTAAATAGCTATTTCAAGTACCCATGTACGAATTGCAAACGGGCTTAGTACTGGCACTGCACTGATGCCAGAGCTGCCAATACTGGCAGGATACCAAGGACCAAGCCTTGCCCAAGTCAAAATCAGTATTGAGACAACTTCGGTTTGTTAACACCTGTCCAAGTCATGGTGCCATGAATCGGCTCGACATTGTTTACGGGTATTGACTCAGAACAACTGCCCAGTTTTGGGCCAGATATTATTGCCAGTCTTGAGACAAACCCTGAATCAGTACTTTGTCGGTACATGCCCATGTATAGACTAGAAACTTGGCTTAGTCTTGGCTCAGTACTGATGCCAGAGCTGCCAATACTGGCAGGCTACCAAGGGCCAAGCCTTGCCTAAGTCAAAATCAGTATTGAAACAACTTCGGTTTGTTAACACCTGTCCAAGTCATGGTGCCGTGAATCCGCTCGACATTTTATACGGGTATTGGCTCAGAACAAATGCCCAGTTTTGGGCCAGATATTATTGCCACTCTTGAGACAAACCCTGAATTAGTACTTTGCCGGTACATGCCCATGTATAGACTAGAAACTTGGCTTAGTCTCGGCTCAGTACTGATGCCAGAGCTGCCAATACTAGCAGGCTACCAAGGGCCGAGCCTTGCCCAAGTCAAAATCAGTGTTGAGACAACTTCGGTTTGTTAACACCTGTCCAAATTATGGTGCCGTCAATCGGCCCGATACTGTTTATTGGTATTGGCTCAGAACATGTTCCCAGTTTTGGGTCAGATATGATTGCCAGTCTTGAGACTCACCCTAAATCAGTACTTGGCCGGTACATGCCCATATATAGACTGGAAACTTGGCTTAGTGCTGACACCAGATGTGTTAATACTGGCAGACTACGAAGTGCCAACGTTTACCCAAGTCAAAATTAGTATTGGGACAATTTTGGGTTTTTAACCCCGGTCCAACTTAGGATGCCGTGAATTGGCTCGATATTGGTTACTGGTCGTGGCTCCGAATATGTGCCCCGTTTTGGGCCGGAAGTTATTGCTTGTTCTGAGACGATTCCTAAATTAGTACTTCGCCAGCAGTAAAACGAATCCTAAGTCTGAACTTTTTCAATATTGGCTCGTGCTCCGTGGACCAACGCGTGCTCCCCAATGCCGGAAAGATATGGATGACTAGCGGTGATTCAAAACTAGTAGTCAATTTCAGCCAGTATTCAGGTTCATGCTTAATCGATACTTCACTTGCATAACTGGATATGAGGGAGAGGCTTGGAAAGAGGTTCAACGTAAAGTATTTATCAAACCATATTTATACAAATATAAAATATTTATCCGTAAAGTTATTATCAAACCTTATTTATAGAGTATTTATTTCCGTAAGTATTTATCAAAATATATTTACAAAAATATAAACAAAAAAAGAAAACAAATCAATATAAATATCTCCGTGCGTGCGTGCAATTTTAAGTTCCGTTCTTGGCGTCTCTTTCCGCTTTTCCGCCCTCACGGTCACCTGTTCCAGATAAATATCTGCTTGTAGCCGTGAGAATATTTTTTTCGTCGACCTCGATTTTTCGTTAATAACATCTGAAAACACGTAAATATAGTATTTTAAGTACAATCCTTCGTTTATAATTTAATGCATTAAGTATACCCCCTCCCCATTTTCTGGAATAATTATCATTGAAACTTTAATAAAAATGTATTCATTGGAATTTAAAACATGTGAACTTCATTGTACAAATGTTGCAAATGATATTATAAAATAAATATTATTATTGAACAAATTGTGCGTCAATATTTATTTGAAAAATAATGGATGATTAAAAAAATGGACTCTCGTGGATTTGGAATATTTGAAAATAGCATGTAAGACTTGAATTTCCAATTTAATATTTGAATATTTGATATCGACACCAATCGATTATTTATCGACGCATAATAATACTGTACCTGAAAACAAGTCATCTTCGACATGCTTAGATTTTTGGTCGTCTCTGTGTGCGAGTCGACTTCCGTGCTTACGATGTCTGCTTCTTTGTACGCACGTTCCAACCTTCGCATCCTCTGGTCGAAAGTATCTTGAAAATCGATGCAAAGTCCATTCATTAAATTTGGGATTCTTTATACAGGAAGTTTAAGCTATAGTTATAATGTACCGATATACCTGCACTTTTTATGTATTTGACAGCAAATAATTTCCATTCTGATGCCGGTGGCTTCCCTTGCTTAATAAGCGCGGATGCGTCCACCTGTTGAGATGGGAAGTAACATAGCCAGTCATCATTTTTCTCTTGTATCAACCATGAATTTGGTACAAGTTCTATGACAATTTTGCCTCTTCTTTTTTCTTTTATGAAGGAGATAATTGTGAATCCCTTCTTCTCCGTAACCTATATTTTAAAAAAATCATATTATTTATCAAAAAATAAAAATATGGAAAAGGAACATTGATTTTGCATTAAAATATGGCTAAACAATTGATAATAAATTGGGAAAAAAATTGTCCCATAAGTAGACCGAATATTAATTTTTTTCGTAATAAGCGAATTCATTAATATTTCTAAATACACTTTAACGTTTCAGAATATCCTTAAATTTTTTAAAAGATCGTTTTCGAAAAATATTCAATGCTATACCGTGCAATTATTAATCTAAGTGCCCGGAATATTCTCAAGTATGATATGGAATCTTTTGTTACAAAATCATATCCGAAATTTGTTACGTTCCGTTCGTTTTTCAAAATTTCAATTTTTTTCAAGAACGTAAAAATAATCGAAAAAATTCGTATGGATTTTGAAAAATCCACAAATTTGTTTAAAACGAAAAAAAGAATCGGGAACCTAATTATTTATTGGACAATTGTTTTTTATTATTATCTTGGCGGCCGGTTTGGGCCCGTCTTGAACCAGATAAGACAGACATCGGGGTAAGGGTCGGCCAGAACTGTCCTCGCGTACGAAATAATTTTACCATCCTTTTTCAATTACAGATAGAAAATTGTAATCAATTCGAACGATATTAAATAAAGAAACTAATGTGACTTTCTCGTCGCTTTTTAATGGTTCTATTTTTTTAATTTGATTTATAAATTTTTATTTACAGTATTTATTAAATATATGGTTGATCAATTTTTTTACTTAATATTTCGTTTTAGTATTGTAAACTGGCGTTCGTTATTTTTCAATAATCTTACTAACTAAAGGAAAGCATAAAATAAAATAACAAATCATTAAACATGTAAGGTCAATTCCGGCTAAGGACTGTCATTGTCTGTTTCTTGTCAAGACTGGGGCACCATTTATATCCTTCTTTTTCCACATTAAATTTGCAATATTTAAAGATTATTCTTCTTACCTTGCCACCCTCGTCGCCTGACGAATTCATCTTTTGTCAAATTATTACATTTCACCACACAATATCGCATTCACAGTTTACCATTTACCGTTTTTTTGTACTGTTCGAACCGCGGCTCTAATAAGACTGAAGTGAGGGCCCGCTCGTACCAACTGACCCCCAAATGTCTTTGCGCCTTTGTATTCGTCAACGGCGGCGCTACGTCGTTCGGCGCGGACGACTAATACACTAACACACTCGGGTGCCCAGTTTGAACAGCTCTGAGTATGAAAATATTTTTTATTTAAAAAACAGATCGAACGTCTGTAGGAATATTTTGGATCCTAGGTAATTTTCATAAGTCTATGGTCTAGACTTAGCTTACAAGCAATATAAGCAAAAATATTTTTAAGACATATAAAATATACAAAAGGTTGGTCCGTAGCGTGCGTGTGGAATAATTCGAATGCCCCACCCCTCCTAAGCCGAGATCCTCACATAAGCCTTGCCTTTGCCTTCGCTTATAGCTGCGTCAACAAAAAACTGCTACGCAGATTACAATCAGCGTAGCGTCGGAAGACGAGTCCTCAACTCGGCCGCTACGCCACGTGTTTTCTTGTGGTGGTCGAGAGAAGAAGTCCTCGAGGAACAAAATATTTCGCAGCCAGTATAGGATATAACACCAGCCCAGTTTGTCCCCAGTAGTGGGTCGGCTCTCGGGTGCATACAAATAGTCGGTACACCTATAATATAACATATGTCAGCCCAGCACACACCCAGTATTAGGACAAGTAACGGTCTTGCATTGGCATACGCGATTGGCATACTAAACACAAATATCAACCCACTGTATGCCCGGTACTGGGCCAACTGTCGGGTGGCTCATGAAACAATCTGCAGCCAGTATAGGATATAATATCAGCCCAGTTTGTCCCCGGTAGTGAGTCGACTCTAGGGTGCATACAGAGATAGTCGGTATTCCAATGATGTAACATATGTCAGCCCAGCACACACCCAGTATTAGGACAAGTAACGGTCGTGCATTGGCATACGCGATTGGCATACTAAACACAAATATCAAGCCACTGTATGCCCGGTAGTGGGCCAAATGTTGGGCTCATGCCGAATGAATTTGCATTCGAGTATTACGACAAAAGTCAGCCCAGCACATTACCAATACTGAGACAACTGTCGAGTGGCTCACGAAACAATCTGCAGCCAGTATAGGATATAACATCAGCCCAGTTTGTCCCCAGTAGTGGGTCGGCTTTCGGGTGCATATAGAGAAAGTCGGTACGCCTATAATATAACATATGTCAGCCCAGCACACACCCAGTATTAGGCCAAGTAACGGTCGTGCATTGGCATACGCGATTGGCATACTAAACACAAATATCAAGCCACTGTATGCCCGGTCGTGGGCCAACTGTTGAGCTCATGCCGAATGAATATGTACTCGAGTATCACGGCAAAAGTCAGCCCAGCACATAACCAATACTGAGACAACTTTCGGGTGTCTCACAAAATATTTTGCAGCCAGTATAGGATATAACATCAGCCCAGTTTGTCCCCAGTAGTGGGTCGACTTTCGGGTGCATACAGAAATAGTCGGTAGGCCAATGATATAAAATATGTCAGCCCAGCACACACCCAGTATTAGGACAAGTAACGGTCGTGAATTATCAACAAATATCAACCCGCTGTACGCCCGGTGGTGGGCCAACTGTTGGGCTCATGCCGAATGAATTTGTACTCGAGTATTACGACAAAAGTCAGCCCAGCACATAACCAATACTGAGACAACTGTCGGGTGGCAAACGAAACAATCTGCAGCCAGTATAAAACACAACATCGTCCCAGTGTATCCCTAGTACTGAACCGATTCTCGGTTGAGACCCATATATATTTACTTGTCAGTACTGGTCATCAGAATTCGCCCAGTACTGGTTAAATAATTTATCTATACTGGGCCAGTACTACCAGACGGGATTCGGCAGCCGGGGTCGTGCCAATTCTGGGCCGTATGGGTAGATCCGGCAGTACTCCGGCATTCGTACATGGGTACTTTCATACCACTGAAACTTATTTTCGGTGTGATTTTTCATATCATAGCGTGTATGCTTTCGTAACAGTTTTGATTATATCTCCCTAAACCACCAATTGACAGTGGAATCGGACCTTCCAAGAAGAAATCTATGCTCAGGTACTAGTTTTGTAGAAGCGAATGGTGAATCTATCTAACGAAGCGCTGCACAGTGCGGTAGAAAACAAATTAATATCTTTGTTAATATTGTAGGTACAGATTTCGCATTCAGCTTAAAATTTTCTTTAAGGTTCAAACTATGAGAAAAGAACTAAACTAAAGAATCGATTTTTCGAAAATTTCAGGGTGGTGTAATCCCTTAATTGGATCGACGTATGTTTAGTGTTTCGTTTGCTATCTGCTTATCACTGTAGTTTTCATTCTGAAATTTGTTGTGCTTTTGGTGATTTGGACTGTTTAAATTTGCAAATCATCAAGCGCCCAAATAAAAAAATACAGGACAAATTTCAGAATGAAAACCGTAGTAATAAGCAGACAGCAAGTGAAACATTGAACGAACGCCGATTCAATTAGAGTGTAACTTATTATCTAGCTGAGAATCGGTTTTGGTAATGGAGGAAGTCCGGGCAAAGTGAACACCTTAAGGTTTCCGTGATTATTACCGATGATGTATAATAGAGAAAATTAAAACTATTATCTGGGATTAGTCTTTACCCAGATAGACACATCCCAGGTAGACACATTTAGCTCATATCGGCATCATATGGGCATTATCTATGAGGCATAGAAATTAACACAGCTATGTGTCGCTTATGAGTGCTCACCTTAAAGTCATATTTGCATCACATAACGATTCATAATAACACATCCAATTGAAGCAAAGTTGTTCTCGCGCGAGTATGCATGCAGTGAATTCATCAGCACTAGCAAAATCGGCTCACGAATATCCAACAATAACGGAGTGCATATGGGGTTCATCTTGGTGTCACAGGGTGACGTAAATGTTGTTTTCATATGGAGCTCATATGAGCGTCACGGCTTGAAGAAATTTTAGTGCTCCTATGGGCGTCACGGCGTGACGTAACTACGTTGTGCTCATTTGGAGCTCATATGGGTGTCACGGCGTGAAAAAATTGTAGTGCTCATATGAAGCCCATATTGGCGTCATGACATGATACAATTGTTGTGCTTATATGGACGCTAGAGGGCGTAACCCGTACTACGATACTGTACAGGCTGCCGGATCTGTGCCTGAAATAAAAAAATTAATAAGTCTACAAATTATGAATAAAAAAAAATTCTGGTAGTATTTTTCGGTTCCATACGCTTTACTTATATTGCTACATATGTGATAATTGGATTAAAACGTGTTCTGCCTCATTAAAGTTTTTGTCTAGCCTCGGTTTCGAACCTACGTCTTCTAATTCTAGAGCTGAGCGCGCTACCTACCTAACCATCCTATCACTTGTGTAAATTTCCTTTTGTTCGTTCCTTACTTTTATCATTTAAAAAAATGTCAATAAGTGGGCAAACGTTGAAGTTTGCATCGTTGCAATGCAATGAAAATTATTTTTTTTGACTACTGATTTTTTGTTTGCCCATTTAGACAGTCAAAATAACTGACACGTTTTTACGTATTCTTATTATAGTTTTACGACTTCAAGGCTTTTGATAATGATAAAAAAAAACGAATGACTGCAGTTATTATTGCGTATATCATATAAAATTAATACCTTGTTGTCCTTGCTAAATATTTTTGTGATGTAAGAAAGACATCCAGATGCATTAAAAGGAATTATGAAAAAATGTTCAATTTTTTAAGAAGGTATAATACATCCATTTGAATAAAAAAAAATAACAAATTCTTAGAAATTAATTTTTATTGAAATTTTATTTCATTATATAGTACTTACTATCGCCGTGGTATGGCGCTTATAGGAAGTATTACTGAAAAACATGCATATCGCCGTCATATTGCGCCCATCGAATGTATCACTGAGAACCATGCATATCGCCATTATAGAAAGTATCACAGAGATACCCGCATATCGCCGTCATATTGCGCTCATGGGATGTGTCACTGAGAAATATGCATATGGCCGTCATATTGTGCTGATCGAATGTATCACTAAGAACATGCATATCGCCGTCATAGAATGTATCACTGAGAACCATACATTTTGCCGGCATATTGCGCTCATGGGGTGTATCACTGAGAAATATGCATATCGCCGTCATATTGCTTGCATGGCATGTCTACTACCAGTGCTAACCCAGTGAATACGCCAACAAAAATCATTGGATGACTACCATATGACGTCAATCGGCAAATATTCATTGTAGAATTCAAATTTGCCCTCTTATGAGTTCATCTTGTAGTCAATGGATGATGCATTTCGAAACGACAAATTTAAGTCACGATGTATCTCAAATCCATGGTACTAAATGAGCTCATGAAATGTCTTCACCAACGTAAACGAAATTGCGTTCATGTTAAGTACAATTCATGAGTACAATTGATGTTCCATAGTGAATACACACCAAAATGTCTACACATGACTTCAATACTTCAAAATTTGCGGATATTAATTGCGGACACTTGAGCACAGCGATATGAGTTCGACGTGCTCTAAACGCACGATGCATTTGTAAACGACATATTAAGATCAAAATGTTTTGTAAATGCATGATACTGAATGAGCTCATGGCTTTGCATCACAACATCTAGTCAATATGCTGTAAAATTTGCTTCATCAATAGTATGCACGCCGTGATAATCATGACTGTTTTTCTGGGAAGTAACTAACAAAATGATCTGTATAAGGTACCGTATGCTAACTTGTACTTTTTGGCGGTTCCTTTGATGGATTCTCCAGCTTTTCATAAATTTATTGCTGTTTGCATGACGTTTACACTTCAAAAACTTTGCGTCGTCATTTTTTTTATTTATTAACCATCTGAAACGAAATATACAGATTATTATATATAATGAAATTCTTTACGATCGCCAGGGAAAGTGAATACGGAATTCACTTTGCCCTATTCGCTTCGCTCCACGTGGTCACTCCTGATGGTGTCCCGTTTCAAATAACAACTATTGTTTTGGGTCTCATTTTCTAAACAGTGTATAAAGCTACATAAACATACATTGTAACCACCCAAAAACAAAGGACGATAAATATATAACTTTCTGATTATGAGTAAAATATTTTCCTTGATGAATCAATATATTTCAAGCAAAAACATAAATCGTCGTTTCCTGGACGGCGCGTAACATGGCTACTCACCAAAGTATATGCCACGTACTGGTTGACGATGGGCGAACGTTGCTATAATAATGTGGCGATCGGCAAACGCATAATTTGCGAGCGGTGACGAGTATTCACTTTGCCCGGGGTATTCGCTTTACCCGGACTTGGGGAAGTCCGGGCTGCCTCACGTTTACGTACCCGCCACAAGTGAAGTATATTCAAATAATACGTTTTCAATGCAAATTAACAGCTCAAATTCGTTTGGTGCAAAACTCGACTTTCTAGCAAAGCACTACCTTGCAGTGATTAAAAATCGATAGTAAAAAACTGTCGAAGCTCAGGGCTATGGGTTGTACTTTTTTTTAGAATCCTCATAAGGTGGGCCAATTTATCTACTACAGGGGCAAGTTTTGGTAGAATATTTTTTTCTTTCCAAATCAATAATGAAAACCTAGGGAAAACAAATTGTGATTCAAAAAGTGATTAGAAATTCATTTTATTCTAAGAACTCGTGATGACAACTATTTAGACTACATTTTCATATGATGTGGCTTTCATTAGGCCACATCTTGTAAAAAATAACCCGTATATGGTAAATAGTTTTTTGTAAATTAATTTTTTTAGACAATTTCGAAACGATTTTTCGAAAATATTGAAAAAAATCATAGCTTTGGCATCGATGGAAATGGACCAAGGCTTTTGGTTCGAAATTATCTTGACTACCTCCCCACTTCGTTTGATCCACGACTTTTGGACCACCCTGTATATATATTGATGGTATATATAAATATATATATATAAGGATCAAACGACTTACGATTGTTGAGTGAAAAGGGAGCTCTAAAAACGAGCAAATAAAATGTTTAACGCCGCATGCTTCTCCGATTTCACAGTGGATTTTTTTACGATCCGCACACAGTAAGTCGCGAAACATCGGGCTGAGAATACTCAAACAGCTGGAGTGCTTGAAACGAACACGTTGAAGTCGTCGCCACTTCGTTATATGGGTCCGTAAAGAGGAAAAGGCTGGCACAGCAAGAGACAATTCGATCTTAACGTCAACAGGAGGACTCGATGAATTATTAAGGATGAGGAATTAAGAGAGGACGTATCGCGCCGGCTAATCAGATTCGGGCCGCATACACTGGCTCAAGATAATTGGGCCGAGGGATTTGTAAAATTTTCATGCCCGCTACGATTACGCGTCGTTCCCGCTGAAGTGTCTCGCGGCACAACACCAACTTGTAATTACTCGTCGCACAACCCCGAAACTCATCCCCTCGTTTTTTTCTCGTGTCATGAATATTTATTCACTCATTAACGCCGTCCCCTCCTACTCCTCCTCCACGCGTTGCACGCTCGGCCTTTTTTTGCTCATACCCTTTTTTTACCCTTTTTTCAGCAGCACAACCCTTTTTAATGTAGCCTCTCGTTCGACAAGCGCATCGTCACTCCTCGGGGAGGAAGGCAATTTTGCATGTTACGTCATCCACGTCAACGTCATCTTTTGATTGTCGTCCTCGGCTGGCAACGCTTCCCGTTTACTCTTCATTACGCGCCTAAACAATTTTCGAAATCGTTTACGACGCAACGGTTTTGCAATATTATATATATATGGGTGGCTGCAATTTGGGTCAAATTTGAATTTTCAAAGTCCCCTTGCAAAAACACAATCAAGAAATATGAAAAAAATTATATACAAAGTTTTAAGGCGCTCGGAAAATTTTTAATGGTGCCTCCGAGGGTTTGAATTTTCAATACAAAAATATATGTGTTTTTCCAAGTTATCACTTGATTATTTCTCATGCTTATAATATTGGTGAGAACAAGCTGAAACTTGGCACACATATTGTGCAAGTTATGAGGTATCTGACCAAATTTTTACAGTTTTTTCCAGTAATAATTATCATTATTTTTTTGTGAAGGCATTCCCGCTGATATTTTAAAAAAATGGAAAAGAAATTACGAACGAGCTGCCTGAACATGAAAATCAAATCGAAATTTCTAAACGATATGAAATTTCTCGATCAGACGTTGCTTATTTGATGGGTGAAAACATTGATTTTTTCATAAGCCCCCAATCGATAACGTTTTTCAGAACATTCCAGATCGATTATAGCTTCCTAAATAACGACATGTCCGAGTGGCATTTGGACAAAAGTTATTAGTTGGGTTCACAAATTGTCAAAAAATTAAGGGTCGTTGATGACGTCGCGGAAAGAGCAATCAAGCTCATTACTTAATAATAATAGATTGGCATGCGACGAGGAGCAGAAACAATTCATTGTTCAAGTTGTCCGTGAATACCAGGAAATGTATCCAAATGTAAACAAAAGGATTCTAAGCCGACCGCTCTACTAATAACATTTTACTTAGGCACTTTTTTGTATGAGTTTTAATTTGCAAATAATGTTTATTCGATAATTATAGTATCGGGTACCTAAACAGGGTACAATATTTGGAATATCAATAACTTAGGGCCTTCGATAAACCTCTCGAATGACATAAACTTATTTTTGCGTGATAATCCGTGATTATCTGAATTGAAAATGGAATGAGAATTTGATTCTGTTGGATATCGAATCTTTTTCTTCCGATCCAATTCCAATAGTTTTTTTTCTTGCATTTTTACATTTCAGTTTCATCGTTCCAAAAAATGTGACTATTATTTCAATTTATATCAATGAATATTTTTATACGAATAATTATTTCGTCAATAAATACGAACAATGTGAAGTTATGAAAAAATAAAAAGCAAAAAATCTGTATCAACGTCCATTGGATAGAACGTGTGCCTTCCGGCCCGAAAATACACACGACATCTGTATGCCACAGTTGACTTGTCTTATAAATCTTACATGCGTAGGGTTGGTGATACGCACCGGGTGTGCTCTTGAAGCCCAAGTCAAATCGATCAATCGTTGACGAAAGCCGGAGCGTTCGAGTGGCGGGAGTTAGTCACGAAAAACCCGCATCTGAACAGCCGTGAGGCGCGAATGATTGATAGGACTTTTCGCCTGAGCTTCAGCCTTTCTTTCGTGGTCATCGACAATGGCTTATTCCGGATCGAAAGCTCTTTCCGTATTTATACACGATTTCCGGTCGTTTTATATTACCCAAACACTATTTTTGACATAAGAATGCTTTTTACATGAGCCTTGACGTTTAATATAGGTAGAGTATGAATAAATGAATAAATGAATAAATGAACAAATGAATAAATTACTAAATTACTAAAAAAATTTATGAATTAATGAATGAATAAATATATAAATAAATCATTAAATCAATAAATAAAGATACAAGGCAATGGAGAAATAAATAAAGGATTAAACCGATAATGAAGCAAACAAATAAATAAACAACAAACAATGAATAAATGAATAAACAAATTAATGAATAACTGGATCACCCTCCTCTGTCATTTACAACGAACAAATCTCCATTATGATAAGGTAGTCCCTCCACATAAAAAAAAAGAAAAAAGCCTCACGTGAACCATGCCGTTATCGTGCCCAGCCGGAAAACCGAGGCGAGTGATTTTCGCGTGCAAGCTGCGCGTAATAAAATATAAATATGGAGAACACGTATATATATATATATATATAGGTATCTCTGTTACGAGACTACGAAAATGATCATCATGTCGCATGCAAGCGCGACCAGGTTTTATTTCATCGCCACAAATGCGCTGCATTATTAACCGCATAGTCGAAATGCCTCGGGGCCATATAAATTTCGCAATGCATGTATGCGTTTCGTCGACGCCTCGAGTGATGATAAAAACGCGAACATGAGGGAAAAAGCCCTGTGCGTTCCCCTGTCGCGCATTGTCAGCGTGCAAACCTCGGAGAGACGAGGGAGGAATTGCTAGATTATCTGCCACTATGACGTTCATCATGTACACACACTCTATCGTGCACTTGTTTTGCTGTACCTTTGCCTGGGTATTTTCAAAAATCGCGGTCTATCTCGATTATCGCCCTGCGTGATATAGCGTGCGCTTGTTGTATGAATTTTTCTCAGCGCCAACATTCACCCAAAAAGTCGTATCCACTTTTTCCACGCCCACTGTGACGTTCATTCGCTTCCAATACTTATACGTAGATATACACATATACAGGATGCACCATTTCAGGTAACATTTCAGTGTGACAAGCTTGAATATTGCTGATTTTCATGATTGTTTTTTTAAATAAAATTCGATAATTAGTCTGATTTTTTTTTTCGTTTATTCAAATGACTTATGGTGTACATAAAAATATTTTTAACTGTTTTGGTTTTCTTTTTGATACAATTTTTTTGGGCACTCCAAAATGATGCCTAAAAAAAATAGTGCTGACGGTGAAAAGTCCTACTCCTCAAAAAAATAGTCTGAAAGAAAACCATTAAAACGATTATTAAGCAGTATGAAAAATTGTAGAGGCGTACGGTTTTATTTCGATGAAAATTAAGAAAATGGTGGCCATTTCAAAATTACGTGTCAAATTTGCCCTTTTTTCGAAAGTTTTTCGTAAAAAAAAAAAGATAACTTGAAAATTCTTCGTTTAAAATCTTCCACCGTTTTGAAAAACGACGTTTCGAGAAAAACATCGTTCACTAGCACCAGGTCACATGCAGCTGGGCAAATCCCTTTTTCTAAGAAAGGCTGTAACGACCGGAATAATTCGATTTTCGCGACTAAAATTTAACAGCATGTTTATGAAAGTCCATTTTATTGCAAAATGCAAAAAAAAACGATTTTGAAAAAAATGTTACACTGGAATGGCCCCTTAACATAACAGAAAGAAATATCTCGAGAGATGGATACGGAGCTTTTTAGGAAAAAATGTATCAAACAAAAGTTTCACAGTTTCAAGTAACGAAATTGAGGGTGTTGGGAATCCATCCTATTTGGTGGAAATTTTCACAGTTATTTTGAGGTCAACATTACTTTTTTAAATGGATACTAATATTTTTTATTTCAGAATAATTTTTTTGCAGAACAAAACGGGTAACTTTTGAACGAAATTTTTTTCTTTGTCTTCGATTTTTAAAAATATTTTAAATATTCAAAATATCCCGAAAAATTCAAGACAAACAGAACAAAGTTTCAGACAACAATAACCTATTTTGTTACGCGTAAAATGATTCCGAAGTAAAACGTATTCGTTCGCATATAAAAAACTGAGGTTGACTTTGAAATAACCTCGAAAATTTCCACCAAATTAAAAATAATCAACGCCACTATTTTTTATCCTAAAAACTATGTAACTTTTGTTTGAAACTGCATCCCCCCCGGGCTATTTCGTTGTGCTGACCCGAATGGCATAGCCTGTATGCGCATCCGTTGGCTTATACATGTAAGCGTTTGTGGCCATGCAAACATGCATTGATAATGATTACCTCTCATTAATATCACACGACACATTCGTAAGCGATTTCAACACGAGTGGTTATGTGCACATCGAGTGTAACAGCATACTACAGTAGCAGTATCGATGTTTATGAATAGAAGTGAAAAAAAAAACGTATGTATGCATAGTATTTATTATTAACACGATAATGATTATTTTATTCGCGATTTTTAATACCTGAGCGTGTGGCACGCAGTATTATACAGGGTGTTAAGGAGGTAGTACAGAACACTAAAAAGGGTGCTAGAGGAGGTAATTTAGAATAGATTTTACCTTATTGCTAAACAGTATTTATCCAAACTTTAACAATTTTCGAGATATCGGCGATTTTCGTTTTTGATAGGTTTTTTTCACGTTTTTGCACCAAATAGCGCAATTCGTATCAGTTTATTACGTTAAGGGGCACCACTAGTGTGACTACCCAAAAAAAAGGTAATTTTCGGGAATTTATTGAAAGAAAAGTATTGCATCGAATGTTTTGAAATTTCAAGGATATATTTGTGTATAAATGATGTACATACAGTAATTTTCTTGTATGAAAATTCTCAATTTTCAGCGACTTGTGCGCTGTCTCCCGAGTCTCCCGAAAAAAAAGTTCTCCCACTGTTACATTGATTGCGGCCTTCAGAGTGCCTGAAATAAAAAAAATTTTTAAGTCCGTTAAACTAGAAGATATTGCCTGTACAATGACGCAGGATTGCGAAAAAAAATTAAAACCCAACAAAATGGCAGAGTTTTGAAAAAAAATTCCAAATTACGCTTAAAAATCTGATGGGTTTTGCATGGCAAATTGACATTTTATATCCAATCGAAAAACTGGAGGGTCATTGTATGAAGAAACAAATAATACTAGATACGCTAAAATAAGATTCAAGTCGATCGGATGATTTGTATTCGAGTTAGAACTGCAAAAAATTTGAAAAATGTCGTTTTCAGAAAAACGCGTTGAAAGATAGCTTAGGCACGTTTCTGACCGACGAGTAGCTGCTCTTTAAAAGGCAGTATTTCAAAAACGATTTGAGATCCGCACTTGAAATTTTGTTATGTTATTCTTGAAGGTATAGACTATAAAAAAATGCAATAAAAAATCGATTTTTTTTAAATGTCACACTAGTGGTGCCCTTTAACTGTACAAAATTCCGTATTATTCTGAACCTAGGGATTCTGTGTGCTCTATCGACACAAAGTTTATCGACTTTCTCATTTCCAGCAATCAGCATCCTCACCTAAATATAAAAAATACGATTTCAATAAACCAAAACTATAACTTTGAACATACATAGGAAAAAAGGACGCGCACTGTCATTCAAATTTATTTTTTAAACTTATCTACCTAGCGTGGTTTATCTTATCTACCTAGCTATAAATGAGAAAATTGCTGAAAAATATCGCGAATGACGAATAATAGGAAATTCAAGTTTCATCTTTGTTGTATTTGAACGAAAATACGATTTCTCACGATTTTTCATAATTTTTATTTCGATACAAATTGTTTAATACTATTATATTTTTTGTTCGAATTATCAATTCTACAACGGAACAAGAAATGCGGAAAAATCTGGCGAATTATTTATGGTAAAAGATTAACCTCCCATGAAAAAATTGCCGACACGAACAATACGGCCGATGTCTGGCCCAGTACTGGCTAACCGATTGTTGGCAACCAATGTTGTCCCAACATTGAAACAACGGTTCCGCCATTTTTTAGCCGATCCCCTTTTCGAAGCCCAGCATCCAACATTACGCCAATGTAGGGACAGTACCGGTTAACGACGTAGGGCCGACTGTTGGCGTAGACTGATGGAGCCGACCGTGGGACAATACTGACTGTCATTAATTGTCCTGCGTTCATTTCTAATCCTGGCACCCGGTACTATACCAATGTCAGGCCAGTATAGGCTACCCCCGGAGAGCTGGCTATTGGGGTGAACTACTGGGGCCGACCATGGGCTAATACTGTCTGCCATAATTGCCCTACGTTCATATATAATCTCGGCATACCGCAATATGCCAATGTGGGTACAGTATCGACTAACGACGAAGAACCGACTGTTGGGTAGCTCGAACTAATCACGGGCCGGCAACACTCACCGTTACGTATCTTATGAACTGCTCGCGAGTCGCCATTTAGTGTCGTATCGATGCAGACCGCGAACAAACAGTAGGGTCCATCGTCTCTTTTTCGTGCGATACTCATTTTTTCCCTTATACTCCTACCGTATTCTCAATATGAATAAACAAAAGCGATATGATAAACTGAAAAAAGCGCGGAAAATAAAAAAAATGATGTTGGAATACACTGTCAGTGAAGCACGAAAAATGTGTCATGAATCGAAAGAGTCATGTTTGAGGAAGAAAAATCCCCGAAAATAATAAAAAAGCTGAATGTGAAAATACTCTTGAGTGTGTGAAAGAACTGATTGAACATGGGGACGATAAAAATGATGAAAACGAACAGGGTGAAAATGAATAACTAAAAATTTTTAACACAAGTGAAGAAGATACCAGTGACGATGATAGTTAATTTCAAGCTAGTGCCACCAACCAGTATGTTTCGTTATTCATTAATATATTATTGGCGAAATAAGTCTGATATAATAAGTACAATGATAATATATAATACATTACAATATCTGTACTTACTTGAATTAATAATAAATTCTATTTTTGTTATTCTGAGAAAATATTGTATTCATTGCTGCGCATAACCATATATAATATATTAAACAAAAAACGGCCATAATATACTTAATATCGGTGGACACTCGGGGCATTATCGTATCACTGTTGGTTACGGACTGGACCAACGCTGGTACGATATTGGCTTGAACTTGGGCCAACGTTAGCACAAGCGTCGGGCCACTCTTAATACCAACGATGGTATAGTCTTTGGCCAACCTTGGCACTAGTGTCGGGCCGGTTTTGAGTCCAATGTCGGTCCGATGTCGGTAGCCAGTCTTGGCCCGAGGATATCATTCCGACAATGGTCCATTAATGGACCGACATTTATGCCAGGGAATGGCCAACTATACAGGAGAGTTGGCGCAGTATTGGGCCAATATCGGATCAGTTTCAAATTTTTTTATGGGATGTTATATTCGAACGAAAATATGATTTTTTACCTGCCAAAGCATTTAGTTTTTCGGGGTTTCTCTTTAGGAGTGCTTCAAATTCCAAAAATGTCTGCAGGTTTCGAATTGGTAGTTCCACTTGTAATGTTTCTCCTAGGTCCGTCTCTTAATCATTTTCATTCCCCCAATCCTGTAGGATGGACATTTTCAAAACCGTATTTGTTTTTCAAAATCGTATAATATACGTATTTTATAGCTGCTTCAATATTTCGCGATAATTTTATTTCGAGCTCCTCGAATTTCTCCTCTATGAAATGTCTCAATTCATCTGCAAAGTTAAATAAGATCAATTAGGAAAATAGATTTTTATCGTCACTTTTTATTATATACTTCTTTATACATCTATGTTCTTTTTTACTGTCTTTATTGCATTTTATTTCACTTTTCCAAACCTACCGATATAATTTTGTGGTATCAGTGGTTCAAGTGTCATTGATGCAGAGTTTTCAAAACTTATTTCGGTTGAATGCGTCATCACTTCATCTAGTAATATCGGAATGTATATATTATTGTCATCATAATTGTATTACACAAGAAATCAAAGAAACAATAAAAAATCAAGTATCGTACTATCAATTTGCATTATGTTCATATCGGCTAATTCATCTACAACGAGCATTTGCTCCCTAAGCATGCGGATATGCTATCGTGTGATCAAATTGAAATAATGCATACCGTGTCAAAGCTTTCATTATCGGTGCTTGCTAGCGTACTTGCACGTTTCAATGCGCGTTTGAGGCGTCGCATTCCCTGTTCGTGGTCACCTGTATAATAAAAAAATGTGATTCGTTAAAACACTGAAAATATCAGATAATTAATGAAAGTTCTATTTTACTTATGAGCCTGGTGTAACATTTTCTCAACTGAATATTCAGTCCATTCTTTCATTGGCATAGAACTCCTCTCAATTCATTTCTGGATCCTTTTTGATTATATTGTCGTTTCGGGATAACGATAAAAAATATTTCCGTTTTGCGTCGGCACCCATGATCGTGGCACTAACTCGATAACGTTTTATCCCGTTGATCGTTTTTCTCAAATTGTACGATTGAAAAAATCGTGTTTTCGCGTATACTAAACATTTCGAAATACTGTTATATTTTTACACTTTATTTTATATCCAATCTTTATAGCTGAAATTACATCTGACAAGGAGACGGCACGACCGTGGGGTCGGGGATTTGGCCGAATTTTTTTGTGGTGAAAGAGGAGCCCTAGCACCTCACGTGGTTAAAGTAGTAGGACGCACTACTCGGAAAATTCCGAGAAAAATCGATTCAAAGTTTCTTAGGCGCCTTATGAGTTTAAAATGTCAAGCCCTTGTCGAGCCGCCGTCTAGTCTAGACGGTTAGGGCTCGGTCTTGTGCGCCAGAGGTCTCGCGTTCGATTCCTCCTTCGGATCTTTTTTTTTTCTTTTTTTTTTTGTTATCCCAACAATTATTCAAAACGTTTCTCATCCCTACATTATTTTTTAAAATTTATTTTAGCTCAACAAAGTAAAGTTTTTCATTCACTGAAAAATATTCGTGCTCGTTGTTCTATTTGGTTTTATGGCCTTGTAAGGGTCTAAAGAATTTTGACCTGGGGTCCCCTTAGGATTATAACGGACATCTGCGCATAGGACTGTGCGTGAGTCTGTGAGAATTGAACAGCAGTTCATTTTTCGATTTCGTCGTGAACAGACGTGCCTATTTCTTATTGTTAAATTTCAAAGTTCTCTTACAATTCGAAGTTAAAAATGTCGACTGAAGAAGTTGCTGGCTCTTCTGGAGTAGGAGAGGAAATTCCTGAAGAATCCATGTACAGTGATAAATCAAAATCGCGATTGAAGGACGCAGTAGTTTATTATGAAAAGCTGTTGACGGAAAATAATTTAATTGCATCGACACCTTCGGAAGAAATATTTCACGATGCTATGTTATTGGCCGGAGAACTTTATAATAATCCATTGGAACTTTTGGGTGAAAAAAAATTCGTAATTGAAGAGGAATTAATTCACGCCCATGAGGATTGCGAAGAAATACAGTTCGAAGTGCCCCAAATTGATTCTTCTCCAGACGAGTACGAACCGGAACCGAAAAAAAATAAAAGTGAAATGATTCCTATCGCCTACAAAGTCAAAGTCGTGAACATTGCTAAAGCGCATCCCACGTGGTCTTTGGCGACATTGCAAAAAAAAGGATGCAGCCGCTTGAAGAGAAAAGAATATCTTTCACAATGGGAGAATGATATTAAAAGTGGTGGAACGAGATTGGACAAATTTGAGGCGATAGAGTCGTGGACCTACGACCGTTTTGTGGAAGCAAGACAGCAATATCAGCAAGTTACGACAAGAAATTTACAACAATGGGCGTTGGCTGCTGCTGCACAATTCATCGATTTCAATTTCAAGGCGTCTGATCGATGGGTCACGGCATTCAAACAGAAACACAAAATTTCTCAACGGAAAATCACGAAACTCGTTTCGAAAAAAGAGGCGGTATCAATGTAGGAAATCCGGGCGTATACAGAGACCTTTCGTCGATAGACGTGCCGCTTAATACCTCAATACCACGAGGATGATGTTATAAATACTGACCAAACAGGTAAATACAAGTTTTCTGCGTACAAAATGTTTTTACCGATGAAAAATGTATAAATTCGAAATTAATTATATAACAAGTTTTCTACATACATATTGGAATATTTTTTAATATTAAAAATACTATTTTTTTCAGGATGTTAATATCAATCTGTTTTCAACAGGACACTCACTCAAAAAGGGAGTAAAACAGTTTTCGTGAAAAAGTCGGATTTGAATAAAGTGACGCATTCGTGCACCGCACAATATTCCATAACATTATCCGGAAAACGGCTCCCACATGTCTTCGTATGTTTGCAAGAGGCGACCGGTCATTTCGGACCTCGTATTCAAAAATTAGTAGATGGCTATGCCAATACATATACGAACGTCATTGCAACATCATCGAAGTCCGGAAAACTAACAACAGCCTTATACACGGATTTTCTCCAGAAATGTTTAAAAACTTACGTCGGGGAGAATAAATTTTTACTTCACATTGACTCTTGGGGGGGTCAAACGAATCCAGAGATGTACGATGAAATCTTCCAAGATGACGAAAATATGCCAACTTGCTCTGTAAAAGTAATTCCTCCAAAATGCACTCCCTTGGTGCAACCTTGTGACGTTTACTTTTACAGACAAGTTAAAAATTTCATAAGGCGCTTGCAAAATTGCAGCGAATTGTTAGAGCAGAATCGTGAAATTAATTCCCGGGAAGATTCTATAAAAATCCATTCAATAATTCACCATCAATTATCGTCACCAATATTCCGAGACATGATTCAATACGCCTGGTTTGCCTCAAAATTATCAGTTACTAGAAACATTTTCATGAATGTTAATGGGACATGTTTTTGTACGGATGTATTGCAAACTCCCTGCGATTGTAAAAAATCCGCTTTTATATGTTGCGCAAGATGTCGCAAAAATTATTGCTTTGTTTGTTTCTACGATAATTACCACTGCGGTTTTTGTATATAATTATTATATGAATAAAAATGGAATTTTTCCTAATCGACTTTGCTATTCTCATTAAAAACCCAATGTTCCTCCTCATATACTTTACAATGAAAAATAAAAAACCCACCGTTATGAATTGTTTTATTGGAAAAAAAAGAAAATAATTTTAAAAAAATGAAAATAATAAAAAAAATAATGTAAATAAATTTTAAAAAATAATGTAGGGATGAGAAACGTTTTGAATAATTGTTGGGATAACAAAAAAAAAAGAAAAAAAAATAAGATCCGAAGGAGGAATCGAACGCGAGACCTCCGGCGCAAAAGACCGAGCCCTAACCGTCTAGAATAGACGGCGGCTCGACAAGTGCCTGACTTTTTAAACTCATAAGGCGCCTAAAAAACTTTGAATCGATTTTTCTCGGAATTTTCCGAGTAGTGCGTCCTACTATTTTAACCACGTGAGGTGCTAGGGGTCCTCTTTCACCACAAAGAAATTCGGCCAAATCCCCGACCCCACGGTCGTGCCGTCTCCTTGTGAACGCGTCTATTTTCGGATTTCTTTTACAAACACGCGGTAAAGCCAACTGAGCGATTGAGGTTAGGACGGAATAATCAACATGCCACACGAAATCGTTCGATTCCTGACACATTTTTTGTGTTTCACTGAGAGTATATACCAATTTTTTTCTTCATTTTCCGCGCTTTTTAAAGTCTAGCATATCGCTCATCTTTATTCATTTTGGAAATAGGTTATGAGTAAACGAAAAAAATAGTTAAGGATCGTACGAAAAGCCAATTAATTCTAACTGTTCGTTCACCTATACATCGATATGACACTGAATGTGTGACATGTGACATTAGTATAATACCGGATGCCGGGATTAGATGTGACCGTAGGGCAATTAATGGCGAACAGTGCTGGCACATGGTCGGCTCCAATAGTTTACCCCAACAATCGGCTTTCCGTCGTAAACCGAAACTGTCCCGACATTGGCGTTATGCTGGATGCCGGGCTTTGAAAAGAGGGTCGGTTGAGAAATGGCAGAACCATTGTTTAAACCTTGTGTCAACACTGGTTTCCCACAATCGTTTAGCCAATACTAAACCAGACCACGGTCGTATTGTTTGTGTTAGCATTTTTTTCATGGGTACGTTCATTTCCACCAAACAGCACAAACACTGAATTTCGGAAAAATAAAATAAACAAACCGCCAGTTAAAAATGGAACGTTTCAGTTTTTGGGAGTCGTGGAACTGACAAACCGCAACTGGGAACAACCGTGCGAGCGGACTGTCACGGCAGTAAACAGCCGCGCGCTCAGGCTGCAAGTATGCTAGCGAGGGTCGGGATCTGATTTCGATAGATAGGGAATTGTAAACGATATCAGCGAGATCACAAACTAATCATTTGTAATAGTATTGCGGGAACGACACGGGAGTGAAATCAAAATGACCGAATAGCGAGAACTCACCGCACACTGGCCCCCTTACTACTACTTACCGATGGGCATAAACAACCGGGAACCCATTGGGTCGCAATGTACCTCGATCGAGCTGAAGTCGGATGGTACTTCGACAGCTGCTGATTGCCCCCAATTGTCCCGCAACACTTCATGCGACTTCGTGAAAACATCAAACTCTTCCGATACAGCGCTAATCAACTTCAAGCTCCGGATTCGCAATGTTGCCTACAGTTTCTTCATTATATAGGTACTGGCTTCGGCATGCATAAGTTTAGAAGTGTATTTTCAAATGATTTATCTGGCAACGACAAAATAGTTAATGGCTATTACAATGCTTTCGTTAATAAGAGCGATAAATATAAAGATACGGGTGCTGACATCGGTAGCGGTGGCGGCTGCAGTAGCAGAAGCAGCGGCCTTAATAATTGCAACTGTTTCAATCATAAAAGTTTATACTGTGTACAAGGCTGTTGCTCCCGTACTCGTTGATTATAATATACCACAATACTTCAATAAATAAATACCGGTATTGAAATATTTTGTCTATTGTTATGGTTTAATAACTTCATCGGATAGCTTTAGCAGTGTTAGAGAGTCTCGCGGTCATTTACGTGCTGCTACGTCTGCGGATTTTGCAAATAACGCTCTTGGCAAACTCTTATTCACCCCGCCCGTGGGTGGTGATGGGGGTAGCGGCATTGATGGGGGGAGGAGCATTAGTAAGAGAGCACACGTCTCGATGGTCAGATGTTAATTGTTATCGAGCCGTGACAGAGATAAATGCAAAGAAAGAAAATACGCGAATCACGAGCACGTATAGAGATTTTCTTGCAGAACATTGCAACTCTCAAAGCGCTCATACAAAAGAGAACAGTGTTAAATACCTTAACCAAGAAAACACGAAACTCGCTATCAACAATGAACTTTTCGCGAATCAACAAGATCGGAAGGATTGTTTTGAAGACTGCCTTCCTGCCGACGAAGAAGGTGTCGGAACTTCCGCTACAAACAGACTACAAAGTTTCCGATATACGCCTAGTGAAAATATGGTTCGGCTCACGCATTATCGTAGAAGTGGACAAGGAATTTATTTGCTTTCCACTGGCAAGATGTATGAAAATACTTGAGGAAGACGAAACGCTTGTCAAGCAGATGATAGCAGCGGCTCACGAAAATAAAAACCTCATGGAATACCTTGGCTTCGAATACAATAACCTGGAGTTCAAGACGGCTATTAAATAATGCCACACGACAGTTCTCGCAATATCAGACCGCATTTGTGTGTATAAAAAAGAGGTGAGAATACTCGTCGGGGTCTTGCCTGAACGCGTCAGTCTGCAGTAATAGCGTTCGAGCAACCGTCTTCCAATCTTTCCACACAAAATAACCGTGCCTATAAACTACAGCCATTGGTGCTGCAGCCATTTTACAGGCTGAACAGCCAAATGACAAAAAGCATATGGCTAGACATAGGTGTTGACGACGCCGGCCCACTGCAACCCATTATTCGGCTGAATAATTCGCTGGCCCAACCAGCCGCTGGACAACCCTAAATACATTATCATGGTTGAGTTTTCAACAAAATCTTTCCACCATTGCTGCATACTTCAACGAGGAAGAAAAAGAAGAAAACATTACAAATGCCTCCACCAATAACATCCCTACTATTCATACTGCAGTGGCCTGCAATGACCACATTCTAGAATACGGTGAATATTTCAACCAACCCGTCGTATCTATTCGAAATTTCAATGAGTACGGCGCACACGCTGTACATCGAGCGGACCGATTCTTCACCTTCGTAAAAGATGACTTCATCGGGCTGAAATTATTGGAGGACCGCATAAACGCTTACGCAGCGTGGCTTCGCGGTGCTTTCGCCGATTTGGGAAAATGTAAGGACGCGCTTGTCGCTGCCATCGCATCAGAAATTTACAACACGGCGGCGCGACGTTTACGACGACGGATTCGAAAGGAGTATGCCAAAATTCGGGGGACAGTTTACGGTACATTTTCCAGTGTCTCCAGCGAACTCTCAACGCATGCTAGAACAATCGTCACCGATTATCCTCATAAACTAACAATTGAAACGTATAATCGCAAGCGATATAATGTACGTTTGTGAATCAACCTGTATTTATATGTAAAATAAAAAAGGGGGACCACTATGGCGTAAACACCGTTCCGCTCTTACCCCGCATTACCGACGGAACTACCGCACCATAGGTAGGTCGGGGGAGTGGTGATAAAAGCATGGATAATCCCCACTCCTACCTCCACCACCTCGGGCTACCCCCACCAAGGGCATCTCAAGGAGTGGGGATAAGAGTGGGGGCACCATCGTTGCCCCTTACTACTAATATACAGGGTGAGGCACATAAAGTGTTACAGAGCAATAGCACTCAAACTATTGATCATATCCAAAAAAGTTTCAGACAAAAGTTTCAGTGTTCGAGAAGGCCGTCATACTGGACCACCCTATTTTTTTATCGGTGGAGGCGCTGAAGCTCCGTCAAGGTCAACTCTACTTTTTTAAATGGAACCATGTATTTTTTTTTCGATAACATTATTACCGAATTTAAGACGAATTCAGCGACCTACAACACAAGGTCATTCTAGGCACGCAAGGTATGAAAATAGTCGAAAAATCGAAAAATATCGGAATAATCACTTTCAAAGGATCCACTAACCTTGGTTTGGGTCTACCTACAGAAGATGCTCGAAGTGATGACCCTCGACTTGTAAACACTTGTTAATTCGCTGATGAAAAGACCGTCTAACTTCAGCCAACATTTGTGGTGTAATTTCGGTACATGCTCGGCGTATTCTTTCTTTCATGTCGTCAGGCATGGTAGATGCTACCGCCATTACGCGTTCTTTGACGAAACCCCGTAAACAGTTCATTTTCGCGATCCGATGTACTCACATTAGAAGGTAATGCGTGACTAACTGATATGTCAACAGAAAATGCGTACTTGCTGCCGATAAGAAACATTGGTATCGTAAGAAATGAAAACAGCGATCAAACAAGTGTTTACAAGTCGAGGGTCATCACTTCGAGCATCTTCTGTAGATAGACCCAAACCAAGGTTAGTGGATCCTTTGAAAGTGATTATTCCGATATTTTTCGATTTTTCGACTATTTTCATACTTTGCGTGACTAGAATGATCTTGTGTTGTAGGTCGCTGAATTCGTCTTAAAATCGATAATAATGTCATCGAAAAAAAAATACATGGTTCCATTTAAAAAAGTGGAGTTGACCTTGACGTAGCTCCAGCGCTTCCACCGATAAAAAAATAGGGTGGTCCAGTATGACGGCCTTCTCGAACACTGAGACTTTTGTCTGAAACATTTTTGGATATGATCAATAGTTTGAGTACTATCGCTCTGTAACACTTTATGTGCCTCACCCTGTATAAATAAAATGGCAAAAAAACTTTAAACAAAGGACCAAATGAAGTCATTAAGTAAAATTAGCAAGTAACGGGACATGATTTGTCTGTGAACCAGTAATTTTTTAGTTTTTCGAAAAATGAATTGCAGGTTGTTCGTAATAACTGAAACAATTGGAAGTGGAGGGCGGCGAGTGAGAGGGATTGGATATATATATATAAGGTGTAATAAAAAGAAATCCATTATTTTTGCAATAGATGGCTTTAGTAATCTGTATCTCGCGTTGTATAAGTGCGATCGGATTACGCTAGACGGCGTTAGAAAGATAAGATTTCGTACTAAAATAAACATCCCAGACAGTTTTGTAATTGCTTGACTCAATATTTTTTGAGCGCGCGTCAAATATGGCCACCAGCAAAGTGAAAATACGCCATATTTTACAATTTTTCTTCGATAAAGGCGAAAACGCAAGCCAGGCGGCTGAAAATGTGAATAGTGTTTATGGTCCTGATACTGTAACAGCCAATCACGCGGAATTTTGGTATCGTCGATTCCGTTCCGGTAATTTTGATGTCAAAGATGCACCACGTTCTGGAAGGCCATTTGTCGAAAATGTCGATAAAATAATGGAAATCGTCGAGTCCGACCGTCATGTAAGTACTGTTTCGATTACGCAGGAGCTAAACATTGCACAAAAAACCGTCTGGAACCACTTGAATAAGGCTGGATACAAAAAGAAGCTCGATGTATGGGTGCCACACGAGTTAACGCAAAAAAACCTCATGGACCTAATTTCCATCTGCGAATCGCTGCTGAATCGCAACAAAATCGACCCATTTCTGAAGCGGATGGTGACCGGTGATGAAAAGTGGGTCACTTACGACAACGTCAAGCGAAAACAATCGTGGTCGAATCGCGGTGACCCGGCGCAAACGGTGGCCAAGCCAGGATTGACGGTCAGGAAGATTTTACTGTGTGTTTGGTGGGATTGGCAGGGAATCATCTACTATGAGCTGCTCCCCTACGGTCAAACTCTTAATTCGGACCTATACTGTCAATAATTGGACCGTCTGAAGGAAGCAATCGCCCAGAAGCGGCCAGCTTTGGCCAATAGGAGAGGAATTGTGTTCCATCAGGATAACGCCAGGCCACACACATCGATAGTCACTCGCCAGAAGCCCCGGGAGCTTGGTTGGGAGGTTCTTATGCATCCACCTTATAGTCCGGATCTGGCACCAAGTGATTACCACCTGGTCCTGTCTATGGCGAAAGATTTTGCTGGTGAAAAATTCGCCCCAAGAGAAGCTTGTGAAAATCGACTGTCCCAGTTTTTTGCCAATAGGGACGAGGGTTTCTATGAGAAAAGCATAATGAAATTACCTTCAAAGTGGCAACAAGTTATCGATCAAAACGTTGCATATTAGATCTAAATCGGATCATTGTAACTATGCTAAATAAAGCCTTCAATTTCATGCAAAAATAGTGGATTTCTTTTTACTACACCTTATATATATATATATATAATTCTAGATACATAAAAGGTAAAGTCTTGACAGAAGACTGATTCATCATCACGACGCTGAAACTGGCAGACAGATCTAGCAGACGCGGCGCGGCCGATCCCAGTAGGTTTAGAGTGTGACGGTACGCGCTCCGCTGCCGCAGCACAGTACAGCGATATAGGGCCTACCCCCACCACCCACTCTCCCGTGAATGAACCGAATCTACCGGACTAGCGGAAATATATTTTTTTGTTACTTAACAAAAGCCATCACCGGGATAAATCGTAGGTCGATCGATTCGTCTAGTCATATAGAATAAGCATGTAAATTAAGAAGTCGCTGGTGTCATGTGTGTTGGCAGCAGACGCCCGGAAATGAATTTTATTGTGCGGACAACACGATCTGATTCGCGGAAAATATTTTTTATGTTAATTAACAAAAGCCTCACCGGGATAAATATTGTAACGTGTTGTCAGCAGACGACCTTAAGTGAATTATATCGTGAGGGTCGCGAGATCCGTTTCTTGGTTAACATTTTTTTGTTAATTAACAAAAGGCCGTCACCGGGATAAACTATAGGTCGATCGATTCGTCTAGTCGTATGGAATAAGCATGTAAATTAAGAAGTCGCTGGTGTCATGCATGTTGACAGCAGACGCTCTTAAAGGATTTTTCTTGTAAGAGCAATGACATCTGATACGCAGACAATATTTTTTTTGTTAATTAACAAAAGCCGTCACCGGGATCAACGATAGTTCGATCGATTCGTCTAGTCATACAGAATAAGCATGTAATTTAAGAGGTCGCTTTTATCATGCGTATTGCCAGCAGACGGCCGTAAGTGAATTTTATCGTGAGGACAGTGAGATGTTTCGTGGTTAACAGATATTTTTTTTAATTAACAAAAGGCCGTCACCTGGATAAATGATGGGTCGATCGATTCGTCTAGTCATATAGAATAAGCATGTAAATTAAGAAGTCGCTGTTGTCATGCGTATGGCCAGCAGACAGCCTTAAGTGAATTTTATCGTGAGGGTCGCGAGATCCGTTTCTTGGTTAAATTTTTTTTTGTTAATTAACAAAAGGCCGTCACCGGGACAAACGATAGGTCGATCGATTCGTCTAGTCATATGGAATAAGCATGTGAATTAAGAAGTCGCTGTTGTCATGCGTGTTGCTAGCAGACGGCCTTAAGTGAATTTTATCGTGAGGACAGTGAGATGTTTCGTGGTTAACAAATATTTTTGTTAAGGGGCCAGTCCACTTTGGAGCCACGAAAAAAAGCTATTTTCGCGATTTTTTTTGAGGATTTTATAAAAGATATGAATATAAAAGTTGTCGGGCTTGATAAATAAAGTCTTGAAATACATTTAAAAAAATGTTAATTAATTTTTATTCATTTTTAAGTACATAAACTATAGTTTAACGTAACGCCTCAAAAATAAGTGGGCTAGGTAGCTCCATCACAAATCGGCAACGGCTTGTCTGAAACAAAAAAATCAAAGCCCATTAGATTCAGTATGACACCAGCTACAAAATGACCCTCGGATATAAAGTTTTATCAAAAAATAAAAATATGGCAGATGAAAAACGAAAAAAGAGTAAAAATCAAAATTTTAAAACCATCGAGAGTCATCTTGTTGCGAATCATGTTTACAATATGTGGTTCAAATTTCAAGAGAATCGGTTTATTAGTTTTAGAGTTACGATGGAGCTAGATTTTGAAAACGTTGTTTCGAGAAAAATGCGTTTGAAGTTTATACTATGAAAAACTCTTACCTAAACTCAATCGGCAATTCCTGCACCGTACAAAATCCCTTCTGATTGCTCATCATCGTCGATTTCTTCAAGTCTTGCTTGCTTTCGTTTGGTTCTGGTCTCTTTTGAGTACTCAGAACTGCGGCGGTTTGCAGAGCGAACACGCTCGTCATCGCGATTGTCGGCGAATCCGATGGCGATCGGGCCGAGTTTGACGCCCATTATTTCTATTATTTTAAGCACCGGACGAAATCCTTCATTAAAGACACACGCGCATTGCCTGCAATAAAACTTTGCAGGCAATGTCTACGATTGTTTTGCCGTTGAACATGTGTTTAGGTCCCATATTCCATACGCAGTTGTTAAAACTTTCATTATTGTTTTGCGTATGGCCACCTAAACACCTTTCGAGCAGTTCTGTTTTGGTGAGATCCTCGTAAATAGGTTTTAAAACTTCCTGTACTTCCTCAGAAAGAGCAGGAGGATGTTTGTAATGTTGCTGAAGTGCCTTAGCTTTGAGGTACTTGCACCATTCTATCGAGCAGTTGTGATGTTGCGGCTTGACATCGGTCGCTATACGCTCAGGTAGACGAAATGAGGTCCTGACGTTCAGGTAAAAAAAAAAATACTTAGAGAGCTCGGATTTTCATAAAATTTTGACACAATATTTCTGAATGTATGTACTTTCGAAAACAGTAAAAAAAATCGTTTTTTTGAAATTTTCAAAGTGGACTGGCCCCTTAATTAACAAAAGGCCGTCACCGGGATAAATGATAGGTCGATCGATTCGTCTAGTCATATAGAATAATCATGTAAATTAAGAATTCGCTGGTGTCATGCGTGTTGACAGCAGACGCCCTTAAAGGATTGTTTTTCGGGCAACGACAGCTGATTCGCGGATAATATTTTTTTTTGTTAATTAACAAAACCCGTCACCTGGATAAACCATAGGTTGATCTATTCGTCTAGTCATACAGAATGAGCATGTAAATTGAGAAGTTACTGGTGTCATGCGTGTTGACAGCGGACGCCCTTCACGGAATTTTATTGTGTGGGCAATGAGTTCTGAATCGGGGATAATATTTTTTCTTGTTAATTAACAAAAGCAGTTACCGGAATAAATCGTAGGTCGAACGATTCGTCCCGGTATAACGGAGTAAGCACAAAAATCGACAAGTTGCTATTAACATGCTCGTTGACAGCAGACAATCTTAAATGATATTGACCTTGCGGGCAGAGACCCTGATTCGCGAATCTTTTTCTTTAAATCAATTACCGGTATTTGTTGTATACATTTTATAAATTTTGATAGCTTCAGTTCGAGTTAGTATGATAAATTAACTGAAAGTAGCGGAATGGTTCATTTTACCAAGATGCATGCTTTATACCAAATGCATGCAGGGATATAGGAGTTTGAAAAGTTTTTACATATACAGGGTGCGGCACATAAAGTATTACAGAGCGATAGCATTCAAACTATTGATCATATCCAAAAAAGTTTCGGACAAAAGTTTCAGTGTTCGAGAAGGCCGTCATACTGGACCACCCTATTTTTTTATCGGTGGAGGCGCTGAAGCTACGTCAAGGTCAACTCTACTTTTTTAAATGGAACCATGTATTTTTTTTCGATAAAATTATTACCGAATTTAAGACGAATTCAGCGACCTACAACACAAGGTCATTCTAGGCACGCAAAGTATGAAAATCGTCGAAAAATCGAAAAATATCGGAATAATCACTTTCAAAGGATCCACTAACCTTGGTTTGGGTCTACCTACAGAAGATGCTCGAAGTGATGACCCTCGACCTGTAAACAGTTGTAAACACGCCTGATCACGCCTGACGACATGAAAGAAAGAATACGCCGAGTATGTACCGAAATTACACCACAAATGTTGGCTGAAGTTAGACGGTCTTTTCATCAGCGAATTAACAAGTGCTTTTTATTGTCGGATTTTTTATTTATTAACTTATTATTAACTTTATTTATTATTAATATTACTTATTAATATAACTTATTATTAACTTAAATTTATTTATTAACAATGCAACTTTTATTGTCGGATCGACGATCTGCTGCACGTCTTCTTTATAATTTGTACTGCGTGCATGAACTGTACCCGACCTCCGAAAAAGATCATTGTCTTTAATACAAAATAATCCACGTCGAGATGGAGAAACTGTCGCCTCTTGCGTTTTTTTAAGTGAAAATACATGGCACATCTTTCTACACTCTAAAGACAGATTATAATACCGACAATGTTCGTTTTCTATGGTGGGGTAAGCATCCTGAGACCAACAAAGATTCCTGTCAGTAGGGAAAAATTCGTCTCACGAGTCACATCTGCGAGTTCCGGCGCGATTTAATTGAAAAGCTATTTAGTGTAAATTATTCAGAAACACGTAGTATTTGTTTTCGTGTTTATATTAATTGAACAATAATCTTTTGCATATAATAAATTTTACCAAATGTGTCATATTATGTGGAAGTGAAGTGTATTAGTGTGCTAGTTACAAAATTATTAAACGAAAGGATTACCTACGTCACTGATAAGTATCATTCCATTTTAATAAATAACTACTCTTGAATCAAGTATATCGAATTGAATTTATCAGATTTTGTTTCTTCGAAGAAGTATACATTTTCTATACCCAAATGCGCCAGTAACACTTGTTCATGAGCGAAGTTGGCTTCTTGAATCAGACTTGCTCAGGGTAAACTTTATAATTTAAATAAAATAAAGAAGAGCTGGGAAGTGCCAAAGATGCACCATTTTTTCCCCTATATTTTCTTACTGACAAAGAAGTATGCTCTAGGACGAAGCTAATTTAAGATAAACGTTGTTTCAAACATTTAAGCTAGAGCCATGATATATTAGTAGTGGACATACATTTTTGTTTGTTTCTTCGAAGAAGTATACATTTTCTATACCCAAACGCGCCAGTAACACTTGTTCATGAGGGAAGTTGGCTTTTTGAATCAGACTTGCTCAGGGTAAACTTCATAATTTAAATAAAATAAAGAAGAGATGGGAAGTGCCAAAGATGCACCATTTTTTCCCCTATATTTTCTTACTGACAAAGAAGTATGCCCTATGACGAAGCTAATTTAAGATAAACGTTGTTTCAAACATTTAAGCTAGAGCCATGATATATTAGTAGTGGACACACATTTTTGTCTAGTTAAAAATTTGATTAATTTTTAATCCAAATACTTTCATTTCATAAAAATAGTTCAATGATACATTCAGTGTACTAGCATTATATGGGAAAATATTAATATTTTAGGTTATATATGTAAAAACTTTTCAAACTCCTATATACAATAAATACCGGTCATTTATTTTAAAAAATTTGTTCGTGAATCAGGGTCTCTGCCCGCAAGGTCAATATCATTTAAGATTGTCTGCTGTCAACGAGCATGTTAATAGCGACTTGTCGATTTTTGTGCTTACTCCGTTATATCGGGACGAATCGTTCGACCTAAGATTTATTCCGGTGACGGCTTTTGTTAATTAACAAAAATATATATTATCCCCGAATCAGAACTCATTGCCCGCACAATAAAATCCCTTTAAGGGCGTCTGCTGTCAACACGCATGACACCAGCCACTTTTCAATTACATGCTCATTCTATATGACTAGACGAATCGATCGACCTATCCCGGTTTATCCCGGTGACGGCTTTTGTTAGTTAACAAAAGAAAATATGTTAACCAAGTAACGGATCTCGCGACCCTTACGATAAAATTCACTTAAGGCCGTCTGCTGTCAACACGCATGACACCAGCGACTTCTTAATTTAGATGGTTATTCTATATAGCTAGACCAATCAATCGACCTATCGTTTATCCCGGTGACGGATTTTGTTGATTAACAAAAAAAATATGTTAACCAAGAAACGGATCTCGCGACCCTCGCGATAAAATTCACTTAAGGCCGTCGGCTGGCAACACGCATGACAACAGCGACTTCTTAATTTACATGCTTATTCTATATGACTAGACGAATCGATGGACCTATCATTCATCCCGGTGACGGGTTTTGTTAGTTAACAAAAAAAATATTATCCGCGAATCAGATCTCGCGACCCTCACGATAAATTCATTTAAGGCTGTCTGCTGTCAACACGCATGACACCAGCAACTTCTTAATTTACATGCTTATTCTATATGGCTAGACTAATCGATCGACCTATCGTTTATCCCGGTGACGGCGTTTGTTACTTGACAAAAAAAATATGTTAACCAAGCAACGGATATCGCGACCCTCAGGATACAATTCACTTAAGGCCGTCTGTTGGCAGCACGCATGACAACAACGTCTTCTTAATTTAAATGCTTATTCTATATGAGTAGACCAATCGATCGACCTATCGTTTATCCCGGTGACGGCTTTTGTCGATTAACAAAAAAAGTATGTTAACCGAGAAACGGATCTCGCGACCCTCACGATAAAATTCACTTAAGGCCGTCTGCTGTCAGCACGCATGACACCAGCGACTTCTTAATTTACTTGCTTATTCTATATGGCTAGACGAATCGATCGACCTATCGTTTATCCCGGTGACTGCTTTTGTTAGTTAACAAAAAAAAATATGTTAACCAAGAAACGGATCTCGCGACCCTCACGATAAAATTTAACTTAAGGCCGTCTGCTGGCAACACGCATGACAACAGCGACTTCGCAATTTACATGCTTATTCTATATGATCAGACGAATCGATCGACCTATCATTGATCCCGGTGACGGATTTTGTTAGTTAACAAAAAAAATATGTTAACCAAGAAACAGATCTCGCGACCCTCACGATAAAATTCACTTAGGGCCGTCTGCTGGCAACACGCATGACTACAGCGACTTTTTAATTTACATGCTTATTCTATATGATCAGACGAATCGATCAACCTATCATTTATCCCGGTGACGGGTTTTGTTAATTAACAAAAAAAATATTATCCGCGAATGAGAGGGTGTTGCCCGAACAATAAAATTCATTTCAGAGCGTCTGCTGCCAATACGCATGACACCAGTGACTTCTTAATTTACAAGCTTATTCTATACGACTAGACGAATCGATTGACCTACGATTTATCCCGGTGACGGCTTTTGTTAAGTAACAAAAAATATATATTTCCGCTAGTCGGACATATTCGGTTCATTCAGGGAAGAGTGGTTGGCGAGGGTAGGTCCTATACCGCTGTACTGTGCTGCGGCAGCGGAGCGCATACCCTCACACTCAAACTCTACTGGGATCGGCCGCGCCGCGTCTGCTAGATCTGTCTGCCAGTTTCAGCTAAATGTAGCTAAATGTAGCTAAAAAACACGCTAAATGTAGAAACGTGAAATTTGGAGAGCATGTCGGTTTTATTATGTAGGCACCGTTTAAGAAGAGATTTTTCGAAATTCAACCCTTAAGGAAAGAAAACGGGTGGCAAAGTTTGTATGGATTTTTTTTAAATCTGGTCGGGTATACTTGATATTTGGTATTCGTGCTTCTTGACACAATGAATAAAACACGTATTTCAGCGTTTTTAGAAATTAAATCCCTAAGAGGAGAAAGGGGGTGACAAAAAAAAATCGGGTCAATTCTACTCGAAACTTTGTAAAAGTGCTCCGAGACACAATTAATGAAATTTCAGCGATTTAAAAAATTCCATCTTCAAGGGGAAAGGGTAGTAGAAAAGTTTGTATGGTAAACTTCTGTGACTGACTGACTGACTGACATATAAATAACGCACAGCCTAAACCGCTGAAGATAGGAACATGAAATTTGGAAGATATGTTTCTCACAAGGTGTAGAGGTGCATTAAGAGAGGATTTTTCGAAAGTCAACTCCAAGGGCGTGGAATGGGGTGTAAAAGTGTGTATGGAAAATTGTATTCCTTGCGTGTATGAACTTGAAACTTGGTATATATATTCTTCGGAACAAATAACAAAATGCATTTTAGGATTTTTTAAACAACCCCTAATTGGGGGTGGAACGGGGTGTTGACGTTTGTATGGGAAAATCGAATACCCTGCTTCTATCTCAATGAAATTCGGAAGTAATGTTCCTTAAAGAGCATAGAGGTGCACTAAGAAAGGATTTTTTTCGAAAATCAACTACTAACAACGTGGATAAAATGGGATGGAAAAGTTTGTATGGAAAATTGTATTTCTTGCGTACATCAACTTGAAAATCGGTATAAATGTTCTTCAAAACGAATAATAAAACGCATATTTTAGGATTTTTTAGAACAAGCCCTAATAAGAGGTGCAACTGTTAATGACGTTTCTATGCGCCAAATTCTACGCGGGCGAAGCCAGGGGCCGAATCTAGTATATATTGTATATATACCAGGTGTACAAGTATGAAATGCGGATGTTTTTTTCTAAAAAAAAACACGTTAAATTCGGAAGAATGATAAATAGTGCTTTATTCAAAGTATGCTCCATCGCTTGTTATACATTTTCCTATCTTTCGGGCAATTTGTGAATACCGCGCCAGTAAAAATCTTCCTCTTTTGCTGCGAACCATTCATCGAGCCATTTTTTCACATCTTCGTACGAACCAAAGCGCTGCTCAGCAAGTGCGTGACCCATCGATGCAAACAAGTGGTAATCGGAAGGAGCCAAGTCTGGTGAGTAAGCCGCATGAGGTAGAACTTCCCAGCTGAGTGCTTCCAACGTGTCTCGAACCGGTTTTGCCGTATGTAATGGAGCATTGTCATGAAGAAAAATGACTTTGTGTTGCCTCTTTCGGTATTCTGGCCTTTTTTCAAGCAGCGAACGGTTCAAATCGGTCAATTGTTGTTGGTAACGTTTAGTATTAACCGTTTCTCCAGGTTTTAACAGCTCATAATAGACCACGCCCCTCTGGTCCCATCAAACACAGAGCATCGTCTTTCTGCCAAAGCGATTCGGTCTTGCGGTCGATGTGGATGGTGCGCCTGGGTCTACCCATGATTTTTTGTGCTTGGGATTCTCAAAATAAATCCACTTTTCATCCCCTGTATCTATACAATGCAAAAACGACTTCCTTTTGTACCGAGCGAGCAAAGTTTCATATGTGTTTGTGCGCTTTTCCATTTGTCTGTCGTTCAACTCATGTGGTACCCATCTACCGGTCTTCTGAATCTTTCCCATCTCTCGTAGCCGATTGGAAACAGCTTGTTGACTACCGCCCAATTGCTCGGCGAGTTGTTTTTGTGTTTGCGAATCATCTTCGTCCAACAATGCTTGCAATTCCACATCTTCGTATTTTTTTGGCGGTTTCCTATGTTCCTTATCTGCAACATCGAAGTCACCACTTTTGGAACGCCGAAACCATCGTTCACACGTATCTTGCGATGGAGCATGTTCACCATAAGCTTCTCGAAGTAATCGGTATGATTCAGCAGCAGTTTTCTTCAAATGAAAACAAAAAATTAATGCTGTCCGCGAATGCTCTTTGTTCGGTATAAATTTCGACATATTGAACACAACAACACAACACTATGCACACACTTTTTCAATTTATCACTCGTGCGCGTCTGACACTTGCTGATGACACAACAAAATGGCGAAGTGTCAAATCTTTATAGCACAAACTGCATTGGTGCACCATCTGTTGTCTGAAATCCGCATTTCATACTTGTACACCTGGTATATATATATATATATATTTCGATTGTGTAAACTTTTTAAACGAGTGAGAAAATAAATATCTAACTCTCTCAAGATAAAAAAGTACGTACTTAGTGTTTCATTCATATATTCTCCTATAATGCATAATTTTTATTATTTCTTCTAGGAAAGTAATGGAAAAATAACTCAACATATTATATCGGGCTACTAATTGTAAAATTATCACTACAATTACTAATTGTAAATAAGTACAATCATTATTACTTACGAGTATTATTAGGAATAAAAATTATTAGTAATTCATACGAAACACTCGAAATTTTCGTGAAAAAAAATTGAATTTATTAAAAAAAAAATTACAAGGAAAAATGGGCCCACAATGGAACTAGCGTTAAAATTCATATAATTCATCATATTATTTTAGAGCATTTTTTGAAAAAAAAAAAAAAAAAAAATGGCAATCATCTTTAAAAAAAATAGTTTTCACTTTACACGCTGAAAATATGTTGACAACGATGATTTAAAATTTTTTTCCTTTTTTTTATGAAAGTGTGAACTAATATGAAAAAAATCGATCTATAGATATTTTTCGATATATCGATTAATTTAAGAGATATCGGCGTTAGAACGTTTCCGAACTTTCTGAAATCCAGATTTTTCGAAAAATTGTAACTTCTGAAATACATGCGATAAAAATTTAAAAATTTGCGAAAATACTCCTTGCATAGCATACTACTTTATAAAAAAAAAACAAAAAAATTAAAAATGGTCAGGGTCACGGCCGAGCGAGATGGCGTGGAATGCCTCATATATATATATATATATATAAATTGCGAGTACAAACAAATATATATATATATATATATTTGTTTATACTCGCAATTTCTATTGTAATTGTTATATGAATATAATGCAAGATTCAATGATTTTAGCCGGTAAAGTCCGTGCTCTACACAGGGCAAAACGTCGACGTGCATCGGTCAAAGTTGGCTCGGTAAAGCGAGGCCGAACAACGGGAAACGCTTACAATTAGCGATGGATTATGCATGCTCTCGGTTTCTATCATACGTTGCGTAGGAGATCATTGACCGTGTGGGGTGACACCTTCCGCATGGCCTCGATTGTTCACACCAACCGCAGGTGGATGTAAAAACTGTATGCGGTGCTTGACGGCACCGGAGCGCTGCTACTTCCAGGCAACGAGCAAAAGTTCGCAATGAAAATAGACTGTGTATATAAGCAAGTTTCGTGGGAGAAAAGTGAGTGACACTAGAAAAACGGAATAAAATTAAATCTGCGTAATTCGTTGGCTTCGCAACCTCAATTTTATTCTGGCCAAGTTTTTTTGTTGTCCCTTATTTTTCGCTTTTCCTTGTCTTCGATGACACTCCGCCTGTCCCTCTGTGCTTTTTATTCTGACTTTTTACTTTTATCGACTTTTTTCTTTCCCTATCTCTTTCGCTCTCGCTCTCGCTCGCTCTCCCTCTCGCTCGCTCTCCCTCCCTCCGTCCCACTCTCTCTCTCTCGCTCTCTCTCTCTCTCTCTCTCTCTCTCTCTCTCTCTCTCTCTCTCTCCCCCCCCCCCCCCCCCCCCTCCCTCTCCCGCACTATCACTACCACTCAAACTTTTTACAGTATTCTTTAATTTTATGAGTTACGAGAGAGAGCACTCTCAACTTAGATTTAATCATACCCTATACTCAAATCGCGCAGCTATACGGTACTTAGATTTAAGTTCACTTAATTCACGAATTGTTCACCTAACACCTCACTCCGCTTGTCATGAAATCTTCTCTTTATTATGCTATTGTCATGTTTGGTAAACAATCGCTTATTCACGATAGCTTGCTATCCTTTTTGTTCAACTATGAATAATAAAAATGTCTATCTATCTATCTATCTCTCTTACTTTAATCGTTTTTCAATTTTGTTATTTAATTATTATTTTGTTAATACCTCTATCATATTTTTTCGTAATAATTATTATGATTTTATTTGCATTGTCGCATCTTTTGTTTTAATCATAGTGATTGTAGTTATTTTGCTTCGTATTTTTTGTCCTGTTGCATATTCCAAATGCCTCAAACTCCTGTCAAGCCACAATAAATATAATTTAATCTAATCGTTATCTCTGAATTGCTCTTCTCTTTCTGCTTGTCCCGTTCTCTCTCGCTCTCTCTTTCCATCATTTCGGCTTTTCCCGTTCATTTTTTACTTCGAAATTCTGTCTCTCTCTCTCACCCTCTCTTTCTGTCTTCTTTTTCCTTCTAAATTTTCCGTCTCTCTGCTCCCTTTTTGCGCTCGACATATTTTCTCTCTCCGTCTCGCTCTCTCTTATTCACACTATCATTTTTTTTTCATTATACTAACTCACTCTCTCTCCGTCCCTATTTTTTTCCTTCATTATACTCTCCTTACTTCCCTACTGTAATTATACTCGCTCTCCTCTCCCACATCTCTCTCTCTCTCCCGCTCGCCCTGCAACTCCCCCTCCAGCTCTCACCAACCCTTTGTCGTTCAGCTGACAGGCAACCGCCTAAATATTTAGAAGCTTTTATCCCCTAAGCAGCGCGCACTACGCAGCGACGACCTAAGAAGGAACCTCCTCTCGCCTCCGCGCCCTGCCATGATGATGAATGAAAGTTCCCTGTGCAAAACGCGATGTACTTAAATTCTCCGAGTATGCACTTCCTTTCCTGTAAAACATGATGGAAAAAAGGAAAGAAAAAACATTATGAGGAGGAAGCAACATCAATTGAGCAACGTGGGATGAATCGACGATAGGTACCACGATAAAAATTGACATACATCCTATATATGAGGCATTCCACGCCATTTCACCGAGCCCGTGACCTCGACCATGTTTTATTTTCCTGATTTTTTTTTGTATAATTGTACCCTATGAAAGGAATCTCCACACCAATCTTTAGATTTTTATCTCTTCTCTTTTAGACGTTATAATTTTCCAAAAAATGTCGATTTCGGAAGTTATGGAAAAGTTTAAACGCTGATAACTCCTGAACAAATTGAGATATCGACAAATGTCAATATATATATTTCTTTCATTTTGAAGCATTATTTCATGAAAAAATATGAAAAAAATTATCATTTATACTGGGCCACGTATTTTTTGCTTCGAAAGTGAAACCTATTTTTTTTCAAGATGATTGCCATTTTTTATTTTTTTCAAAAAATTCTCTAAAATAGAGTGACCCATTCTATGATTTTTAAGACTAGTCTCATCGTGGGCCCATTTTTCCTTTTATTTTTTTTGCGAATTAATCATATTTTTTTAAGAAGTTTTTTATCATTTTAATCTGCAATAATGCTATATATCTCCATTTTTATCTCCAATAATGCTAATAATGAAACGGTCTATTTTTTATTTGTGTTGAAATTAATGAAAAAGATTCTTTCGGCAAAATGAATTTTTTTTACTAATAATAAGTCATAACTATTCTAGTTTCTATCCTTTTCGTAAATAAGATGAATTGAATTAAGAATTATATGGGAATACTTGAATTTAAAGAAGACCGAACTTTTTCATTTTATATATAATTTTATAATAATATAAAATCTCACTCTTTTTTAAATTCACGTATTCCCATATAATTCTTAATTTAGTTAATTTTATGTACGAAAAGGATAGAAACTAGTATAGTTATGACTATGAGATCCGAATGAAAATTGTACTTGTATTGATCAATAGTATTATTAGTGAAAAAAATTAATTTCGCAAAAAAAATCTCTTTCGTTAATTTCAGAACAAATAAAAAATAAACCGTTTCATTGTAAGCGTTATTGGAGATTAAAATGATAAAAATCTTCTAAAAAAATATGATTAATTAAAATAAAAAAAATAGTAGGAAAAATGGGCCCACGATGAGACTAGTCTTAAAAATCATAGAATAGGTCACTCTATTTTAGAGAATTTTTTGAAAAAAATAAAAAATGGCAATCATCTTGAAGAAAAAATAGGTTTCACTTTCGAAGCAAAAAATACGTGGCCAAGTATAATTGATAATTTTTTTCATATTTTTTCATGAAAGTATGCTTCAAAATGAAAAAAAAATATATGTATTGACATTTATCAATATCTCAATTAGTTCAGGAGTTATAAGCGTTGAAGCGTTAAAAAAAATCTAAAAATTGGTGTGGATATACCTTTCATGGAGTACAATTTTACGAAAAAAAATCAGGAAAATAAAAAATGGTCGGGGCCACAGGCTAGGTGAAATGGCGTGGAATGCCACACATATATATATATATATATATATATATATATATATATATATATATATATATATACATATCTTTTGGCCGTAGTAAAGTAAGTACGATGTTCAAAGGGCTCATGGAATATTGAACTTATCTCTCGCGGTTTCCCTGCCATCTGCTTTCCGTACGATATCAAATTTAAAAAAAAATTGCTGAACGCAAAAAAAAGCTTTTATCGTACATTATACACACACACACACCCACACATACGCACGCACGCATGCACGCACGCGCACGCACACACACACACACACACACACACACACACACACACACACACACACACACACACACACATCTATTCGGGATTCGAATAGATGTGTGTGTGTGTGTGAAACACGTCTATTCGGGATTAACGCTCTTTCGGTCCACTCGCAAGGGGTGCCATGTACGAGCAATCCCTGAAGCGAAAAACTTCGGTCGACATAACCACCTCCCCCTGCCGTGATAACCCCGCAAAGGCCGCACTCAATCACTTCGCGATAATTGACAGCACTCGTTTATTTTATTCCCCGTAAGCGTTGGGCTAAATCACCCAGCGTCGGAATACAGTCGATGATAAGCACATTTGTTTCCTTTTTTCTTTTACACTTTACAATATAATTTACTTTGTACTGGAACAATGAAATGTTGAATTCGGTGAGACCGGGTTATGAAAATTTAGATAGGTCCAAAGTCATCTGTAATGAAAAATTATGGTAAATAATCGGAAGTGTCACTCCTGTCAGAATCGAGCTGATTTTTTTTGTGTGCTTTCTTACAGTTAAAAATCATATTTAATATTATTATGGCAGCGCATCAACAAAAACAATTACCAAGATGGTAATTCTATACTTTAGCATCGAGCCCACGAATCGTGGAATCGTGGGGTGCGTAGAACACTGGGGTGGGCGGAGGGCACCTCGGATGGGTGCGTAGAATCGTGGGGTGCGTAGAACACAGGGGTCGGCGCAGGGCACCTCGGATGGGTGTGTGGAATCGCAGGGTGTGTAGAACACTGGTGTGGGCGGAGGGCACCTCGGATGGGTGTGTGGAATCGCAGGGTGTTTATGATACTGGGGTGGGCGGAGGGCACTTCGGATGGGTGCGTAGAATCGGGAGGGGGGGGGGGGGCGTAGAACACAGGGTTGGGCGCAGGGCACCTCGGATGGGTGTGTGGAATCGCAGGGTGTGTAGAACACTGGGGTGGGCGGAGGGCACGTCGAATGGGTGCGTAGAATTGTGGGCTGCGTAGAACGACATTGTTTTTGTTGATGCGCTGCCATAATAATATAAATATATAAATATGATGTTTTTTAACTGTAAGAAACCACACAAAAAAAAATCAGCTCGATTCTGACAGAAGTGACACTCCCGAATATTTACCAAAATTAAAACATGTACTTTTAGTATAATAATAAAACTTTTGTATTGCCGGATACTTTTATGAAATTTTGAAAATTCCGAAAATGTCAAGCCAAACAAACGGATAAACACATTAAATGAATCAGCCGGTCATATGATAGAAAATGTTATAAATATGCTCTGTCCGAATTTGAGGGAGTACTCTAGACTGAAGGCTTACATTTCGCGCGTTTTTTCGGGCTTGATAAAATATATATATATATTGAATGGCCATTTTTTAGTCTTTTTCTTAATGTTTCAAGAACTAACGAAAAAAAAATTGTGAAAAATAAAACAATTTAAAAAAGTTTTGAGCCTTTAAATAGAATATCCGTGAAAACAAACGAAGTGTTGAGGCGGTTGACATGATCCCAAAGCTGCCAATCGTCTGAAACAGAAATAAAACCAATTTTCTTCATGTATAAGAATGCCATTATGGCAGGAATCGAAGGGAATTTTTTATTTATTTTAATAGCGACTTTCTGAAAAAAGTAAATTTTTCACCCTGTTGGTGTGAAGTTTCGATTTTTTTTTAGATAGTAGTAATAATAATTTTGCAATGCCCGAGGTAGGGACGATAGAGGGATATATACTGATTGCCCATGCCAAATTTGAAGTCAATCGGTTGATTAGAACTCAAGATTTTATGTCATCCAAGTTAAAAAAAGTAGTTTCGAGAAAAACGCGTTTAAAGTTTTGAGTAGAATTTCAACCGCAACTATCAAATTGGTATAATGCCATGTTATACTTACGTTACATCAATGGACCGTTCCAGTGTCATAAAGTGTGCCTTTTTCGACTTTCAAATGATGCTTTTCTGAAGCTCATTCTTCCTAGCGAGTAGTTCCAGCTCCCTTAGAACCGTCTGATTGTCCGATTCGGCCGCAATCCGGTCGCAATTAAATCGCTATAACTTTGTAAATATTGGATATTTCGAAATTTCCTTTTAAGGACACATTCTTAAGAGTCTATACATCAAGAACATATTTAAAAAATCGACGTTTTTTAAATTTCTACACTAGAATACTGCCTCAAAGTGAAAACGTTTTCGAGTTTCGAAAAAAAGGAAAAAAAGTGAAAATCGCAGCGGGACGGTTCGCCGTAGCGCAGTGGCCGATTTGACCCTTCACAAAAATCCACATAACTCGGTGAAATTTTGTAATCTTTACCGAATCTTTATTGCAAATTGAAATTAAGACAATAGTCTATAAAAGTATGCAATAAAAAATCGTATTTTGGAAATTTCAAGCTTATGGAGATCGTTTAAAAAAATTCTCAGCTTTTCTTTTCAGATTTTATTTTTCCAACACCGTACGTCGGCAATCCGAAGCTAAAGATATTCCGAGAGCACTAGACTTGCCTGAGATGCTTTTAAGGTGCTTCCATTATGGCTGACTCGCTCCACATAAACCGGTAAAGCAAAAATTTTCCAGCGATGCCTTTCGCAAAATAATGCTCACCTACAGTGGACGATGAACACGATAAATGTGGAGGAAAAATTAAAATCTGACACAAAATACTCTTTGCCTTGTCCTCCGCGTGTATATTCTTTTCCTCCTTTTTTCAAAACGGTCTCTCGCACGAGAAGAAATTACGCAAGATATTTCTCCATTTACGTACGAATCTTTATGAAAGGTTTCCAGCGGGTCAGTGTGAGCAAAAAAAATGTTCTAAAAACGAAGACCCAAAAATACACATATAACATAATTCGAGAGCGCTGCGTCTCAATATTATTATACGCTTTCGGCGTGACTTCTCGTAAAGAGTTCTCTCGGGAAAACCAGCGTGCTCGCGGGGTCAAGGCGTTTAAAAGGCAGTTCTTCTTTTCATCTTAGAAAGAAAATGACCGCTCGCACGTACAAAGCACTCCGTATACGAAATCGTCCACGCGGGAGTCATTAAAATATCTTGGCCATTGTCTCAATCCTGGAGTCCCCAAAGAGCTTTCTGAAACGCTGACCGGTTTCCGGAAGAGCGGGCGTTTTATGTTCCAGCGACAATGTGGGGTTTTTTTTATCGTAAAGGAAGCTCATTCTCATTCTGTCTGTCTGTCTGTCTGTCTGTCTGTTCGTCTGCCTCTCTCTCTCTCTCTCTCTCTCTCTCTCTCTCTCTCTCACTCCCTCTCTCTTTCTCTTTCTTTCTCTCTTTTGTTTCCTCATTACGCTATTTTCCCTCGCTAATATATATTATATATATATACATATATATATAATTATTTCCATTTTCAAAGCGAAAATCAGATTGTCAAAATTTGCCAGGTCATTACCCTTAATCCCACGGCTAAGCCGGGCGATTATTGGGGTCTACTAAGGAAAGCTATAATTAGATATTCGTTGATGAGTACGTCCCATTTGTCAAAACCTGCAAGTGTCTCTGCTTCAATACCCTGTCAATAGTAATCTGATAAAATGTGAATTTACTTGTAATTGCTTGATTTGAGTTACTGAATTAATCGAGTCGCTGCAATCATCTGCTTCACGATGACAGTAATCAGTTAGGGAACTTGTGCAGTCTCTATATATTGCACAAATTTTCCAGCATATTTTTTTCCTAATAACATTTATCTCCATATTTTAATCTTTTTATACATCAAAATGGAAGGTAAATGTTTACAAAATAACCCCCACCTCGGAGGGGTTGGGAGGTGGGGGGATTTATAGAAAATGACCCCCTGAACACGATGGTGAAGAGAAATCGCGGCAGTCACCCCCCCATAAAAAGTTATGTGGTTTTGAAGTTTGAAAAAATGCGTCGCAGAATAGCAGACCCGAAGACCGGGGAGGGGTCCAGAGGGGGGTCCAGGGTGGTGAAACCCCCCTGGCGGGGTCAAGGGGCAGAGCCCCTTGTGGGGGCGGAGGGGCGAAGCCCCCCCCCGGGCCCGGGGGGGGGGGGCTTCGCCCCTCCACCCCCGCCAATGCACAAAAAAACTAGATTTCAAATGAATCAAAATAACACACACCCACCCACGCACACACATGCACTCTGGAAGTGGGAGGTAGGGGGATTTGTCAAAAAAGCTCTCCTGAGTACGATGTCGAAGAAAAAACGGCGCGGTCACTTACCTCTCCCCCCCCTGCCCTCGTTGAAAGTTTGTCAAAATGTATCATTTCAAAGACGAGACTGAAAATCGGCGAAAATGGTGTCTGTGTGGATATTTTTGGGTGTATGTGTGTGTGGTGTTGTTGTTGTGATTGGTACTGTTCGAATTTTTATTCGACAATAGTGTAATTCGACAAAAAATTGGTATTTCCGCGAACTTCAAAACCCCATAACTTTTTATGGGGGGGTGACCGCTGCGATTTCTCTTCACCATCGTGTTCAGGGGGTCATTTTCTATAAATCCCCCGACCCTAGAGGGGGGTGGGGGTTATTTTGTAAACATTTACCAAATGGAAATTTCAAAGTACAAGAAAACATCTTTAAATATATTTTATTTAAATTTATCTTGGCTGCCTGAAGTTACCCCGGCTTTCACCTTGTCGACACGAAATCTTAACTTTGGAGCATCCGAAAACAAAAAGTCGAGTATTTCATTACCCCCTAAAAAACTTTAACAAGTAAAAAAAACGCCACGTAATAAACAATCCCCCTAAAAAACTTTAACAAGTAAAAAAAACGCCAAGTAATAAAAAATGCCCTCGAAAAAATTATCGGTTGTTTCACTATCTACAAGATTCTAATTAACTTCGAAATATTTGTGATTTTTTCAAACAATAGTTTTATTTAGATTTGAATTTTTCCATTCAAACGTACGAAAGGACTGGAATAAGTTTTTATGAAAAAGCCAAGCAAATTCACTAGAAATGTACAGAAAATTACCAAACTCTAGTAATACCATTTTCCTCAATATTTTGTTTTCAAAAACCATTGTACTAGTATAGTAAAAGTACAAATCACGATTATATAAAAGTAAAACGTAAGCATCACACAAGTACTTTACGTATGTATCACTGGAAATGCTGGCCAACGAACTGGCGTTCATGGTTAAGAAAAAAAGCTCGGCGAAGCATGACGTTTTCTCAACAACTTTACTATTAGGTTAAGGCCGTCTTCTAGTCTAGAATTTTGAAAAAATAGATTTTTTTTTGCATATTTTCAATGTTTAGTATTTCAAGAATATACCCTCCAAAGGAAATTTGGAAATTCCAAATATTAACGGAGTTACAGCTGTAATTAGTGAGGTGGAAACTTAACCGGCGCTGCCGGACCGAATCGAACAATAGACGGTTCCATCTGCTCGACTAACTTCTCATCATCAAAAAACATCAAAAGACTTCGATTTTGAAGAAGAAGGAGTATTTTATGGACCAGGAATCGCCGATTAACGAAATGTAAGTATATGTACCATTATATGACTTAGACTGCCTGAAACTGTACTCGAATCTTTAAACGCGTTTTTCTCGAAACTACTTTTCCGAGACGGTTGACATGATATCTCAAGTTGTAATGAACCGATTTACTTGAATTTTTTTGTGGATCTTCTCTATACACCCCTCTATCGCCCCTACCAGATTTATGGCGAAATTTTTTGACTAATTATTTTTAAAAAATCAACAATCGTGAAAAAAACGGCAAAAAATGACCTTTTTTTTAAACAGCCGCCATTTTGCGATTTTTTTTTTTGCCTGAGGTAGGGGCTATAATGACATCCTTACTAATTAAAAATCTATTTTTTTTTTTTTCAGATGACCAGGAGGGTTGGAATCATGTCAACCAGGAGAGGCCGTTTTTTTTTCCACCCCCACTTTACCAGCCTGCATCTACCAGAATTGTGGATTTTTTTTTCGCCAATTTTTTTATACAATGTCAAAGGATGAATAAATATGTGGTAAAAAGATAGATACGGAAATATTTTTTTGCAATGCCTGCCCCGAAAGTGCGATTTTCGATTGGTGTTTAGCGTGCAGAAAGTGGCCTATTTCTCAACGATGCTTACTTTCCCGCACTAGTGCGGGAATGCGAGACTTTCCCGCACTAGTGCGGAAAAAAATCTATTTATAGCTCACTTTACCGCATTGATTCACGAAAAAACGGTTTTTTTCACGGTTGATAGTTTTTTGTTCTACGATTTTGGGCCGATCGAACAAACTTGAATATAGCGACATTCATGTGATATGAAACGTCAACTTATCACAGTTGACGTTTGAAATGTGAAAAAATAAGAATTTGTTATGGTTATTGGTTATTGGTTTTGTTGAATCTCAAAACCCACTTTCGAGACAGTCATTGCAAAAAATAATGTATGGGACATGTGCGAAAAAAAAAGAATTACATCGCGCGTAAGTTGCCGAATTCGCCTCGACTTATGGTGCATTTCTCACTCGTATTCGTGTGGAATGCACCATAAGCCTTCGGCTCATGCGGCAACTTCACGCGCGATGGAATTCGTTGTTTCCCGCACTTGTAGCATAAATTACTATTTTTTTTTTTTTTAATCGCATGTTGAAAAATCCCCAAATTTTGGCCCTCTAGGCTAGAAGACGGCCTTAAGAAAGACATAAATTGACGCAATTTATAATGTAACTGCAAACCAAGTTTCTGATTCCGCAAAGTATAAATTAAAAAATCAGTACTGTACCCCTAGACCACACGGCTCTTGAAATCTCACTTTATTTGCATAATTTGAAAAGTTATGTGGAAGTATTCACTTTCTACTCTATTGCAGAACGACCATACATCTCATGAAATCTATTGCGTCGTATAAATTTTGGTGTAATGGACATAGTTTTGGCAGGCTGGAGGTTTGAATTACGGTCCGCACCACTTGCGGGAAAAGGAATATCGATATTACTCTCGACACCTATCGCTCCATTTCCGATAATCTGTCTAAGTACAGTCGAATATCTCATTTCTAATAATCCTGTATGCCTGATGCGATGTTACTATTTGAAATAATCTATGTAGATGAATTGTTGCTAAAGTTACTTTTGCAAGCGGTAGGGACGTTTCTGTAAGAAAATCGTGTATCTTCCCGAGCTTTTTTTCTTAACCATGCACGCCAAGTCGTTGCCCAGCATTTCCAGTGATACATACATACAGTACTTGTGTGATGCTTACGTTGTACTTTTATTATAATAGTAAAATGGTTTTTGAAAATAAAATATTGAGAAAAATGGTATTACTAGAGTTTGCTAGTTTTCTGTACGTTTCTAGTAAATTTGCTTGGCTTTTTCATAAAAAGTTATTTCAGTTCTTTTGTACGTTTGAATTGAAAAATTAAAATCGAAATAAAACTATTGTTTGAAAAAATCACAAATATTTCGAGGTTAATTAGAATCTTGTAGATAGTGAAACAACCGATCATTTTTTCAAGGGCATTTTTTATTACTTGGCGTTTTTTTTTTACTTGTTAAAGTTTTTTAGGGGGATTTCATATCTTTTTGAAACGGAAATACTTCATTTTCTATAGTTATAAACTTAACGTAGTTGCAGCGTCATTTGCTCACTCTAGTTAGTGTGGTATATATTTTTATTTGCATATCCAAACGTTAAATTTATTAGGATGGTGGATTATTTCGCCGACGCTACTTAAGACGGAACGGTACCCCGGCTCCATCGGTATGGCAGATCGGGATAGTAGATACCCACGGATTTCCTAAACGGCTCTTCAGAATTTCACGAAATTTGACCAGACAATGTTAAATTGATAGACGAACGGCTGTCTTTTCATGAAATTTGTTGAATAGAAAAAAAAAAGTAGATTGTATTACCATGCTGAAGCCGTGATAGAAATGATGTGAAATAACAAGTTTGGCTCATGTCACAACTTGGAGGGGAGAAAAGCCGCGTAGCCATATTCAAAACACACATTTTGGCACCTGAATCATTTGGTTCCATCACATATTTCAGGAAATCCGTGGGAATCTATAATTAGTTGGTATTTGTTGATGATTTCGAGCATATGTCGCACAAACTGCGTAGAGTTTAGTTCCCGCGAATTCCGGGGCTCCAGAATGGCGCTCATGACGCATTCGACATATATCGGTGTCGGCTTGAACTCGATGAGCCGAGAAAGTGACAGCTGAGGTTCCGTGTGGAGAAAATGTAACAAATTTTCGTGTGTTATATAACAATCGATTTTTTTCGTGTTTTTCGTCGAAAAACAAGAAAAAAATCGATCGTTTTTGTGTCGTGAGAAGTCCAACGGAGTCGCGGACACTTTCATCCCGCGAGTCACCTGGGTGACGTTTTCGTCGAGATACGTTTTTTTCGTATTTCGTCGAGGTTAGGTTTTAGCAATTTCTAACTAAGAATTTTTTTTATCCGTCCAGTAATACCTTAAATATATAAGTTATGAAAAGAACTAATATCTAAGATTTTTTGGTCCAATCCGGAAAATGAGGTTGAAGTTTGCATCGTCGGAATGAAACGATATTTTTCTTCATTTTTTTTATTCCTTTATTTTCATCGTGAAAATATTATATCATCAAGATTTAGGATCAAGCAATTAATTATGCTACGTACCAAATAAATCGACTGAGTAATTGTCGAGAAATTAATAAAAGTAATATCGCCTTTTTTTTAACAATTAATTATTAGCAATCATTGGAAAATTCATATATTGAGTTTTTGGGCAATTATTAATAATAATAATAATATTATCTTAACGTATTAATTGAATTTACAAATTGAGAAATGTTTTTGTTGTCCAGTTAAAAGAGATGTACAGTCACTGACAAAACCTGAGTCAAGCACACGCCAATATCATCGAATTTGACTTCAGTTGGTATTGAAAGTGGAAAATTAACATTTCTCAGTGTTAATTTATTATTAAATTAGCTGCTTGTAAGGCTAAACTTGTACGATATGATCTAGACTTGTAAATTTACGATTCGCCCATTTTGGACTAACTTTTTGTCTGACGGTCCATCCAGTAATACCGTAAAATTGAATAATGTATTGTTTTGAATAAATTATAAATAAGGGGAAATAAATATTCATATGTTTTACAATTTTCATCAACAGTAAGCCCTGAAAAGTAACTTTATAAACTTTATTTTTCAAACCACCCCAACATATTTTGTCCGTTTCTTTATTTTTATTATTATAGAGAGTAATCTTTGTGCAAATTTATCTTGTCTAAGACTGTGTAAAAATGTTGTAACGATCTGTTCAGCATGAATATAAAAAAAATTTGGGCTATTAAAATGAATAAGTTTTTGATGCATCTTACAATAAAAACTTCAACGTCATCAAGTTGTATACTATAGAAAGTACCGCACCTACCGATCACAATCGTGGTCGAGAAAAAAAGCAAAAATATTTGGTTAAACAATTATTTTTGCATTACTTTTGACGTTGATTTTTGCAGTGCGTACGCAACAATCATATTTGCTGAGGGGTACAGAAAGTACCGCACCGACCGATCACAATCGTGGTCGAGAAGAAATGCTTTAATTGTTTACACAATTATTGTCGCATTATTTTTACCATTGAGTTTTGCAACGCGTAAATAGCAATCATATTTACTGAAAGGTATAGGAAGTACTGTAATTACCGATCACAAACGTGGTCGAGAAAAACAAATTGATAATTGTTGAAACAATTATTTTTGCATTATTTTTTACCGTTATGCTTTGCAGCGTGCAAACAGCAGTGATATATACTGAGAGGCAATCATATATGCTCAAATTACCGTATCTACCGATCACAATCGTGGTCGAGAATGAACGCATTCATAATTGTTTAAACAATTATGTTTGCATTATTTTTATTGTTAGGTTTTGCGGTTCGCAAGCCGCAACTTATTTGCCGAGAGGTACGGAAAGTACCGTATCTACCGATCACAATCATGGTCGAGATAAACGAATGCATAATTGTTTAAACAATTATGTTTGCATTATTTTTGTTGTTAGCTTTTGCGGCTCGCAATCAGCAATCTATTTGCTGAGAGGTACTGAAAGTACCGTATCTACCGATCACAATCGTAGTCGAGATAAACGCATTCATAATTGTTTAAACAATTATGTTTGCATTATTTTATTGCTAGGTTTTGTGGCTCGCAATCAGCAATCTATTTGCTGAGAGGTACTGGAAGTAAGTACCGTATCTACCGATCACAATCGTGGTCGAGATAAACTCATTCATAATTGTTTAAACAATTATGATTGCATTATTTTTATTGTTATGTTTTGTGGCTCGCAAGCAGCAATTTATTTGCCGAGAGGTACTCAAAGTACCGTATCTACCGATTACAATCATGGTCGAGATAAACGCATTCATAATTGTTTAAACAATTATGTTTGCATTATTTTATTGTTTGGTTTTGCGGCTCGCAATCAGCAATCTATTAGCTGAGAGGTACTGGAAGTAAGTACCGTATCTACCGATCACAATCGTGGTCGAGATAAACGCATTCATAGCTGTTTAAACAATTATGTTTGCATTATTTTATTGTTAGGTTTTGCGGCTCGCAATCAGCAATCTATTTGCTGAGAGGTACTGGAAGCAAGTACCGTATCTATCGATCACAATCGTGGTCGAGATAAACGCATTCATAATTGTTTAAACAATTATGATTGCATTATTTTTATTGTTAGCTTTTGCGGCTCGCAATCAGCAATCTATTTGCTGAGAGGTACTGAAAGTACCGTATCTACCGATCACAATCGTGGTCGAGATAAACGCATTCATAATTGTTTAAACAATTATGGTTGCATTATTGTTACCGTTGTATTTTACATAGCGCAAGCAGCAATCATAATTGTTAAGAGGTTTGAAAATACTGTATGTCCCGATCAGAATCGTGATCGCGGAAAAATGCAAAAATAATTTTTTAAACAATTATTTTTGCATTATTTGTATCGTTACGTTTTGCGGCTCGTGTGTAGCAATTTATTTTCTGAGAGCTACTGAGTGTACCGTATCTACCGATCACAATCGTGATCGAGGAAAAATGCAAAAATAATTTTTTAAAGAATTATTTTTGCCTTATTTTTAGCGTGACGTTTTGCGGCTCGCAAACAGCAATCTATTTGCTGAGAGGTACTGAAAGTACCGTATGTACCGATCACAATCGTGATCGAGAATAAATGCATTCATAATTGTTTAAACAATTATGTTTGTATTATTTATACCGTAAATCTTTACTCAGCCAAACGCTACACTCAGCAAGGACTCTTGCTGCGAAATTCGTGTTTTTGAATTTCTTGTGAAGTCGGCGTTGAGAAATGAAAGTAAAGTTCTTTCTCGATGCTGACTGTGTTTATGTATGTTTGTGCATGTATATACGCTCACGCGGTGTATATGCGCTCACGCGGTGTGTACGCGCTACGAAGGGTCAGCCCGCGGGAAGATAAAAATCTTCAACCGCATGCGGCCGACGTAGTAATGCACACCGACATACACGCACACACGCGTTGCGAGACGCAGGAAGGCATTTACAATCTCCCGGTAGGTGGCAGGGGCACGTACGAGTTCTGCCCTACCGACTCGAGCCGGGGCTGCGTCGAAGTATTGCTGCGGGTACCGTTCCGACTCTGTATAGCCGACAGAGGCCATACATTCGAAGAACCTGACTTTTGACGTTTCTAGCGCGCCATCGTTTGTGTATAGTAGCATTGCCCTGAAGTGCGCAAACAATGCACTTCAGGCTGAAACGCTAAGCGTTCCCATGTTAACGCTTTCCCTAAAAGGACGTATGTAGTATAGCTTACGATGCGACCGAATAACTTTATTCCTCCAAGAAAACCGACGAGTCTGGAACGTCCTAAAGTGTTGAAGAATTTTGTGGCAAAAAAGTCGCTCGGAAATTCGGCCAAATATTACGAGATCTCAAGTTTGAGTAGGCGGATCGAAAAATGACCCAAACAAAATCGATAGGAAAAAATTACATTCCATTGGTAAAATGTCATTAGATTTTCGATTCGTCTCCGCGTTTTCGCGTAATGTCAATTATATGTTAAAAAGTCGTCTGCTAAAGCCCATCTTGGTGTATAAAGAGTGCGCGGCGTGTCGTGTCGTGACAGTCGTTTTTTTTATTACTTGGCGTCGAGACGCTGCCGCGTCTCTTGATACGAAACTGATGTTTTTAGGAAATCAAAAATTTCCGAAAATAGACTGATACTGATCCCTTAAGAACGGAAGGAATACATTTTTTATTCAATTCCATTTTTCAATTGAAATGAAATGAATAATTTTTTGCATCTCATTTTTCTTTTCGTGTCTGAATTTATGACGGGATATCGTGCTTTATTAGGTTGCAATTGTATTTCAATTCGAAGACAATGAATTGCTACTTGCTACATTTTCATTCGAATGCAGTTAATAAATTCGTACGGTGCATTTTCATTCCCTTCTTTATACAAATTATTGACAGAATAATTCCCTCAATATCATATTTCTATTACATTTGAATTCAAATGAAATGAGAAAATGCCCTTATAGAGTATAAATTCGAAAACGAGAAACGAAAAATATCCACATTTCCAATAAACGAGAAACGAAAAATATCCACATTTCCAATATAAATTATAATCCTCGACATCCTCGGTACCCAAGGTGAGTTTCACGTGACCGGATTCCTCTAATTGCGAAACGCGAGTAGAACCGAGCGGGAGTTCCTCTCGTAACGAGCCTTCTCCATACGAGAAAACCGTCTGAAATCGTTCGACTTTCCGATTCGTTTGCTTGACTCCGTCTGCAAACGGGAAAACTGTAATTGAAAGCCTGACACAATCTCTCTCGTCTTTTTTTCATTCTTGCCACATTCGATCTTGCAATGGTTGATCTCGGGCGGAGTGATTCGTCTCCGCAAATACCGTTGCCAAACACACTATCTCCTCGTGCAGAGCGTAGCGCGGCGAGAGAGCGCGGAAAGAGAGAGAGAGAGAGAGAGAGAGAGAGAGAGAGAGAGAGAGAGAGAGAGAGAGAGAGAGAGAGAGAGAGAGAGAGAGAGAGAGGAGAGAGAGAGAGAGAGAGAGAGAGAGAGAGAGAGAGAGAGAGAGAGCGAGAGCGAGAGCGAGAGCGAGAGCGAGAGCGAGAGCGAGAGCGAGAGCGAGAGCGAGAGCGAGAGCGAGAGCGAGAGCGAGAGCGAGAGCGAGAGCGAGAGCGAGAGCGAGAGCGAGAGCGAGAGCGAGAGCGAGAGCGAGAGCGAGAGCGAGAGCGAGAGCGAGAGCGAGAGCGAGAGCGAGAGCGAGAGCGAGAGCGAGAGCGAGAGCGAGAGCGAGAGCGAGAGCGAGAGCGAGAGCGAGAGCGAGAGCGAGAGCGAGAGAGGGAGAGAGAGCGAGAGCGAGAGCGAGAGCGAGAGCGAGAGCGAGAGAGGGAGAGAGAGAGAGAGAGAGAGAGAGAGAGAGAGAGGACTTTCGATGATAACCAAGCGTCGAGAGGAGACGCGTAAGGAGAATAATTTATTCCAGATACGACCGTCGTTCACTCGGCAAGATCCTATCTCGAATAAATTATTCTCCTTACGCGTCTCTTCTCGACGCTTGGATTATCATCGAAAGTCTTCTCTTTTCCTCTTCTCTCTGTCTCTCTCTCTCTCTCTCTCTCTCTCTCTCCCCCTCTCTCCCTCTCAATTATTAATGTGCTGGACATCCGTCATGTTGATACCACATGGTTTGTCGCGTAAGTAAAGGCAACTCTTCGAGCAAAAGACCCAATGTATCTTTGATATAATTACTGTAGATGTTGCCATTCAAATTTCCATTGATAAAAAAAGGACCAATAATTTTAGCACCTCCGATTCCGCACCATACATTCACAGAACATTGTGTCTGTTGTTCAACCTGCCGCAGCCAATATGGATTTTCCGTTGCCCATAAATGCATGTTATGCAAACTAACGTTCCCATGATTTGTGAATGTTGCCTCATCAGTAAATAAAACGGTATTAAGAAATGACACATTGTTTTCGATCTGACGTTGAACCATTCGACAAAACTCTACGCGATTCATGAAGTCGTTCCCATGTAATTCTTGGTGAAGACTAACATGGTACGGGTGAAATTTGTGACGGTGCAAAATGCGAAGTACGCTGCTCCTGCTAATGCCAGATTCATTTTCAATTTGTCGCGAACTAATGTGAGGATCTCGAGACACACTTGCGAGCACACCGATTTCCATTTCTTCATTCGTTACGCGTTTCTGGCGTACACTACTACGAACACTTAAACTACCGGTTTGCCTAAGTTTATCACACGGATTTTTAAATGTTTGACGCGAAGGCTGAGACCGATATGGATATCGTTCACTATACAAGGTTTTTGCCCTTACAGAATTCTGTTGGCATTCGCCATAAATAAAAAGCATATCGACTTGCTCTTCAAACATAAACTTATCATGTTTATCTTATCCTGCAAACTTATTAAAGTGCCCTTAAAACAGTGTTTATTTTCAGTGAAGTAAACCGTAAGCCTTTCTGTACTTTCTGTACCTGTCTAAGAAATGTGTAAACGTACATAATGACGTACGCATTGATATTGATGGTCGTCATTTCGAACACTTACTATAAACGTAGTAATTTTATTTACTACCGAAACTGTAAGTATTATCGCCTTTCTGTACTTTCTATGACCTTTAATGACCTTATGTTATAGGTCGTTGAACTCGTTTTAAGCTCTTCTATCATGATACAGAAAAAAAACATACCGAACCATTTTAAAAAATGGAGTTGACCTTCAAATGTCCGAAGTACCTCCACCTGCAAAAAATTATTATCGCTAACGGATGGCCGCTTTCGTACTGTGCAATTTCATTTTAGCAAATATTTCTGTGAACCTTATAGTTTCGAAGATATCCAAGGTGCTAATAGTTATTGATCCACCCTGTATATAGGAAAGTCTTCTCTCATGATTACGAGGGGATGCATTAAAGTTTGGCGGGCGCGGGCGGGATGAGTCATTACGCTCAAGCGGAGACCCCGGGATGCTGCGACGATGCCGCTCGTATCTATCACGTTTTCTTCGTCTTCGTCCTTGTCGTCCTGGTGGCGAAACGGTGGAGGATCGTCCCTGGGGTGATCGACCAGTATGCCCAATGAATACGAAATTGTTAACCCTACGGCAGTTGCCCTCTCTTTCTCTCTTTCTTTCTCTCTCTCTCTCTCTCTCTCTCTCTCTCTCTCTCTCTCTCTCTCTCTCTCTCTCTCTCTCTCTCTCTCTCTCTCTCTCTCTCTCTCTCCTCTCTCTCTCTCTCTCTCTCTCTCTCTCTCTCTCTCTCTCTCTCTCTCTCTCTCTCTCTCTCTCTCTTTCCCTCTCGCCCTCTCTCTCTCTCTCTCTCTCCCTCACTCTCAACCTCTCTATATCTCTTTCATCATTTTTCTCTTGGTCGCTCGGTATCCTTTCTTCTTCCCCTAAGCCACTCTTTATGGCTCTTGTTCTCTTTAATTAATATCAATATATGTGTTTACATACAGGGTGTCACAAAAGTAACGGGACGGCTGAATATTTCCGCAGGTAAGACAATTTCCTAAAATGTTAAGGTCGTTCTTGAAGTAACTTTTCCCAAGGAATTCAATGGTGACCTTCATTTTGACCTTGGCGATGTCCTTCAAGGTTATTTCAAGGTCAACTTTTGTTTTTCAAATGGGAACCCCCTTTTTCGACATCGTCAATCGATAGAGCGGGAAATTTTACGTAGAGATATGTACTTAAGTCACCGCTCCCCTTTGACCTTGAAGGTCACTGCAGGGTTAATTAAACTTAAACACAGTATGGATACCTCGGACAAGAATAGAAGCTTCTTAAATTCTATCGTTAAGACCATAGTTATCGATTTTAACAAGGCGCATCTAGTGGTGACCTCAATCGTGACCTTGACCATGACCTTCAAGGTGATTTCAAGGTCGACTTTTAAAAAAAATGAAAACTCCCTTTTTGACATCCGTAATCGATAGAACGAGAAATTCGACGTACAGACATGTACTCAAGTCATCGGTCGAAATTGACCTTGAAGGTCACTGTAGGGTTAATTCAACTTAAACACAGTATGAATAGTGACGAGGACTCTTACGCAAGTTATAAAATGTGATGTGAAACAATTTAAAAAGCTTCTACCCCCCGAGGTATCCAGACCTTGTTTAAATTTATAAGAATTTAAAGCGAAAGAATTTATGAAAGTAAACGTAAAACTGTTCGTTCTATTTCAAAACTCAAAAGTACTGATTCCCATATTTCTTTAAAGTTGACCTGGAAATCACCTTGAAGGTCATGGTCAAGGTCACGATTGAGGTCACCACTAGATGCGCCTTGTTAAAATTGATAACTTTGGTCTTAAGGGCATGTATAACACGCCAGGAAATTTCGACGCGGGGTCCCGTCAGGGCGGTAGAGCAGACTCGCAGTTTTGCGAACTACCGCTACTCCCGCCGGATGGCGCCACGGTTGATTCCTACATGGTCTCGATGCTTCGCGCTACGTCGAAGAGTCGAAACCGTATAGCAAACAACGATCGTGTGCGCCCGTGTATGAGTGTGTTTTCGCTACGCCGTCGCATGCAGAAACAATGTAAGGTTTCCGCACGCTCTTCGGTCGTATCGAAAACAGCTTATATATATAAGTATGTGTGTATAGAGTGATGTACACACACTAGGGTTAGCGACCATGCTACGCCTCATGACATGCGCTCGCTTTGCAGAAAGCGGTGAAACTTTGTTACATTGTACGGACAAATGGGTGCGAACCGATATCTTTTTTTGACACCGGCCATCGGTGGAAATTTCACGATTGAACTTTCTAGCAAACAGGGTTTGGTAGAGACTCGTCTTGTGGAAGGGTGGTGATATTTTTTTATCCTTTTTAAATTTATAAGCTTTTAATTAATAATTGAGCTCGAGCCCGATGTATATTCTCGAATTCGACTTCGGCCGAATTCTCGAACGAAAGAAATCGCCCGAGACTCACTCAAGAAAAGAGTGGTGAAATTTTACAAGTCATATTTATTGTTTAAACAAATACGTTCGGCATTCATTCTTTTTGCTGAGGTTTACCTTCGGCAGGTTTTCCAAAGCGAGACTTTTCTAGCAACGGAGATCGCTAGAGGCTCTCTCTGCGAGAGAGAGCTAAAATTTAACAACTAACGCCTATTGCTTAAACAAATATGTTCAACATTTTTTCTCTCTACCGGGATTTATTTTCGGCAGGTCGACCGCGGATCGGAGTTTCTAGCAATGAAGATCGCTAGAGTCTCGCTCTACGAAAGAGCGGTGAAATTTTGCGATCGTGAATTGTTTAAACAAATGGGCTCAAATTGATTTCTTTTTTTGGCGATAGTCGTCGCTGGAAATTTGATTACTGTTGAACTTTCTAGTGAACTGAGTTTTCTAAAGACTCGTCTTGAGGCAGGGAAGGGACATTTTTCCAAGCTTTACTAATTAATTTAAACAAATAAGCTCATGCACGATTTATATTCTCGATGCAGCTTATCAACGCTGCATTCGACTTCGGCCAAATTCTCGAACGAACGAGATCGCTCGAGACTCACTCAGCAAAAGAATGGCGAAATTTGACAGGCGATCCCTATTGTTTAAACAAATACGTTCAGCGTTCGTTTTCTCTGCCGAGGTTTAGCTTCGGCAGGTTTCCTGAGGTCAGAATTTTCGGGCGATGGAGATCGCTGGGGACTCTCTTTGCGAGAGAGAGCTAAAATTTAACAACTAACGCCTATTGTTTAAACAAATATGTTCAACATTTTTTCTCTCTACCGGGATTTATTTTCGGCAGGTCGACCGCGGATCGGAGTTTCTAGCAATGAAGATCGCTAGAGTCTCGCTCTACGGAAGAGCGGTGAAATTTTGCGATCGTGAATTGTTTAAACAAATGGGCTCAAATTGATTTCTTTTTTTGGCGATAGTCGTCGCTGGAAATTTGATTACTGTTGAACTTTCTAGTGAACTGAGTTTTCTAAAGACTCGTCTTGAGGCAGGGAAGGGACATTTTTCCAAGCTTTTTTAATTAATTTAAACAAATAAGCTCATGCACGATTTATATTCTCGATGCAGCTTATCATCGCTGCATTCGACTTCTGCCAAATTCTCGAACGAACGAGATCGCTCGAGAGTCACTCAGCAAAAGAATGGCTAAATTTGACAGGCGATCCCTATTGTTTAAACAATTACGTTCAGCGTTCGTTCTCTCTGCCGAGGTTGAGCTTCGGCAGGTTTTCCAAGGCAAACATTTCTAGCGATGGAGATCGCTAGAGACTCTCACTGCGAGAGAGTGCTATAATTTGACAATTAATGCCTATTGTGTTTAAACAAATATGTTGAACATTTTTCCTCTCTGGCAGGATTTATTTTCGGCGGGTTATTCGCGGATCGAAGTCTTTAGCAATGAAGATCCCTGGAGTCTCGCTCTACGGAAGAGCGGTGAAATTTTGCTATCATGAATTGTTTAAAGAAATGGACTGGTATCGATTTCTTTTCTCGACGGCATTCATCGGTAGAAATTTTATTACGCTTGCAAACGAAGTTTGCTAAAGTTTTGTCCTGTGGAAGGGTGGTGACATTTCGGTCTTTTTTAAATTAAAAAGACCATTCCGGTCTTTTTTAAATTAATAAAGACCATTCCGGTCTTTTTAAATTAATTTGAACACATAAGCTCGAGCTGGATTTATATTCTCGATGCAGGTCATCGTTGATGAATTTGACTTCGACGTTTATCGCGGACGAATGAAATCGCCCGAGACTAACATGGCAAAAAAGTGGTAAAATTTTACAAAACAGGCCTATTGTTTAAAGAAATACTGTCGGAATTCGTTCGCTCTGCCGAAGTTTACCTTCGGAGGTTTTCCACGACTAAAATATCCCAGCAATGGAGGTCACTAGATGTTCTCTCTGCGAGAGAGTGCTACAATTCAACAAATAATGCCTATTGTTTAAATGAATATGTTTCGCTGGGGAAGGATTTAAAAAAACGAGGACGGATAACCCGTGACTCGAAAGGGAGACGGTAGGTAAGATAACCCGATCGCTGAGGAGGGATAAAAAATTACGAGGACAGATAACCCGATCGACGGGGAGGGAATCTATAATAACGAGGACAGATAACCCGAAACTCGAAAGGGAGACGGTAGGTGAGATAACACGATCGCTGGGGAGGGATTAAAAAATAACGAGGAGAGATAACCCGAGGCTCGGAAGGGAGACGGTAGGTAAGATAACAAGATCGCTGGGGAGGGATTAAAAAAAACGAGGACAGATAACCCGTGGCTGGAAAGGGAGACGGTAGGTAAGATAACCCGATCGCTGGGGAGGGATCAAATAATAACGAAGACAGATAACCCGAGACTCGAAAGGGAGACGGTAGGTAAGATAACCCGATCGCTGAGGAGGGATAAAAAAATACGAGGACAGATAACCCGGTCGACGGGGAGGGAATCTATAATAACAGGGACAGATAACCCGAAACTCGAAAGGGAGACGGTAGGTGAGATAACCCGATCGCTGGGGAGGGATTAAATTATAACGAGGACAGATAACTCGAGACTCGAAAGGGAGACGGTAGGTAAGATAACCCGATCGCTGAGGAGGGATAAAAAATTACGAGGACAGATAACCCGATCGACGGGGAGGGAATCTATAATAACGAGGACAGATAACCCGAAACTCGAAAGGGAGACGGTAGGTGAGATAACCCGATCGCTGGGGAGGGATTAAAAAATAACGAGGAGAGATAACCCGACGCTCGGAAGGGAGACGGTAGGTAAGATAACCCGATCGCTGGGGAGGGATTAAATAATAACGAGGACAGATAACCCGAGACTCGAAAGGGAGACGGTAGGTAAGATAACCCGATCGCTGAGGAGGGATAAAAAATTACAAGGACAGATAACCCGATCGACGGGGAGGGAATCTATAATAACGAGGACAGATAACCCGAAACTCGAAAGGGAGACGGTAGGTGAGATAACCCGATCGCTGGGGAGGGATTAAAAAATAACGAGGAGAGATAACCCGACGCTCGGAAGGGAGACGGTAGGTAAGATAACCCGATCGCTGGGGAGGGATTAAATAATAACGAGGACAGATAACCCGAGACTCGAAAGGGAGACGGTAGGTAAGATAACCCGATCGCTGAGGAGGGATAAAAAATTACAAGGACAGATAACCCGATCGACGGGGAGGGAATCTATAATAACGAGGACAGATAACCCGAAACTCGAAAGGGAGACGGTAGGTGAGATAACCCGATCGCTGGGGAGGGATTAAAAAATAACGAGGACAGATAACCCGAGACTCGAAAGGGAGACGGTAGGTAAGATAACCCGATCGCTGGGGAGGGATAAAAAATTACAAGGACAGATAACCCGATCGACGGGGAGGGAATCTATAATAACGAGGACAGATAACCCGAAACTCGAAAGGGAGACGGTAGGTGAGATAACCCGATCGCTGGGGAGGGATTAAAAAATAACGAGGACAGATAACCCGAGACTCGAAAGGGAGACGGTAGGTAAGATAACCCGATCGCTGGGGAGGGATAAAAAATTACAAGGACAGATAACCCGATCGACGGGGAGGGAATCTATAATAACGAGGACAGATAACCCGAAACTCGAAAGGGAGACGGTAGGTGAGATAACCCGATCGCTGGGGAGGGATTAAAAAATAACGAGGACAGATAACCCGAGACTCGAAAGGGAGACGGTAGGTAAGATAACCCGATCGCTGGGGAGGGATTAAAAAAAACGAGGACAGATAACCCGTGGCTGGAAAGGGAGACGGTAGGTAAGATAACCCGATCGCTGGGGAGGGATTAAATAATAACGAAGACAGATAACCCGAGACTCGAAAGGGAGACGGTAGGTAAGATAACCCGATCGCTGAGGAGGGATAAAAAAATACGAGGACAGATAACCCGGTCGACGGGGAGGGAATCTATAATAACAGGGACAGATAACCCGAAACTCGAAAGGGAGACGGTAGGTGAGATAACCCGATCGCTGGGGAGGGATTAAATTATAACGAGGACAGATAACCCGAGACTCGAAAGGGAGACGGTAGGTAAGATAACCCGATCGCTGAGGAGGGATAAAAAATTACGAGGACAGATAACCCGATCGACGGGGAGGGAATCTATAATAACGAGGACAGATAACCCGAAACTCGAAAGGGAGACGGTAGGTGAGATAACCCGATCGCTGGGGAGGGATTAAAAAATAACGAGGAGAGATAACCCGAGGCTCGGAAGGGAGACGGTAGGTAAGATAACAAGATCGCTGGGGAGGGATTAAAAAAAAACGAGGATAGATAACCCGTGACTGGAAAGGGAGACGGTAGGTAAGATAACCCGATCGCTGGGGAGGGATTAAATAATAACGGAGACAGATAACCCAAGACTCGAAAGGGAGACGGTAGGTAAGATAACCCGATCCCTGAGGAGGGATAAAAAAATACGAGGACAGATAACCCGATCGACGGGGAGGGAATCTATAATAATAAGGACAGATAACCCGAAACTCGAAAGGGAGACGGTAGGTGAGATAACCCGATCGCTGGGGAGGGATTAAAAAATAACGAGGACAGATAACCCGAGACTCGAAAGGGAGACGGTAGGTAAGATAACCCGATCGCTGGGGAGGGATTAAAAAAAACGAGGACAGATAACCCGTGGCTGGAAAGGGAGACGGTAGGTAAGATAACCCGATCGCTGGGGAGGGATTAAATAATAACGAAGACAGATAACCCGAGACTCGAAAGGGAGACGGTAGGTAAGATAACCCGATCGCTGAGGAGGGATAAAAAAATACGAGGACAGATAACCCGGTCGACGGGGAGGGAATCTATAATAACAGGGACAGATAACCCGAAACTCGAAAGGGAGACGGTAGGTGAGATAACCCGATCGCTGGGGAGGGATTAAATTATAACGAGGACAGATAACCCGAGACTCGAAAGGGAGACGGTAGGTAAGATAACCCGATCGCTGAGGAGGGATAAAAAATTACGAGGACAGATAACCCGATCGACGGGGAGGGAATCTATAATAACGAGGACAGATAACCCGAAACTCGAAAGGGAGACGGTAGGTGAGATAACCCGATCGCTGGGGAGGGATTAAAAAATAACGAGGAGAGATAACCCGAGGCTCGGAAGGGAGACGGTAGGTAAGATAACAAGATCGCTGGGGAGGGATTAAAAAAAAACGAGGATAGATAACCCGTGACTGGAAAGGGAGACGGTAGGTAAGATAACCCGATCGCTGGGGAGGGATTAAATAATAACGGAGACAGATAACCCAAGACTCGAAAGGGAGACGGTAGGTAAGATAACCCGATCGCTGAGGAGGGATAAAAAAATACGAGGACAGATAACCCGATCGACGGGGAGGGAATCTATAATAATAAGGACAGATAACCCGAAACTCGAAAGGGAGACGGTAGGTGAGATAACCCGATCGCTGGGGAGGGAGTAAATAATAACGAGGTTCGATAACCCGAGACTCGAAAGGGAGACGGTAGGTGAGATAACCGGATCGATGGGGAGGGCACAAAAAATAACGATGACAGATAGCTCGAGACTCAAAAAGGAGACGGTAGGTAAAATAACCGAATCGATGGGGAGGGACTACAAAATAACGAGAACAGATAACCCGAGACACGAAAGGAAGGCAACAGGTAAGATAACCCGATCGCTGGGAATGGGTTAAACAATAACGAGGCAGGGATTGAAAAATAACCAGGCACATGATCAGGCAAGGCTTCGCTGCACTCACCGATACGCAAAGCAACCGCCTTCTAGGATTTGCGCTGCTCGACATTTTCCTTCTCGAGCACTTCTTTTCGCGACCCAGTTTCGAAATGGCACACTTGGTCATCTGCGCGCTGTACACAAATATTCGGCCGATCACGTGAACTTTTCGCCGATTCGACGCACGTTTCACGACTATATTCGTAAACCCTTTTTCACACATCGCGGATAAACCGACCCGTTCTAGAATTCTTGCGAATGTATGACGCACGCAGCAACATATTTCGAAAAAAAACTGCATGTCAACCGAACGAATATACAACGTTCCGCGAGGGGTGCCGCTTCCGACTGTCAAAAAACAATTTGCTGTCTCGGAAGGATACGAGCGCGGTCGGTAAACACGGAACGATGCGAGCTGCGCGCTGTCAGTTAGAAAACAGATGAACTAGACTATCGTGTCCGTCGATAATATTTTGAGCTTTGATGGTACAATTTTGCTACTTTTATGTAAAAAATTTCAAAATGAGTTTTCTCCGCCATTTATTCATGAAAACAAGTGAAACAAAGCTTGAAATGTGTGATTTTTCATGGTCGAGAGCATGGTTCCCTCCAAATTACCGAAAACGCGATGAAATAGTTAATAATTCACAATTTATCCCATGGTAACCACAAACTGTAAATTTTTTTTGGAAATTTGGGAAAATGGCGAGAACCATGCTCTCGGAGCTGGCGTCCTGCATGCCCACAAGAAATTTCATTCCAATTGGTTGTTCCGTTTGGGAGAAACGGCATTTCAAAATTTCGAAGTGGTCGAAGGCGTGTGATACATGGCCTTAACGATAGAATTTAAGAAGCTTCTATTCTTGTCCGAGGTATCCATACTGTGTTTAAGTTTAATTAACCCTGCAGTGCCCTTCAAGGTCAAAGGGGACCGGTGACTTAAGTACATATCTGTACGTAAAATTTCCCGCTCTATCGATTGCCGATGTCAAAAAATGGGGTTCCCATTTGAAAAACAAAAGTTGACCTTGAAATAACCTTGAAGGACATCGCCAAGGTCAAAATGAAGGTCACCATCGAATTCCTTGGAAAAAGTTACTTCAAGAACGACCTTAACATTTTGGGAAATTGTCTTACCTGCGGAAATATTCAGCCGTCCCGTTACTTTTGTGACACCCTGTATATATATTTATATATATGGAAGAGTATTTTTAAAGACATTCTAGTTTGAGGACGGTCTTTAAAGCAGCCAGGTGTCCTGATAGCCATATTACATTGATATCATGGGTACGACAAATTATTTCCTCATATATTTATAAATATACATATCTATTTACAAATATATGACGAAGCACTTCAAAGACTTGCCCACGAAATAAGTTTCTAAGTAGTCAAGGGAGAGTTTTATCAGGCAACGTCGACGTGCAATCCAATGCACTCTCATATCCTACCGTTCGTTGTCCCGTCCTCGGGGATTTTTTCACTTCTCCAGCTCCTTCGACGCGGTGGCAGCATCGCTGCGCGCACTGTCACCGATGCCACTTCAAGCGTGGCATATTTGTGCAAGTAGTTGAGAAGTAGTTTGCCTTGACCGTGCCAATACTTTGACCAATCGCTCGCTTTCATTTATTTATATTTTGTATTTTATTCGCAGCTTTACTTAACAAGTTGCTTTTTTAACAATTTGCCTCTTCTTTATTTTTTGGTTGTTATTATCTATATATTTGTCACGAGCACATTCAAGTGCCGATAAGTCAATACCTCAATAATTTGTTCTCTCGCATGTTGGAGCGTTCGTAAATATTCGCCTTGAAGGACCTCGAAGGCGTAAAATTTATATACGAGCAATTCATTTTTGCGCGAAGTATTTGATTAATTATTCTTTTATTATTTAGTGTATTCTGTTATCGGTATTATTGTTATTATTGTCATTATTATTAGTATTCTTATTATCGTTGTTTTTGGTATTTTACCGTCATTGTTATTTATGTTATGATAATCTTTTTTATTCGTTAATTTATGTCATTGGACAAAAGAGAATTTTTATTTTTTTTCTGCCTTGATCCATATTAATTGTTAAGATTTTTATTTTTCCAGATATTTTTAATACTTAATGAAGTCTCAATTTATACTAAGGAATAATAAAATAATCAAATGTAATATAATATGTCTCTATCTTTCTCTGTTCATATTACTATTCCTCTCCTGCTTTCTGCCTCGTTTTTCTCCTCTCAATACTGTCGTACAGTCAAGAGTAAGTATCTAAAGTTTCAACGTCATCCTGTCACTTTTCTATCGCACAAATTCCTTCTCCTCCTCTTCCTCCTTCTTGAATCCTCCGATGACTTTGAGGTCCTTTCGCCCATCTCTTCGTCAACGTGAGCAGTCCCACAGTAAGCTCCAACCGGGAACTCGAACGTATGCAAGAACTTGGGCTACAATCCCCCCCCCCCCCCGTCCACCTTCCGCCAGCCAAGGTCGAGCATAAAGCTGACCGGATTTATTACACTTTGTACGCGAACTGTGGAGAATATAGATTATGTGGGTTGCATCGAACCCGAACGAACCCGAAGGAAGGCAGGGGACGGGGTCGGGGGCGGCTCAAGGGATCTCGTAGAAAATAGGATTTTAGTGCGTGCAACAAATACGAGATTACGTCGACGACAAACCGTTATGTACGAAGCTTGTCAACGTACGATGAAAAAACTACGGCCGCTTGGAAAAAAGAAAGTTTTGCAGTTTTTGATATTTGCATTAAATACATTTGATCAATTATATTGAGTATGTATCAATAGAAATATAAATGAGGTAATGTAGAATAAATATTCTAGGGTTATATTATTAAGGTAATCCTCCCGTAAACCCGAATATTTAACAATTAACTGATTTTCGTCTACAATTAAGTGAAAATACATCCCAGTTTAGATACTGGTAAGATTTCAAGCCAAGTTACCGAACTTTCAACAAAAAAAATTACGACTTTAAAAATCATCTAATTTATGCAGCACTTTATAGAGATGACATGCTAGCTACACTTCTATCTGATACTTAATATAATAAATAACTCTAGATGTCTGATATAAACTGTTCTAAGGATGTAGACATTCTGAAAATTCCGTAACGACAATAAAAACAGGGAGGATCATTTAAAGAAAATATTAATGACTAGGTTTCGCCCGCAGCTTCGCCTGCGTGAAATTTGGCCCATAGAAACTTCATGACCAGTTGGACCCCTTATCGGAGGTTGTTGTAAAAAAAAACCTTAATCATGCGTTTTATTATTAGTTTTGAAGAACATTCATACCGAGTATTCAAGCTGATACAGCCAAGGAACACAATTGTATTTCGCTGTCTCGTCCTCTATATCAACACGTAGTCACGCTAGTTATACTACCTTTTATCACAGTTGAGTTTAAAACAATAGAATTTTTGCGCCCTCGCATCTTAGGAGGCTCCCCATATTCCGATCTTCATTACGCTTTTCTATGCGTCTAACGTCATACGTTGAATTTTGTCTGGCTAACGTTTAATTTTGGAATTTGAGGAGAATTGCAGGGGGAAAAGTAAGGAAAGGAAAAGGAGTCGGTCCAAGGGTAATGAGACCCTGGAAAAATTATACCATTTGCTGAAAAGAGAGGTTCGAACACGCGGAGCTTCGCCCCAGATAAGCGACGTCACCGTCGCTCGAGATCGAGTACTTGGGAATCCCAAAAGGAAAATCGGACATCTAGAAGACATCGTGCATTTCATTCCCAAAGAAGAAGTAAATCCCGAGCGAGTTCCTCAAGGCACAGGAGCGACTATGACAATGGTGAGCATAGCCCGAGAAGCATGTGACATCGTGGTCGTCCCAGACGCGACTGGAGAGCCTCAATCTCCCGGAGTATGAGCATCGAGGGTGTTCGAACTCGGGATGACATTGGCGATGGCGGGCATAGCCTGTTAGGCATGTCACATCGTGGTCTTCCTACTGGTACGGACGGTGAGCGTTTCGAGCGAGGAACGTCACGTCATGTTTATGGGTATGTTAAAACTTGTCATATATTACACAGGAAAAACTCAGCCCATCCAACTACCTTTGAGAACGACCAGGAGAAAACCTCGAAAGACCAAAGCGCTGAAAATCTGAAGGCGCAGGTACTCGACGGTAATAAAACTGAGGCATCTACCGCCGAGGTCCTCAACGAAACAGTTCTCGCTCTTCTCGGTGGAGATCCAATGAAAGCTGACCAACCCGGCCCGACTATCAATTCAGCGGTTACCGTTATGTGGTCGAAGATTATAAAATCGGGCTTGTCGAAGGATATTAAACAGGAGCTAATAAAAAAAAGTACCCGTCTGCTGAGAACTGTGCAGTTCTAAAAGCACCGGGACTTAACCCCAAAGTAAAATCAGCTATGAGCTGATATGAGTATTACAGCTATACGAAAGGACTCATACCAAGCAATCGCTCAGACCCAATTAAGTGCTGGGATTGCAGCTATCAGATTTTGTTTAACCGAGATGCTTAATCAGGAAAAACTGGGGAGTGCCAGCACAAGGCGCAACTGATCACTTCTATGAGTGATGCGGGAAAAATCTTAACAGATTTATACCACGAGGTTTCGTTGACAAGAAGGTCATTCATTGTCTCGAGCCTTAAGCCCGTGATAAAAGAAATTACGGACGATGGGGCAGTGGACACCTTACTGTTTGCCGAAGGCTTTGCAGATAATCTCAGAGCGGCCAAAGCAGTAGAAAAATCGGGCCAGGATTTGGCAAAGTCCAGAAAGCGAACGCCCGAGACTATAAAAGCCCAACCAGCAACATCCAGGCCTCCCCAGGGCGGGCGGTATCGGCACAGCGGGTCGGTCCAGAATTTAAACTCGACGGGCCTCTCCCGGAGGAACCAACAGAAGTGGCGACAGGAGAGGCAAAAGCCCCGGTATCAGTGCACCCAATAGAAGAACGGACCCCGGAAATAGAGGTGAGCCAAATCGCCGGACGTCTTAAACAATTTACGCCAGCGTGGATGAAAATTACATCCGATCGCTTCGCTCTGGGATGCGTTAACGGATATGAAATTCCCTTTAACTTGGAGGTTTACCAAAATAACGCGCCCAGCGAGCCTAAGTGGTCGCTACAAGAGCAAACCCATCTCGGCAAAGCCATAAGCGACTTGAGAGAAAAAGGAGCTATTTCCCCGTGCGAACCCTGTGAAGGACAATTTATGTCATTGTACTTTTTATTGGATAAATCGTCAGGAGGAAAAAGGTTCATTCTGAACTTGGGCAAATTAAATCAGTTTATAACAGCTCGTAATTTTAAAATGGAAGGTAGACGAACAGTCCTCCGTCTGTTGTCGAAAAATTGGTTCCTGGTGTCAATCGATTTGAAAGACTCATATTTCCTGATCCCGGTCGCGCAAAAATATAGAACATTCTTGCGATTCAGGTACAAAGAAACAATGTTTGAATTCAACTGTCTGCCCTTCGGATTGTGCACTGCACCATACGTTTTTACAAAACTGTTAAAGCCCGTAGTTCAGTATTTAAGAGCCACCCGTTTTATATCAGTGGTATATATAGATGACATCCTGCTAATATCGAGGTCCAAAGCTGAATGCTTAAAGAATGTCGAATGGACGAGTCATATCTTTGAGTCACTGGGATTCATACTAAATCGTGATAAATGCCAATTAATACCGAGCCACCGGTGTCAATACCTTGGCTTTATATTGGATACCCGGAAAATGGCAGTTTCATTTACTCAAAAGAAACGAGAATCGATTTTAAAATTAACGCCATTCTTTCAGAATAAGAAAAGATGTCAAATTCGAGATTTTGCTGAGTTAATCGGAATGCTCGTAGCAGCAATTCCAGCTGTTGGTTATGGGTGGTTATATACCAAAGAATTCGAATGCGAAAAGTTGAGGGCACTCATGGAAGTAGATAACTTTGACGAATATATGAGCCTCGAGAGTAGCTTGAAACCAGATTTCGACTGGTGGACTAGGAATATTATGTCAATAAGTGACCCTATTAGGTCATACAGATTCAAATTAGAAATATTCACGAACGCGTCTCGCTCTGGATGGGGAGCATTCTGCAAAGGGGAAAAAGCACATGGGTGGTGGAACTTATCCCAGCAAGAACACCACATTAATTTTTTGGAATTATTAGCAGCCTTTACGGCTTTAAATGTTTTGCAAGTATAAGTCGAGCATGCGAAATCCTGCTCAGGATCGACAACACAACCGCGATATCGTACATAAATAGGATGGGAAGCGTGTGGTACCCGAAACTCAGCAACTTGTCTAAAAGCATCTGGAAATGGTATGAAGAGCGCGAAATGTGGATTTTTGCCTCATTTATCTGCACTAAAGAGAATATAGAAGCCAACAAAGAATCAAGAGTCGTGCCACGAGAAACGGAATGGGAACTAGGAGATTGGTCATTTAATAAAATACAATCAAGATTCGGAAAATTTGACGTAGATCTTTTCGCCTCGTACGTAAACGCAAAATGTCGGAATTTTATCTCATGGCACAGTGATGCGGACGCGATCGCAATATATGCATTTACTGTTTCGTGGTCAGCATATTTCTTTTACGCCTTTCCGCCATTTTCACTAGTATTACGGGTGTTGCAAAAAATTCAAGTGGATAACGCAGAGGGGGTAGTGGTCGCTCCGTACTGGCCAACCCAACCGTGGTTCCCCCTATTTAAATCTTTAATAGTACCGTAGGAAATCATTCTAGAGCCACACGAAAACTTGCTCACCTGCCCTTTCAGATTTTCTGACGCACTGGACACGACGCTTACCCTGGTTGCCGCTCGCTTATCAGGCAAGCATTTGCACTAAAAGGTGTCCCGGACGAAGCATCGATCATTATGATGGAATCACTATCGGAGGGAACAGTCAAGCGATACAAAGCGCTGCGACTTTGGTGGATATTTTATCAAGAAGAAAAGGTTTCTCCGTTCGAATACTCCGCTGCATGAGCGCTACAATTTTTTGCATCCCTTGCCAGGGAAGTAAAATCTTATAGCACGCTGAATATGTATAGATCAGCAATTTTGCTCCTATCATCAAACGAGCTGGGAAAAGATTGAAGAATCTTTCGGTTTTTCAAAGGTATAGCAGTAGCGAAGCCGTAAAAGCCGAAATATCCGTTAATATCGGACCCAGATCCAGTCCTAAAATACTTAGCGACACTGTATCCGAACACGGAATTATCACTGGAAAACCTCACGAAGAAATTAGTGACATTACTTGCCCTGATTACCGCACAGCGCGTCCAAACACTATCGCTAATCAAAATGGAAAGTATCACGATAACGGAAACGCTGGTTCAAATAAAAGTACCGGATCGCACGAAAACGTCCGGACGACATAGGAGTCAGCCTCTTTTGAATGTCCCTTTTTTTTCAAGGAAAAACCAGCGTTCTGCGCTGCGTTGCGTCTACTCTCCAGCAGTATATTCATCAAACCACAAATCTGCGCCAAAAGGAGTCCAATATGTTGATTACATTTAGACGACCTCGCGGACAAGCATCATCGCAAACGATCAATCGGCGGATTAAAGAAACGCTCGAAAAAGCGGGCATCGATACCAAAATATTCAGCGCAAATAGCACTCGACATGCGGCTACATCGTCCGCAGCTTGAAAAGGGGCGAATATCGAGGTAATTCGAAGAGCAGCGGGCTGGACAGAAAATTCGAGGGTGTTCAGCGGATTCTATAATCGGCCTATGCTCCAGTCAGCTAACTTTGCTTCCGCAATTATTAACGATGTTTGAAATCAAGTTACTCTTTCAATTAAATAAAAAGTTCTATCTAACGTGCGTATAAGAGGCCTTTAGAAGGCCGTATGTTTAAATCGCCACATGCTTTGAACAACTATCTGTTGATATAGAGGACGAGACCGCAAAATATAATTGAAGCTTGAACGAACTTACCTTAAGTGAAGTTCGACTGTAATTGTATGATCTGTTTCGTCCGAATATATCAATCCCCTCCCAGAAATTCGCAAACTCTTTACCTAAGTCCCACTTATAAAGGAATACGATTTTTCCATACAAACTTCAACATGTCGTTGAACCCCTAATTAGGGGTTGTTTTAAAAAATTCAATAATTTGCCACTTATGTTTTATATTGTAGAATGTTTTCACCAAGTTTCAAGGTGATACACGCAAGGAATACAATGTCCATACAAACTTTTACAGCCCATCCCCCTTAAGAGTCCTTTTTCGAAAAAACCTTTCTTAGTGCACCGCTACATCTTCTAAGGAACATATCGTTCAAATTTCATGTTTCTATCTGCAGCTGTTTAAGCCGTGCGTTGTCCATATGTCAGTCAGGCAGTCAGTCACCCATGTAGAAATTGACCATCGACCCAGCGTTGGCTCAGTTTCGAACTTGATTGGCCAATGCTCGGCAAAAATGCTTCGCCTGGCTGGCCCATGGACCACGACTGGCCCATGTAGAACTTGACCATCGACCCAGCGCTGGCTAAGTTTCCAAATTGATTGGCCAATACTTGGCAAAAATGCTTGGACCAGGCATGAAAATGTGAGCCGCAGCTGATGCTCGGCAGCCAAATATTGGATATGGTGTCTGGCCCACGAATGGCCCATTTAGAATTGATCATCGACCCAGCGCTGGCTCAGTTTCCAACTTGATTGTCCAATGCTTGGCAAAAATGCTTGGACCAGGCATGAAAATGTGACGCGTGACTGATGCTCGGCAGCCAAATAATGGATATGATGTCTGGACCACGACTGCCCCATGTAGAAATTGACCATCGACCCAGCGCTGGCTCAGTTTCCAACTTGATTGGCCAATGCTTGGCAAAAATACATGGGCCAGGCATGAAAATGGGACGCATGGCTGATGCTCAGCAGCCAAATGTTTGGCTGCCGAACACAGATACGGCAACATCTGCCAAGTGCCGTATGTTGCCGTATCTGTGCCTGACATGAAAAAATAAATAAGTCAACGAATGATGAATAAAAATATTCTGGTAGTATTTTTTCTTTTCATATGCTTTATTTATATCACTGCATATATGATAATTGGATTAAAACGTGTTCTGCCTCATTAAAGTTTGCCTGGTCCAAGAATTTTTGCCGAGCATTGGCCAATCACGTTCGAAATTGAGGCAGCGCTGCGTCGATGGTAAATTTCTACATGGGCCAGTCGTGGTCAAGGCATCGTATCCAACATTTGGCTGCCGAGCGTCAGCCGCGCGTCACATTTTTATGCCTGGTCCAAGTATTTTTGCCGAGCAATGTCCAAGCAAGTTCGAAACTCAGCCAGCGCTGGGTTAATTGTCAATTTCTACATGGGCATCGCTGGGTCGATGGTCAATTTCTACATGGGCAACAGTCGACTCTGTTCTGTTTCATCGACATGCTGACGTTTGGGCCAGTCTAGAATACCGAAGCCTGGTATCCACTACTGGGCCAAGTCTCATTGTCAGCCGATTGGCCACCAACGACTGAGTATTGGCATTTCTACATGGGTAGTCACGGAACTCTTTTATATGTATAGATAAAACTTAGAAAAGTGTGACTAGCAGAAGAATTTTTGTAACCGCGACTTTTCAGAGAACACGGAATAATGTGTAAATCTACTAAATTTATGCGACATTTTTCATTCCAGTTCATCGCTGGATATAACAATGAATTGTAATTTATTTTTATAAAGTCTGCTCGAATGCTTATACAAAGGTACCAACCTGATTTTGGTACGCGTTGGTACCAAGCGGATTTTGCGAAGAAATAATAATATCTCATAGCATAAAACATGTATATAATTACGATAGTACAACTTCCAAATGAATAAAATTATACTATTTTAGTTTATAGAGCAGTCCAAAAGTTTTTATGTTTATTAAACTATTTATTTGCAATGCATCATTCGAAGTGTGAAACTTGACTATTTTGTAGAAGTGATTTACGCGCGCTTACATTGGGTTGGCAGCAATTTCGCTGTGTTTACGTCGTGTTTATGTTATCTCTGGAGCAAACATTGCAAAAAAATATGGGGCCGCTTTCTAAAAGTCTACTTCGCTAGAAGGGGAAATTCGGTAGTGAGGCTGTGATTAATCACAAAAATGTACGTTTAACCAACAATTTGTACGTTTCTTTCCTTGTTGGCCCCTACTCCCTAGATCATGTGTCTAGTAGACGACCCTAGGTGCCCTTCTCGTTGTCTCAATCATTGCCCCTCTCCGACTCGCCCCCCCCCCCCCCCCCGCCAGGGCTACAGTGCTACCACGTCGAAGGCTTGGGCACCCATGACTCAAGTTATTTGAGAGCTTTTTGTTACATTTATTAGTTATAACTCATGACAGGCGTGGCCAATCGAAACAATTTTTTTGCTACACCCCTATTATAGATCAATCTGTACCTCATAAAATATTCAATAAGCCACAATTTTTTGAGTCATTGATATTGAATTGGTTCTTACGTCATAACAGTATTCACCATAAGACCCTATATAATTCGGGGGTATTTTTACAATTTTTCATCTCGATAAGTAGTTGGTCAATCTTGTTAGAATTTTTGGACATACGGGTTTTCCACAGTTTCCCCGTACCCTCGGCAAATGCGGTATAGTGTAGCTTAAGACGGCAGTGGACGCAACGAAAGTTAGGTTAGATTAGCGTAAGTACGAGTAGGGAATGATCGGAAATGGTTCAATTAGAAAGGATACTACCCAAATTCCCACAAGGGTATAAAATAATTAATTAAAGAAATAAAATATATTATAAGTTGTTATCAAGTTATTATCAATAAAATCTTATCAGTTAAATATATCACAGTGTATTGCAATTAGATACTGTTAATATATGTATATCACAAAGTATAAATACATTATATCTGACTCGTATAATAATATACACGTAATAAAACACAATATACAGGGTGGTCCAATAACTATTAGCACCTTGGATATCTTTGAAACGATAAGGTTCACAGAAATATTTGCTGAAATGAAATTGCACAGTACAAAAGGGGCCATCCGATAGCGATAATAGTTTTTTTTGCAGGTGGAGGTACTTCGGACATTTGAAGGTCAACTCCATTTTTTTAAATGGATCGGTATGTTTTTTTTCTGTATCATGAAAGAGGAGCTTAAAACGAGTTCAACGACCTATAACATAAGGTCATTGAAGGTCATAGAAAGTACAGAAAGGCAATAATACTTACAGTTTCGGTAGTAAATAAAATTACTACGTTTATAGTAAGATAAACGCCTTTCTGTACTTTCTATGATCTTCAATGACCTTATGTTATAGGTCGTTGAACTCGTTTTAAGCTCCTCTTTCATGATACAGAAAAAAAACATACCGATCCATTTAAAAAAATGAAGTTGACCTTCAAATGTCCGAAGTACCTCCACCTGCAAAAAAACTATTATCGCTATCGGGTGGCCCCTTTCATACTGTGCAATTTCATTTCAGCAAATATTTCTGTGAACCTTATAGTTTCGAAGATATCCAAGGTGCTAATAGTTATTGGACCACCCTGTATATTATTATTATGATGTTATTATGAAAATAATAATCGAAAATAAATAATGTATAATTCATTTTCGACGATTTTAAATTGACGACATAAAAATAAATTGTATATAAATTATTTTTATATCGTCAATTTAATATAATAAGTCTATGTGTTATTCACATTCATATATTCAATTATTAAATACACTAGTGGGATTAACTCTAGACACTTTAAAGCAAAATTTAACTTCGTGCTTTTCAATTTCTTATTGACAAATTAAAACATTTACAAAACTAGTCATGCGCAAATATTAAGTAGAAACATTATAGATTAAAATTAAAACACTTCAGTATCATTTCCGCGTAGCAGAATATACTTTTTCTACGTAAATATTTAAAAAAAAAATGAATTTATGGTGGGGTACAATGTGTCACCGAGTTGTAGAGCATAATGAGTCGACTCTCAATGAGGAAACAAAAAAGTGACGACGATCTGTCGAAGCGCAATGTTTCATGGGCAACCGTTAACCACATGCAATTTCTTAGAGTTTTCTAGCTCGTAAAATCCGATTTTTTTTTGTATTGGACCATGATTTATATTAAGTTTCGGCTGGCGTAAAAGAAAGTCAATAGCAGCTCACAAAGAATTATTAAAAATACAAAATTAATTAAAGCCTCGAAAAAAAAAATTCGCTTGCCGGAAAAATGTCAAATATTGTGGGGCAATTGTGTGGGGCACAATGTGTCATCGAGATATTGAGCACAATGAGTCGACTCCCAATGTTATTGGCAAATAATACCCGTTGTGCAATTATCGGTATGTATGCAAATTTGTTATCCATGTTAGGAAAATATAAGAGTTGCAACCGGCTCGTTGTGTCCTAGGTTTCGCAGCACTTGACACACTGTACCCACGTATCTGACACATTGTACCCTACCCGTCGGGCACAATGAGCCAATCTGCAAATTTTGTTCGATCGCATAATTTTAGGATTTTTAATCTTTTTGCAAAAAATATAGTAGCTTTATTGTACGCCCAAAGGTCTATAAAATCGATTATGACCGTATTTTCAATCAGACTACTTTGGTAAGAGTAAAAATTCGTTAGAAAAAAGTGACAGACTATGCCCCACTTTCCCCTACACCATTGTGTAACGTGAAAAGAACAAAACAAAGGCATCGGTGAAAGGGAAAAGTTGACCGGAAAGCTTATCGACTAACTGACTGTCCATAATCGTCTTGCGATGAGACGGTAGTCACATTCAGTTGAAAAAATGAGAGAAGCTATTTGGTCGATACTTTTTTCACAAAATTCCCACCGACAAGAGGCCAAAGCATCAATACTGCCCTACCTGGTGCAGAGTCCTATTGCTTGTAGCAAAGGGCAAGTGCGGATAGCTCACTAAATCAGTATAAGCACAAAGAAGCACCTCCTCAAGTCGTTGTAGATGCCATCACGCCTATTTATGAAGATTTATATTGAGATGACTTATTGGAGCGCTGTGTATGTGGATTTATACAAAATAACAATGAAAGGCTCAACTCCAACATTTAGAGCTTTGCGCCACAAACAATAATGGCTTTGTAATAGTGTGCGAAAGAAACATCAAAAGAATCCAATAAAGAAGCAGCTTATGTACCTTCTACTGTGAAAGGATTGTTATATAGTGCAGGAATCACAGATTGAAGGTACGAAAAATAATTGTGATTTTAACTCAAAATAGTAGTCCATACATGGAGGCACTCTCTTACAATTTAATTTTCCAAATGACAATTGTGACGAAAGAGTGCATTCTATAGCAAGAGTTTCAATTAAAAGATGTTCCTTTTTAAATCGACAGTAAAAAGGTCGCCTTCATTTTTTTTCTAGTTCCATTAGTAATGAGGATATAAGCGACAAAAGTTAATCTCATCATCTGTCACTCATCGCTTCGTGCCTTTCACGCATCGATCGGTCTCCCTGTCTCATTAAAAGTTTCGTTGTGTATATCTCCGTTCCTAATGGAGCTAGCGAAAAATAAAGGATACGTTTTTTTATAGTCAATTCAAAGAACATCTTCTATTTGAACTTTTGTTTTTAAAATTCACTTTTTAGTCAAAATTGTCGTTATAAAAATTGAAATATTTATAACGAAAAAAATTAGTTTAGAACAAAATAAAGGTCATATTCGTATTTCCCGTACCCGAAACCATAAAGAACCGCCGAAGATATTGAACAGAGCCAAACATTTATACGGTAATTATATACGGAAAAAGTCGGAATATTTTGCGATTTGGCGTACGTCATATCTCAAAATCTATTGGTTCGATTTACTTCAAATTTGGATTGGACATAGTTTATAACATATTCAATGAAAAGAGTGAATGATTTTGTGATATGTTCCTCCGTTTGTTAATAACAAACGTTTAAAGTTGTTATTTTTGGTCGAAAATAGAACTTTTTGTTAAAACGTTCCAAGTTTCGCGATTTCGAAAAAAGTATCTGCTTGTTTTGTTGCTTTATCATTGTACTAAAAGTAGATTTTCCATTTTTTAATTTTAGATGAGTCCAGTTGCCGGAATCATGTACGGGATCGAGCAGTGCGGCAGCTACAGTGCTTTGCTGAAATAACAATGACGTTGTTTATATATATTTTGCAATGAAAAAAACAGTTATATGTCAAGACTATGTACTAACTGTGTGCGAAAGCTCGACCTTATCATCCCAATACGTGAAGCAAAAAAATATTAAGAATCGACCTATTCTTTTAACTCCAAGGTTATGCACATCCCTTATGTTGTTCAGAATTAATTCCACCAGTGTATATATAAGTCTGAACAACTTGACTTTGCATTGGCCACTGCGTATTGTAGTCTACTATTTTATTCAATTATTTCCAGTGTTTTATATATATATATATATATATATATATATACAGTGCTTGTCAGAAGTCTGAGAACAGGTAGTAAAAACACCATTTTTATGCCAAAAAAACAAAATGAGTTATGTATTTTATATGAAATAAAGTACGAAATATTAGTGCGCATTAGTAATGAAACATATGATAAGTTGCCCCATACAGTTCAATTTTGGCTATAATAGATTTTCATCGAAGTGACGACCCTTAGCTCTGATAACCGTCGCACAGATTCTGGGCATTCTTGCGATCAATTTTTCCAGCGTTTCAGCTGAAATCTTCTTCCACGGAACCTGGAGGGTCTTCCATAACCCTTCCAGATTGGTGGGGTGCTCGTTGCGTACCGCTCTGTCGAGCTCTTCCCATAAAAGTTCAATCGGAGACAAGTCCGGGGACTGAGATGGCCATTGCATGATTTTTGTAGCATCAGAGATAATTATCTTTTGCTGAAAAAATCATTTTGCTATAAAGGTCATTATCTTGTTGAAAGATGAACCCACGACGCATAATTCGTGTTCCAGATGGTATTGCATTTCTTATCAGAACCCTATGATAGACGTTATTATCCATAATTCCTTCAACTTTGGGTAAATCGACGCTAACGGTGTCTAGTGAAATCTTCAACTTTGCAGCAATTTTTCGTAGGGAACACTTCAGATCTCTTAAAAGAGACATCTGTGATCTGATTTCAACGCCGAGCTCCTTATTTTTGCGCCGCATTTTAGCATGAGTAAATGAAAACCACACAGTGAAAAACCAAAAGTTTGAACACATATCACTTCAGTAAATTCGATGGTTCCGCGAATGTCATTGCTCGTTTACGAAGTATGTTCACATATACCGACTTAGTAACTGTGTCAACAGAGTGTATCGTACTCACAGCACGCAACAGTAACTTGTAAATAAGCTTCTATCAGCTCAGTTCGGGAGGCGCGATGAGGATCGGTTTCAGAAACTTGTATTTTTCAAATTTTATTTTCAATATCTGTGTAATGTAAACGTCATGTATATCCTATTTGTGTATGCTTATACTATTTCTTCGCATTAGGTGCCTCGAATACGAGGGAATATATGATTTTCTTGGTTTTGGATGATGTTCTCAGACTTTTGACAAGCAGTGTATGCATATATATACAGGGTGAGGCACATAACGTGTTACAGAGCAATAGCACTCAAACTATTGATCATATCCAAAAATGTTTCAGACAAAAGTTTCAGTGTTCGAGAAGGCCGTCATACGGGACCACCCTATTTTTTTTATCGGTGGAGGCGCTGAAGCAACGTCAAGGTCAACTCCACTTTTTTAAATGGAAGCATGTATTTTTTTTCGCCTGACATTATTACCGATTTTAAGACGAATTCAGCGACCTACAACGCAAGGTCATTCTAGTGACGCAAAGTATGAAAATAGTCGAAAAATCGAAAAATATCGGAATAATCACTTTCAAAGGCTCCACTAACCTTGGTTAGGGTCTACCTACAGAAGATGCTCGATGAAAGAATACGCCGAGCATGTACCGAAATTACACCACAAATGTTGGCTGAAGTTAGACGGTCTTTTCATCAGCGAATTAACAAGTGCTTACAAGTCGAGGGTCATCACTTCAATAGTTTGAATGCTATTGCTCTGTAACACTTTATGTGCCTCACCCTGTATATATAATGGATTATAAATAATTCGTGTATGAAAATTATAACTACAAATTATTACAATGCACGTTCCGATCAAAGCTATTTGTGATTATAAGAAGCGACTGTTGATTCCAATAATCAATAGTCGCTTACAATAATAGCGGAGATTAAAAATTGCTTCTCAACTCACAAAAAGGTCAGATACTTTTCCATCAGTCGCTATCGCTCAAGCAAGGTTCGCCAACTTATACTAATACCCACGAAGAAATGCCAATGCTCAGCCGTTAGTGGACAATCGGCGGAGACTGGGCCCAGTACTGGATGCCAAGCGTCGGCATTCTAGACTCGCCCAAGCTTCAGCATGTCGATGGTACAGAACAGGCCCAACGCTGGTTCAACGCCAGAGACAGCGCTGGCTCAACCGCTCGTGGACAATCGGCTGAGACTTGGCCCAGTACTGGATACCAAGCGTCGGTATTCTAGACTGGCCGAAGCGTCAGCATATCGATGATACAGAACAGGCCCAACGGTGGCTCCATGCCAGAGCCAGCGCTGGTTCAACCGTTAATGGACAATCGGCTGAGACTTGGCCCAGTGCTGGATACCAAGCGTCGGCATTCTAGGCTTTTCCAAGCGTCAGCATGTTGATGGTACAGAACAAGCCCAACGTTGGCTCAACGCTAGAGCCAGCGCTGGCTCAATCGCTTGTGGACAATCGGCTGAGACTTGGCTCGGTACTGGATACCAAGCGTCGGCATTCTAGACTGGCGCAAGCGTCAGCATGTCGATGGTACAGAACAGGCCCAACGCTGGCTCAACGCCAGAGCCAGCGTGACTCAACCGTTAATGGACAATCGGCTGAGACTTGGCCCAGTACAGGATACCAAGTGTCGGCATTCTAGGCTGGCCCAAGCGTCAGCATGTCGATGGTACAGAACAGACCCAACGCTGGCTCAATGCCAGAGCCAGCGTTAGGAAAAGGCAAAAATTGGACCGACAGCCAATCACATGCACGAACAGAGAAGAAAGGGAGCCTCTTATTGGTTGTCGTTAGCTATGACGAAAACGCTCGCCACCGAGTTACAGAATCTCGCTACTATACATGTGTGTACATCTACGCTCATGCAGTCATATTGTTCAGAGTTTTTAGTGTTGGAACAAGGAAGATCTCGTGTTGTTTTAAACGACCAAGTGAAAAAAAGTATTTGTGTGATTGATAATTACAAATATACAAACGAATTGACAGCCAATATTCACGGTGAAGTGTTTTCTGAATCGGGATTATCAATAGCCAATGCTATGTTTCAATTTGTTTTCTGAAATTCAATCGTAAACTTTAGCTTTAGATATAACGTGATAAAATGTTTTTTTTTCGTGGAGCAATATTTTATTTTTTAAAAATATTATTGTCGTGATATAAAAATATAAAATTTATAATTTTACCGAAATTGGTGATAATCTCTGACGGTGAGACTCTTCACGGACGAAAACTAACCTATAATTTGCTATTTTTTTTTGTTTGGTGTTTATACCACATCACAATGGAGACCGGAAAATCAGGCGAGAATTTATATTAATATCTGTTTGGAAGTTTTGTGTTTCCAAACCATCAATTTTCATCAGTTAGATACATGCCTCATAACCCTAGAACATACTTTTAAAACCTAATTAACTTTTGCTAATATGTTGTTATATCTTTTTCTCCCTCACCGATATCCTTTCAAAATCTTTCCCTCTCTATCGCAGATATCTTTTCAAAATCTTTTTCTTTCTCACCGATATCTTTATGAAATCTTCTCTCTCACCGATATCTTTTTATATATTTTTCTCACTCACCGATATCCTTTCAAAATCTTTCCCTCTCTATCGCAGATATATTTTAAAAATCTTTTTCTCTCTCATTGCTATCTTTATAAATTGTTTTTTTCGCTCTCTGATATCTTTTCAACATCTTTTTCTCTCACCGATATCTTTATAAAATCTTATTCTCTCTCACCGATATCTTTTTAAAAAACTTTTCTCTCTCTCGGATAGCTTTTAAAAATATTTTTCTGTCTCTCCGATGTAATTCTTTCACTTTTTCCTATATGGCCTTAAGAGGTTTTTCACTCTCTGATATGTTAAGGGCCTTACCGCTTAGCAATGCCCTTTAAAATACTTTTTACGCTGCGGTTAGTTAGTTACCGAAGATGTATTTTTCCCCTTGTGGTAGCATGCACATAATCTTTTTTGCAATCTGCGACATGATTTGAAAATGTTCTTTACTATCTCCTCGCTATTTTTTTTTCTTACTCTCCATGAAACCTTTATTTAGAGGCCAAATAAACCTCGTACGAACTACAGAGTAATGTATTAAAGGTTTAATTCAGAGTAATAATTTTGTATCAATAACTTATATCGTTGTTTTTATATGCTGGCATTGTTTTGTATAGATTGGTCGTATAAATCATCACCACATTGTATTTCTAAAGCTCTTGCAGTCAGCTTACAGTTTTACTCTGTCCTAATGTACTTAAAAATGTTATGTACTGTTGTCAGTTTAGCTAGCGAAGGAGAATTTTATTCTTCGGACCATGCATTTCAATTTTCAGCTTATAATAATACTAAGCAACAGTAACTATCTCTTATTTCAGTTAATTTATTTCATAATAATACTGAATAACATAAATAATTCACTTTTTTACAGCGAACAATATATTTTCAGAATTTTTTTCACTCTCTGCAAAATATAAATATTTTTTTTAAAGTCAACTCTCTCATATGATTCCCAAATCTTTATCTCTGTGTATACTTTAACATTTACATAGTAAAAACCCTTTACATAGTTTTTTAGTTTTTAGTTTTATTTTTTTAACCTTTTTATATTGTTTTAAGGTTTATTAACCTTGTTATAGCTGATATACCTGGTTGACATATCAGCTCAGTATTCCGTTCCTATTAGAAAAAATCTACAGATATTACACAACGTGCAACTATTTCATGGCATTGAAAATGTTATCAGACTTTTCGAGTGATGAAGAAAAAGGTACATGCAAATAATATGAGTTGCTCTCACTCACATCATCACATGCTCGCTCTCTCACTCTCTCACTCTCCATCTATCCATCACATTTTCGGGTTTTCACATTTTCACATTGTCACATTTTCGCATTTTTCACATTTTCACATGTTCGCATTTTCATATTTTGACATTTTCGCATTTTCACATTTTCACGTTTTCACATTCTCATCCATCCATCCACCCTCTCACCCGCCCTCTTTCTCTCTCTCCCACTCTCTTACTCTCTCAAACTGTAAATATAATTATCATCCTTGTGATCCAGGCATCGTAGCCAATATATGGCGGCCGAGCGTCAGCCGCGCGTCACATTTCCATGCCTGGGCCAAGCATTTTTGCCGAGCCTCGGCCAATCAAGTTAGACACTGAGCCAGCGCTGGGCCGATGGTCAATTTCTACATGGGTAAGTGCTTTGAAAACATACAAAGAAAAAACTGTTCGACACCCAGACTGCATTGCACGAGCAGTCCAAAAACACCATTACTTTTAGCATCGCCACGAATGTGCCTCTCAATGTGCATCACAATTTTTCTTTTGCAGGGTGTTTTTGTTGTTTTTTTTAATTACTTTTTTACGATAGACAGCAACGAATCAAGAAAAGGAATACGAAAGATGGAGACGTTGGAAGTCGTCGCTGAGATTGGTCGTTCCGGTCTGTGCGGACTTTATACTGACGAGACGAAGGGGTCGACGCAAATGTTGGACGAGAAGCTTAAATAAATACGAGCTTCCGTGGTCCTCGTTGAGGAACAATGAGTTCGAAGCTCCAGGGCGTTCCAGCGAGCCATAGAGACAGATAGATAGATAGATAGATAGATAGATAGACAGACAGACAGACAGACAGACAGACAGACGACGGACGGACGGACGGACGGACGGGCGGACGGAC
>OZ010720.1:13515730-13587449 GCA_963932345.1 Ophion ventricosus | reverse complement strand
AAGAAGTCCATACGTTCGGCCAACACGCCATTGTCTCAAATTTGCAGGCGTATACATGAAAAAAACGCGACTGTTACGAAACCGGTAATTCCCGAGATATTTGTTATTTTGAAAACGAAAGAAATGAACACCTCTGACAAGCTAATATTAAAATTGCGATACAACAATTTTATCCTAATTTCAAAGGAGCCAAACGACTTAATCATGTTAAATAATACCAAAATTATCAAAGTTACAAGCTTGGGATATATTAGTGAGTTTCGTAATGATATAGAAATAAGTGGTTTACATTAGCACAAAAAAAATCGATTTTTAAATATCCCACAGATTCTGCTGATTTATATATGTGGGAGTTGAAAACAAATCCTTCTAAAGACGTTGTTACATTTAAGCTGGAAGACATTCAATGTAAAGTGGTTCAAATGCGGATACCACCCGGAAAATATAACAATTACGAAAAATGGTATGCAGTGCCGTTGCTCCATTAGACTTAAATGCTTTTCTCGTGCGTTTTTGTCTATTAGATAAGTAACGATATTTGTGAACGCTTATATAATATTTAAACTTTTCCATTAATTCAGGCCAATATAGCTGTATACCCTCTATAATAAATTCCTCTAAAGAAACAATCGTCTAAATTTCGTCTGATTCATTTATCTCTGCCATATTAATATTTCAGTTTTTTTATTCTGAAAGGAATAGTAGGGTTGTACATATCATCAATTACTAATATCCGTTATAAAACTTTTATTGCTCACAATAAATCGATCCGGTCGATTTGTGATATTATGTTTCTTGAAGACCTCACAATACGATTTCATATTAGTAATCGAATATAGTAGTTAAAGAAATTAAATCCAAAATTATAGTGTAACTTACAAATAAAAAAGTGTTGTAATATGAATAAAAATCTCAAGGCTTAATATGTAGCTATGCATACTAATGCGAAGGGCTGAAATAAATATAACATTTTCGGCGATATCCTATGGAAATCAAACCTTAAACGAGAATATACTCATAATGCAAACAAAAATGTAACGGAACTTTATAATTTGAATATATCACCACGAATGCATATCTTTCTCTTGTTATGGGTTTCGAGTCTATAGATGTTTTCAATCTACTTAATTCTCGTGCGCTATCTCTTCTACTCCTCGCGGTGTTCCTTTAGCGTGAACTCGTCCTTTATCCCTATCTTTTGAGTTTGTAAGGATAGTTCCGATCAATTTTTCTAACGATTTTTCTGGAATTCTTTCTTGAATACCTCCTCGTCGGCTTTTCGATGTGAATGCATCTAAAATTATAAGAAAAAGATATATTTATTAGCAAAATGTAGACAGTTTAATAGACTAGAAATGAAAACTTACTGATGACGCATTCGTAAAAAACTGACGGCTTTATTGTGAATTTATCGTGCATCTGCTTCACACACGTAAATTTCATTGCCAGATCCTTGTGAAGAAATTTCCTGATTACGACCAGCATATTTTTTTATATGACCGTTGTTGAATCTATGACGAATTCAGTCGACGCCACCTGAAATAATATGAAAAGTAGTCTTGTACGTTGCAATTACTCGGTTTCAATTACGATTTATCGTACAAAATCTTTGCGGATATTTTCATTTGTTAATAGCAAATTTAGGTTGTCATATTCCTCCTTTGAGCGAAGAGGCCAGTTAATGCCATTTTCTGTGGTCCAATGTATCGACGAATGCGCATTTTCACCCTGAGTTTCCACGTTATAGCGCTCAAATTTATCTTTTAAGATTTGTATATCGTTTCGCAGTAGTTTCTGATCGTGTATAATTGTTTGCAAATCTGATAATATACGCCTGAAATCTGAAATATATGAATAAAATAATTACATGATAATGAAAACGAAAAAAAAATCGATAATAGTTTAGGTCAGTTGCTATAATAAGTTACTTACAGTTTGTGAGCAGATCTGCTGACATTGTAGGCAAAGGCACAACATTCTTCAGAATGTTATCGTCAGTGGTTACTGGTCGTTCTTGTAATGGCAGTTTCGAAACAGACGCTCCTGAAAAAATGTCTTGCTTCAATAATATTAATGGATCGAATAATATCTCTAGTTTTATAAACATTATACTGATAATTAAATTCATTGATTAGGCCTTCAGAATCATTGCCAAGGTTTTGTGGTTTTTGGTTTCTCGATTTCAATGCGGAATGTTTCCGGATCGACGGTTCGTAGTTCCTGGAATCGTCTTCTTGTTTATCGGTTGATGAATCTATTTAAACAAACAATATCTCAAATTAGTATAAAATAAATTCTTAGTTCCTTTATCGTACCAACTTATATACATATTTTCATATGTATAGGCAAACTGAGGCATCGCTAAAATAACGACCACCCTACATATAGGTAAAAAAATGTCGTTAAAGTATAAGACGACTCGTAAATCTTTTACACGTGCCTCCGAGCATTTAAACTTGATAACTTCAAACACAAAAGATTCAAAAATTTGTTTAAATTTTGTGTAAAGTATTTTTGATAGAGTAAGCCACTTTAATTAAATATACAAAAAAAATAATTCAGCTGTTGGACGATGTATACAACGTTTTGTTATTAGAAATCGAATGGAGGAAACTTAGAGAATGTAAACATCGTGTAATTTATGACGGCTCAATATATATAAATATATAACCCCATAAATATACAAATTAGGGCGATGTATATATATAGCCAGTGATTGCGAAAGCACGTGTGAAAATCAGATCATTTTCTTACCACAGTCACTTGAATACTTTCTGGGCTCCGTTTTTTTACCAGTTAATCCAAGTACGCATGGGAGAACTTGTTTTTTTTTTATTCGAATTTGTATTTATATCCTCTTCAGAATCATTGTTTTAGTCGGTGGTGTAGACATAATATTCATGTTTTAGTTTTGTCAGTTTTGACAGCGCGTCCGAATAAGTTGCTAGAATATTTTGATATTAATGTTAAGTATAAAACCTAATGTTAAGCATATTAACTGAACAGAAAGATTACAAAATATCAATAAACGGTACCTGCACCTGTCAATATTCGGACTGTGTACACCGGCCAATCCTTAGGAGCATCTTTTTGACTCTTAACCAATTCGTGCAGTACACGGCACTTTTTTACCGTATATGGGGGTGGCATGAATTTGATCATAATTTTACATGTTATCTGATCCAATGATAGCCATGTTGAAGGCACGCAGTCGATGTACTTTTCTTCGTCTTCCAAACGATCTTCAGTGAAGATTACTATTTTGTACGGCAATTTTTTTTTTGATAGCGGCATCTAAGGTACGAAATTCGAGAAAATGCGTAAAAACTGATAATTTTATAACCTAATAACACATACAAATTTATATTATGTATGTTTTAAAACATACAAAATATAAATTTAAAACATTGAATTAGCTGTTAAATTATCTAAAGTCGTAACAAAATGACGTACCTTCAGAATTAGTTATGAAAAAATACTGTCATAACACACGTATTGTTGTAGCTATCTCTACTGAGGGGAACGAACACAAAGCGACGGGAATCACGAGCTCGAAGCGTTTTGAGATTAAGCTAGGTGGTGATATCTTCCCGTCTTTCCGTAAAATTTAAGGCTTCCATCAATCCGGTTGGTCAATTTCATTGTCCGTTAAGTGGTTGACTAATCCGAATGGTTGAAGTGTTCCGTTGTATCGTATAGAAAACTATACACTCTGGGCGTAAACACTAGTTTTGTTGCCGCGTTCAACAGATAAAGGCCATACACTCAAATAACTTTCGCAAAATATTCGTATCCGTAAGTGTTTGACGAATAGCGTTACTCGAACGAAAGAATTGTAGCGATCCGATTGGTCTAAATGTTGCGGTTACAACTGCGACACGAAAAGTATGTGTGATGGCTTTATAGATACGCCGAGATCCGGACGTAAACGCAAGCCTCGAAGATCCGGCGTTCTTTCGGCGGCAGACACGATGCTCTTATTGTGTGCGTTGAGGTTGACGCGTATGCACGCGTAAGCGCCTATACATGGATGCGACCGAGTTGGGCGAATGCTCGCTCACGAGCGCTAAAATATCGAGAGGTTCGAAACGGCCATTAACGCAAAAAATTATGACACGTCGACCACACATATCCTAATAGTCATATTTTCCCAGGTTAAACTTCCTTTTTTCACTGGCTCCCTGAGCTTACGTGTATATTTTATATAATTAACAGCATTTGTTGCACTAAGATGGTAGTCATTAAATCACCACGAGGCAGAATAAATGCTTAGACATATTTTGAGGTTAGGTTATCTTATGCGAATATCGCTCTTAGTACAAAAGAAAGTAAGCCGTAAATCCGATAACGTTATTTACATTCGTTAATCCACCCATGTTTCAATAATCCAACTCTGGGTATTGTAACGTATGTAGGTGATGCGAAAACTCATAAGTTAACTATGTAGATTTGGCTCAGTGGATAACGACACCAACCATCACCCAGAGGTCCCGGGATCGAAACTGCATTGCGGGTAAGCATTGTCTGATATAATTTTAAATGAATTAATTAATATATTTCCAGCGCAAGTATCATAACCGGAATTGGTGAACGAGGGAGAATATCGCCCAAATTGTGCAAAGACGTACGTAATGCGCAAAACAAAAATCGACGTCTATATACTACACCTAGCGGTTCTCCAGCTTCAGCTAGGTAGTAGTTAGGTATAATTTTATATTACCACGAGTGAAAAATACAGCTCATCACTGTCTAGCCGTGAGCTAGGAAAATTGCGTTTCTAAATCATCCCTGACTTGCCGTTTTAGCTACCGGTCACTCAGCTTTGTAACGCTTTCAGCGTCTAGGGACTTGATAAAAAAAATAGCTGATTACTGAATAAAAACATATATATAGCCGCAAGATTTTTTTTTATCTAGTCGTTACCTAGATTTTTGTTTCCAGTCACTAGTTGAAAAAAACTAGATTGTGACTAGGTTAGAAATACTTTACAGCCGCGAGATGCATTTTTCTTTCTAGCCACCATCTATTTTTTTGTATCCCGTCACTAGACGACCCAAGCGTTACAAGGCTGGCTAGTCAATAGCTCAAACGGCTAGCTAACGGCGACTCAAAACACGACTTTACTAGCTCATGGCAAGGTGGGGATGAGTCGCAGTTTCCGCTCGGGCATGGCATACTCATGACAAACGGAAAAGATCGGTTCTGATACTAATAAATACAATTAGCAAATAAATACATGTAAGTACCGAAATGTATTAATGAATAAATTTATAATTGATATATATATTCGATATATATATTGAAACGATTCGAGTATTTTTAAATTGTTGAAATTCTGCTCCTTTTGTGTTAGGGAGTTTCGTTGTTCTTCCTCTCGATTTAAGCTGAGGTTCTGGACCCGAAGGTGGGATGCCTGGAAGAATGCTGGCTGGTCTGCGTTGATCTTCTCGCGATTATAGGGCCGGTTGTCATCGTCAGCTGGGTAGGCTTGATTGATTGACGTAGGCGAAATTTAAAGGCTCGGTATATCATTTTATTTCCAATGTTGACATTTGCGGTCGTTCGCCTTTTCGAGCTTGTTGTCGCTCGTGTATATGCGCGCGGGTGTGTGTGTGTGTGTGTGTTGTGATGGTTCCTGTGAGGAGGCCGCGTGCCTCCTGACAGGAGGATTGTTTTCTTTTTGTGTCTGTCGCTCTCGTGATGTGTATGTTTGGTGTGTATGCTCGGATTATCGCAGTGTCGGAGTTTCTGGCGGAGTTTTAATTTGTTATATTTAATTGCTAAACGGCTCGATTATCCGGCGCACCTGAGAGCAGGCGGACGCAATGCCGTGTGCCAACTGGCCTTGTCAGGATAGTCGAAGCCTTTTTCCTCCCGCTCACTCCCCTTATCGGGGAGATGACAGTCTCCGGGATAGTGGGTTTTTCGCGATGGCTTCTGTTTATTTGCTCGCATCTATTGCGCTTTGCTGTTCCACCGTACCCTATCTCGCTGGACCGTATTTACGTGCTCCGTTCAAGACTGCCCCTCGATTCCCTCCAGCTCTACACGGGATGACAGACGCAATGCTGTGATCGTTGTGTCGTTCCTTGCGGATCGCTGGAATCTCCTGCGAGATGCTGGACTCCAGAGTGTCGAGAGGATCGGGGCGACAGTCTTTCCCTGGAACTTCTCAAAGTCGTGAGGTTTGATTCTACTACTAAGTATTTTCCGCGGAGTCTACCCTAGCTATCGCTTCGTGAATATCGTGCTCTAAACTCGTCGGTGAGAAAAGAGACCTGCTCGGCGATTTCGTGCTCTTTTATACTCGTTTTTGGGAGTCACGTGGTCGTATCGCCTTAAGAGAAGGGGTGAGGTTTTTGACCTTTTCCGTCGGTGTTCGTATCCGAGGAATGGTAGTGGTCTGCCGTTGGGTCCTCCGAGGACCTTTGCGCGGACTCGCGTTCGCGGTGACTCGTGGATCGTTACAATATATATGTTTACATGAAAATACGTATAGAAATAATGAAAACAATGCCTTGAAAAAATTGCCTCGCAAGTCAAAATCCCGTCAAAGCAGTTCACTCCTGCCGTTTCCATCACAAAAAAAAAGAAAAAATAATTATTCTACATCCCTGAAGAACTATTGTCACGGGATACCTGTTCGTTCGCCGAATCGTCCCGATTTATTTCACACCGCAATTCAATCGAAAAATTCATTGAAAAAACGCCATAATCATTCGATCGGAATACATACGCGCTCAGGTTCATGTCGCAATTCCGGGCTCATTTATTTTTCTCCGGCGAATAATGCTTTGCACAATATTGGCCATGGCAGCCCAACATATAAACACATACACACACACATACACATACATACATATATACATATATTGCTAAAGAGAATCTCCATAATTCTCCGTGTACTCCAGTTATTTATAACCTCGTGTCCTGCCTCTCCGATGTGCATATTAACGCATCAAGCGTCAGTTGCAGAAACGCCCGTGCCAGCGCGGTGGTAAAAGCAAAGAAGCCTCTGGAACAGACATCACTCGAGTCAGCAGACGCGATGTAGCCGCGAAATTCGTGCATGGGGATACAACATATATGTGTGTGTGTGTATATATTTATTATATACAATACGAACGTACGTATCCGTCAAGCATGTACAGGGTGACCCATTTTTAGTTGACTGCGAAAACCGTTCTTGGGAACGATGTCCGGATCTTCGATTCGTGTAAACTCGATGTGTCAAAAGTAAAAAATTTCCTTACGAAACCACTAAAGTTGATTTGTATTACAGCCTCTCTGGCCTTCAGGTAGTAGCCTTGCCAAGGCGTTTTTCTAGAGATTAAAAAAAAATAGTTTGAATTCACTCAGAACACTATTAAATGATTACCTGCAATATTTCAAAAGGATTCACCATTCCGTTTTCGAGATATCGGCAATCAAAGATTTCATGATTTTACACGTGTTCTGATGCGGAGTAGTGGAAAATTCCAGATTTCAAGCAATAACTTCGAAACTTTTATACAGATTTTTAAAAAAATTTCAATTACAGAGGAACATATGACGAAGTAGGTAAAAAAAAATGAATTTTGGGGTCTAGTTGTAGAAATATAGCGATTCAAATTAACCATTGTCTAGCGATGCTAGCGCCACGAAGCGGCTAGAGCAGATTAGAACTAGATTACAATAGTGTGTGCATATCCGTATATGCAGACTATCTACGTATTAGTAGGCAGAATGGATAGTCTGATAGAAAAGTGAGGTTAGGTAAACATTATATTGGGCGTTTTAATCATTAGTTTATAAGTGTTTACATCCCGATAAGATACAACCTACATTATAAGGATATTTCGCGATATTTGGAAGCTTTCATCGATTGAGCGCTAGTACTACCTTAAGGTAGTACTAGCGGATTGACTAGTCAACAGAATATCTATCAATTTTCGAATCTGAAAAATGCAAAATATAATACATTTAGGTATAATAATAAACATGATACGGAAAATAATTATTTGATAAGTGTATGTGATAACTGTGTGTATTATATTTTGAAAAGTGAAGAATTAAAATAGCAATCAGATTTGACTTGAGTTGTCTCAATGTTCGCTATTTCATAATTCTGGCAATATCCGTGGCAACGCTGTTCTCAGCCGCTTCCGATAAATGTTAAAAGTGTGTTTGGTCGCTGTGTGTAAGCATGTGTTGTAGTGTGTGTGCAATGTGCGTATTGCAACTTCGGTCTTACATACAATATGGAGTACAAAAAACGCCCGCAAAGATAAAAAAGAATGATAAAAACTTCATCATATAATATTCAATCCATAATTATTTATCATTAATGAGCAAGTTTCCCGCGTGAAGAACCTACAACTTTTGTCGTTGCATTCAAATTGACCGGCTCGATTCGACCTCCCGGATATGAACACAGCCGACGGCATGCGGTTTTGCCAAATCTACGCCATCTCTCCCGCCATGGCAGACACGGCTAGCGAACGCAAAAATTAGTCGATTCAATCGATAATACCCAGGCAGCATAAATGTCCAATTGACGCCTATAAGTTACCGTTTTCAGGTTATCTTTAAGACATTACCGTAAGATAACTATTCGACATCTTTAAAACGACATCCCGTTTAATGTTGTCGCGAAGTTATCTTTTTTTATGATATCTTTTGGCGGTGAAAACGGATGTCTGTAAGATATCGTAAACTATTATCCAATTGATGACTATTTTCAGATATCAGAAAGATATCTGTCTGCTGTTATCTATTGTATCTAATTAAACGTTGCCCGAAGGATATCCTAAAGACTAATCACATAAGATGTCTTTTTCATGATATCTTTCGGACATCGGTAATATGTTGTCTTTTGACGTATTTGGAATTATGGCGGGAGATAGTGAAAAGGTATCCAAATGTTGTCCGAAAGATGACATTTAACGGATGACTATATTCTGGCTCGCATACCTATATATAGTGCGCCATTATTCCGATCACCGACGAGCATAATAATAAAGTGCGAAAAAATTAATTAAATAAAAAGGTGTTTAAACGTATACACGTGAGTATATATGCATCTAGTATATTTTCTTAATTGCCTATGTGAGTAGATATCTATATATTTAATGTATGTTTTTTATATTCTAAGAGCGCACGTTTACTTTTTAGGTTATTCAAGGGATCGTTCGGAGTTCTACGTTCATTATAATTCGGAGGTCGGAAGAGTTCGTTCGCTAAAATCGTGCGGTTTATTTACAGCAGACTTGAAAATTGAAGTAAGTAGAAAATTGAACATAATTTATATAAATAATCATTAGGGGTCCCCGGCCAAAACCCTTTCTTGAACTGGCAGAGAGACAGCAAAGGCGGCGAATTAGCGCTGCATTAGATACTGACATGAATTCGGTGTTCTGCCTAATCCTGCGGAACCTTTCCGATCATCATCAAGCGCGTGTACTCCTCCTATCGACGTTTGCTATGAGACTAATCATTTCTTTGATAACTTAGAGCGCTTCGCTAATGTCGAGAATGTCAGTGAACCGTTCGAGCAAAGGGATCAGCCAATATACCCTATCTACCCAGTAACTGACAACAGCATAAAGATTCAGGCCGAACCGATTGATCCCACACCTGATCTTCGAACTTTTCTTGCTCAGTGGACAGTCCATTATAAAATACATCAATACGCTGTGAATAAGCTTTTGATAGGGTTGCAGAGATTCGGTCACCCTGACCTACCTTCCGATGCTAGAACTTTGTGCAATTCCGCAACGAAAATTGAGCAGCATGCTCTCGCTGCATGTTCTTACACTCATTATGGATTAGAGAGAGCATTGAAGGAAACACTGCGGAGTACGACTGACCAACAATTTGCTGCGATTATCCCAATTAATATTAATGTTGATGGATTACCACTATCAAAAAGTTCAAAGAGTCAATTGTGGCCCATACTAGGTGAAATTGTCGAACGTAAATTCAATGAACCCTTTGTCATTGGATTGTTTCATGGTAATCAAAACCCTTCCTCTGTTGCTCAATATCTTCAAGCATTTGTCAAAGAATATGTGCAGTTGAATAATGAAGGATTCATTTATAACCATCGACGTTATTTTGTTAAACTGAATGCAGTCTTTGCCGATACCCCTGCAAGAAATTTTATCACATGCTTTCCGTCTCATAACAGTCGCTGTGGCAAATGTACTCAAACTGGCAAAACAATAAACGGCCGAAGAATATTTAAAAATTTGAATGTAATTTTAAGAAGTAATGCAACTTTTAGAGAAGGATTGCCTATGACACATCAAAATATTGTATCACCGTTTGAAGCTCTAGGTTGTGATATGATAAAACAATTCCCTCTTGATTATATGCACTTGTTGTGTTTAGGTACCACAAAAAAACTGATTTTACTCTGGATCAGGTCTATGGGAAAGTCTATGAAAGCATTGGGTAAGTTTGCTGCAGTAAATAAATATTATAAAAGTTTACGTACATCTATTCCGATAGAATTTGCACGAGATCCATGTTCTTTAGAAGACGTGGCTTATTGGAAAGCGACAGAATTCCGACTATTTCTTTTGTATCTAGGCCCTGTAGTCATTGAGCATTTCTTAAGTACACCCGAAGTCATCAATTTCAATGCCCTGAACTGTGCGGTTCGGATTCTGTGCGACCCAAGAGAATGTGTGCGAAATAACAAGTACGCACAAGATCTTATGCATTATTTCGTTACAAACATGAAACTGTTGTACGGTGAAGAAACACTTACAAATAAGATAATACATATAATATTCACAATTTGGTTCATATTGCGCAAGATGTTTTAAACCACGGGCCACTCGATTCATTTAGTTGTTTTCCATTTGAACATTTTTTGCAACAAATAAAATCACTGATAAAAAGTGGAGCCAAGCCTTTGCCAGAAATAATGAAAAGAATAACAGAACGATCTATTCATCTCGTACCTTCAGCCGACTCAATAAAAACTGGTTTTTGCTTAAAAAAAAGAAAGAAGCGGTTAGATTATCAATTTGCCGATGAATATACCGATCCTCATGCGGAAATACAGTTTCCCGACTTCCTTCTCACCGACAAGAGTCCCAACAATTGTTATTATTTGACGAATAAGAGCATTGTTCTTTTAGAACACATATGCTACCACAAGGGCATCGCTGTTATTATTGGCCGCAAATTCATTAAGACTGATGCTATTCCGAATTATCCATGTGATTCTCGAAATTTGAGCATTTTCTGTGCTCGACAGCTTTCCGAATCCCAAACTTGGAGCGTAAATGAGATTGATCGAAAAGGCTTTGTCATTCCACATGACGTTGATTCCGTGTATATTTTTCCTTTGATCCACAGCGACGCATAAAAAGATGTTACATCTTTTGGTCTTTTATCCACTAATATTCCAGTCCTGTTCCACACTATCTGAGACAGCCGCTGCGAATGATTCTTATGGATGGGTCCTCGGAATAACTTCAAAATTAAAACTATATTAATAATGTTTGTGCATTTACAGATTTACCATCATGGGACACCCTAAGTCTCTTAATCAGCGGAATCGTTATAAACGAGCCTATCTACGCCTCCTTTTCACTATTTGCCGACACCGTATATTTGATGACACATGCCCTCATATTTCACTGGTTTTCCTACAGGTTTGGAATAGATATGTAGAGATGAAATTTTTATATGCCACCTGATTTGAATTGAAATTGCTATTTTATTCTGGTTTGCTACATTGGATTTTTTTATTGTGTTGTGTGCATTTTTACGTGATTGCCTTTTTTCCTCTCTGTCGGGTGTATTCTTTTTTTTTCAGCGCGTGCATTTAAGCGGCAATACACTGAACATGACTCTGTCCAATGACATAACCTATTCCTGTATTGTATTCAGAATATGACAGCCAATTGGAATCAGCAGAATAAGAACAAAGCGAAACGACGAAATGCAATGGAAACATTACAAGGAATATGTAAGCGGATACCTGCAGCCTGCAATTTCTATACATTACAGAATAATATCTAACAGTATTATTTACATTTGGCAGCGAATCCAAAAATGATGTGCTTTCCGCCAAAAATTTCATAGGTATTGTATATTAAATATCACAACTATATATATTTTTTATTGAATGAAAATACTATTATACTGTTCAACTTGCATGCAAACGACTATACGGGCAAGCAAAAACTTAATTCAGCCTACAATTCTCCAGTCTATTTTTTGGTCATCAGAGTAGCAAAATCAAGAATTAATATTTATTCCAGAGAGCGGGGATATAACAACCTTCTTCGGACAATCGGGAGTCCAGGTGCTCAACGTAAGTGCGCTTCAACATCTCCAAAATGCAGCGCAATTCCAAACTGCTGTTCAGGAATCGAAACTTCCTGCAATGATCCACGAGGACGTGGAAGCAAGGTAAAATAGGTATTCATATGTATCAAGAGACGCGGCAGCGTCTCGACGCCAAGTAATAAACAAAAACGACTGTCACGACACGACACGCCGCGCACTCTTTATACGCCAAGATGGGCTTTAGCAGACGACTTTTTAACTTATAATCGACATTACGCGAAAACGCGGAGACGGATCGAAAATCTAATGACATTTTACCAATGAAATGTTATTTTTTCCTATCGATTTTGTTTGGGTCATTTTTCGATCCGCCTACTGAAACTTGAGATCTCATAATATTAGCCGAATTTCCGAGCGACTTTTTTACCACAAAAATTCTTCAACACTTTAGAACGTTCCAGACTCGTCGGTTTTCTTGAAGGGATAAAGTTATTCGGTCGCATCGTATAAGCTATACTACATACGTCCTTTTGGGGAAAGCGTTAACATGATGGGAACGCTTAGCGTTTCAGCCTGAAGTGCACTGTTTGCTCACTTCAGAGAGGTGCTACTATAAACAGACAATGGCGCGCTAGAAACGTCAAAAGTCGGGTTCTTCGAATGTATGGCCTCTGTCGGCTTTAAGAGGGAACGGTACCCGCAGCAAGACTTCGACGCAGCCCCGGCTCCAGTCGGTAGGGCAGAACTCGTATGAGCCCCTGCTACCTACCGGGAGATTGTAAATGCCTTCCTGCGTCTCGCAACGCGTGTGTGCGTGTATGTCGGTGTGCAATACTACGTCGGCCGCACGCGGTTGAAGATTTTTATCTTTCCGCGGGCTGATCCTTCGTAGCGCGTACACACCGCGTGAGCGTATATACATGCACAAACATACATAAACACAGTCAGCGTCGAGAAAGAACTTTATTTTCATTTCTCAGCGCCGACTTCGCAAGAAATTCAAAAACACGAATTTCGCAGAAAGAGTCCTTGCTGAGTGTAGCGATTGGCTCAGTAAACATTTACGGTATAAATAATACAAACATAATTGTTTAAACAATTATGAATGCATTTATTCTGGACCACGATTGTGATCGGTAGATACGGTACTTTCAGTACCTCTCAGCAAATAGATTGCACTTTTTGATAACGTTTGGATGTCGTTTTGTCAACTTTATGGATGCCTTTTGAACAACTTTTAGATGCCTGTGGCATCTTGGCATTCTGATGTCTTTAAAAAGATATCATTCGGATATATCTATTTGATACTTAACGCTAACGTACCGACGACCGATAAAAGTTAACCTCTGGTTGTCAATTTGTCAACTATTAAAAGTTGCCGTATAGTTAACTAATTGGATACAAATAAGGTATCCGCGAAGCGGTCATTAGTGATACTATTTGTAATACAAAAAGGCATCTTTTTGGACAACCAAAAAGTTATCCATATCCGTTTCGGGATATCTTTCGGATACCTTATAGATACCATTTTGCTACCTGGGTATCTGCTCGAAATATCCCGTAACCTATATTTTGTATGCAACATACGTGACCGCGACAGTTTTCTTGTTTCTTTATCGCTTTTCGCGTAGCTCGTATCTATTCGCGAACTACTATTATTTTCGTCTCAAAGTTCGATCCGCACGGATTCCCTATATGGTATGGGTTTAATGCATTGATTTCGTGAATTAATTACTATTGTATCTAGCCGGTAAGGCATGCTGAGTTTTCGCGGACGTCATCCTGTATGTCTATACTACAGCATACAAAAAAATTAATTTTTTTTCTAATAAGGACATACTACCTTAACAGCTGTGCATGAGTATGAAATTTCAAAAATGCGATCTTTTTTATTTTGTAGTTTGATCGCCTCGGGTCTTATCCCAGACTACAAAAATACACAATAAAAATTTGCAACAAACTTTTTTACAAAGTCGACTGACTTGTGACGTTTTTGCTAATAAGAAATTATTGAAGTTGTTAATGACAAATTATTATCCATTCGTTGATAACAAATTATCGGAGTTGGTTTTTTGTCAAATACGGTCTTTTTTTTCTACAAAATGTTAATTTCTGGAGAATACGATCCTATTTGTCTGCAATTTATCCTGGGGAAGACCACACGGCTCTTGTTCGAACAATATTTTTCATCGGCTGTACCCTTCTTGAGATATTCCATCGACATACTTGAAATGGGACACACAGTTTATATAATACATATATATATATATATATATATACATATATGCACGTGTGCATAGCTCTGGGGCTTTCGTCATAGATCCGTCGTGCCTCTAGCGAGTCAGAGAGAAAGCAAATCGTTTACCGCATCTAGAGACGGGGAAAAGCTACAGCTTCTGTGTATACCGGGACGAAGCGAGCGATGCGAAGGGACGCGGGTTTCGGTGTAATGTCGCGACAAAGAATTTCCACCCTGAGGGAATTCAAATATATGGTACAGAAGCGGTTTTGCAGTTGCCAAGACCTCTCTGTAACGCATTCACCTGACTTCCTCTTCCGATTTTTTTCAACTCTCGCTCTCTCTCTCTCTCTCTCTCTCTCTCTCTCTCTCTCTCTCTCCCTTTGGACTTTGGATTCTCATTTGGTTTATTTTAAATTTTGGTTTCATTTAATTTTGATTTTGATTGTGTTTGAGGCATTGGTCGGTTTTCCTGGATACGATTGATTCAGTTGAGTTCGCTTAGGTAGGTACCTCCTAATTGCTTGCGTTTCTATTGTATGTTGTTCTACTTTATTATACTTTATCAAAAACTTAGTTCATATTATATTCTGATTATTTTTGTTTATCGTGTTTACTTTGTTTGCTTTTCTTCTACTGTTGTTCGATTCGAATACATTTTATCCTTATTAGCATTTCTACTTTTGATTTTCCACTCATCCGCTTAATTGTATACGCTTGTAGAACAACAGCGCTTTTGTAAATTTTATATTGCTTGCCTTTGTTACATTGTTATTTTATTTTTAACTAGCTTTGCCCACGACATAGTCCGCGTGGACTCTAGGATTTTATCTAGAGAGGAGATAAACAAAGAGAGAAAAAAGAAGAAATAAAGAACAAAGGTAGAGTGGCATATTTTCCAAGCACGCTGGTAGACTGTCTAACTGAGGTAAGTGTTGGTAATTAAGGAAATCTAACTAATATTATAGATGCGCAAGTTTGGATGTTTGTTTGTATGTTTATTGCTGAATTTAGCCGAAACGGCTGGATGGATTCACATTAAATTTGACACACAGGTAGAATATGCCATGAAATAATCTGCCAAACAAATGCAGGTGTCATTTGTTTGGCAGGTGTTCGTTTCACCTACACTTTTCTATACTTCTTACAGCTTGTATGGATCTTCTATCACTGTATCTGGTGGAAGTGTAGAAAGTATAGTTAAAACGAACCGACCCTGTTAAAACATGCCGGGGAAACGTAAATCCAATCTGTCACAAAGATACAATAAAAGTTGATCGATGAAGGTACGTAGAAGTCAAGAGACATCACCTCAAGCAGGTTACGCATCACAGAGCTGGGAAGAAATGTTGTAAAGGTAACTATTCTCATTGGATCATCCAAAGGCGAGGACGTTTTACCTCTCCGCATCCAATTGCTTGCTAGTAACTTGCCGTTTCATTTTAAAGGGCTCCACGTCGCATTCAAGTTGGAATTTTCAGTGACATTTAATAAGTCCAAGAGTCAAACCTTGAAAATGGCGGGCATGCATTTGGGTACTCCGTGCTTCTCGCATGGTCAACTATATAAGGGCCGTTCGAGAGTATAGAGTGCATAAAACTTACATCCGCTTGCCAAAGACCATAAATCATACAATGTCTACAGAACTATGTTGCAAATAGTTCTGTAGACAACATCGACATTGTATCATACTAGAGTTGAAGGTTGGCACTTTTATACTATTATTTCATTAATTATTTCATTACCAACACTTACTTAAGTCAGTCAGTGTACCACTGTGCCTGCGAAAATGCCCGATCAAATCCTAAAGTCCACACAGACGAAGTCACGGGGGTAGTAGTAGTATAAAAGAGCCAATCTTCAACTCTAGTATCATTCAATGTCATTGTTGGCTACAGGACTCTATGAATTTGCAATATAGTTCTGTAGAAAACATTGTATGATTCATGGTCTTCGGCAAGCACATCCAAGTTTTAGGCACTCGATATTCTCGAGCAACTCACATATAGTTGAACATGCAAGAAGCACGGAGTGCCCAAATTCATTCCCACCACTTTCAGGGTTTGGCCCTTGGACTTATTTATTATCATTGAAAATGCCAACGTCGATACGAATCGGAGCCTTTTAAATAAAAATGACAAGTTACTGGCAATAATTGGGATGCGGAGTAAAAGGTTGTCCGCACCTTTGGATGCTCCGGCGCAATTGGGATTGCCTTTACATCATTTCATCCCAGCTCTGTGATGCGAAACCTGTTTGAGGTGAGGTCTCATGATTTTTACCTACCTTCATAGCTCGGATTTTATTCTAACTTTGTGACAGATGAGAATTACGTTTCCCGGGCGTGCTTTAACACTATGCCGTCCGCACGTGTAATTAAGATTCTTTTTATTAACCCCATGACCCTGCACGTGGGTACCCCAAACCCCACATAATTTTCACGGGCCTGGCATTCTGGCAGTTTGGGTAGTGAGGTGAAATTATCGATCGCATTAAGAAAAAGGATTGTCTATAGCAGGTTCGTACAGGAATAACCATCAGTTATAGTTTGAAAGTGATGCAGTGAACATTCTTCGAGAGCCTGGGGTTAGCGTAACCCCACACTTTTTGCGATATTTTCCTCTGTGTAAGTATATAATTATTTCTATTGTTTTTTGTCATTTATCTCTATAAAATCGGTGTGTTATCAACAGAAATGACATTATAAACGTTTTTATACGATTCTAAATTTTTTTTATTTACCTAAAGCCATGGAGACCAGGACGCGAGTACGTAAGGCGGAGGAGATCCGGAGGATGCTGCAGACGCAAACTAATGAAGAGGAACATCAGGACAATGACTCGACTGATAGTGAATTGGAGGGTTCTAATTATATTACAATAATACGAAAGGCGCAATGGATACGTTTGACCAAATGTGTCACGAATATTGTGTAACTCGTGGCACTCGACGATGGCCTTTACGCTTCATCTACGGAATTTCGGATAAAAGTTCAATAAATGCGTTCGTTTTATTTTCATTAAATGAACATAATAATTTAATCACTCATCGTGAATTTAATAAAAATTTAGTCGATTTTAATCGATTTTATTACCAATCCAGTTCCTGACGTCATTGATTACACTTCGGATAACCAAATACGTTGCGCTTTTTGACCTCGTAGCAAAGATAAAAAAACTAAATACCTATGTTCAAAATGCCGATAGCCGCGTTGCCAAGATCATCGCTCGATGCACTGCACTGAATGCGTAACCGAACTGAATTTATATTTATTTTAATTTTATGTTAAACTACATTTATGCATTTATGTTAAACTACAATGTGCATTTCTTTTTTGCATTTCTAATATCCCATGTCAAACTACAGGGAGCGATTTTTTTTTTATTATTATTATGTAAAGGCAGTTTAATATCCTGTACGTTGAGCTAAATGTATTATTTTTCAAATAATTTCATGTATAATTAGCTCAATATCCTTTATTATGTTTTTTTTTAATTAAAAGACTGTTTGAAAAAAAAAGATTTTTTTTTTACATTTATTTACACTTATACCTTCAAGAAACTGCGTCAAAATAAATTCAAATTAAAAAAACCGCTATCTTAACTCCTTGTGAAATTCTGGAAGAACTTCGAATTTTTTCTGTGCAATTTTTTAAAGCTTGGTCCGGTCCATACGATCTTTTTCAAGAATCAACGAAAAAATTGTCCAAAATACGCGTACAAAAAGTGTGAGGATTTTTTACTTACTTTTAGTGACAAATGCTAAAATCACTTTTCTTGGTTTATTCAATCGCATTTTTCACGTCGAAAAATTCATATTAGGTTTTTCTTGCATATCCTATGCCATTCTTCAGTCTTTCAGCTTTCGAATGAAAAGAAACTCGTTACGACAAACGATTCATAAGCAGCGTTGATTTGAAGTACTGAGATGCAAGTCATCCCTGTGTAGGTTCTTTGTTTCGTACAGATCGTGTAGGGTCCTAGGGTTAAGACGGAACGGTACCCCGGCTCGGTCGGTATGGCAGATCGGGATAGTAGATACCCACGGATATTCTAAGAGGCTCTTTAGAAGTTCACGAAATTTGACCAGACAATTTCAAATTGATAAACGTACGGCTGACTTCTCGTCGAGTTTGTTGAATTTAAAAAAAAAGTAGATTTTATTACCATGTTGAAGCCGTGATAGAAATGATGTGAAATAAAAAGTTTGGCTCGTTTTACGACTTGGAGGGGAGAAAAGCCGCGTAGACATATGCAAAACACACATTTTGGCACCTGAATCATTTCATTCCATCACATATTTCAGGAAATCCGTGTGTATCTATAATTAGTAAGTACTTGTTGACGATTTCGAGTACATCTCGCACGAACTTCGTAGAGTTTAGTACCCGTGAATTCCGGCGTTCATGAGTGGCGCTCATGACGCATTACAGATATATCGCTGTCGGCTGAAACTCGATAAGCCGAGAAACTGACAGCTGAGGTACCGTGTGTAGACAATATTACAAATTTTCGTGTTTCTATATAACAATAGATTTTTTTCTTGTTTTACGAAGGAAAAACAAGAGAATAAAATCGATTGTTTTTGTGTCATGTGAAGTCCGTCGGGGTCGCGGATACTTTCATCGTGCGAGTCATCTGGGTGACGTTTTCGTCGAGGTACGTTGAGTTTATGTATTTACATTACTTATCAATTTCTGACTAAGAATTTTGAATATCCGATTTTTTAATATCGATCCCGTAATATCTTATATATATAAGTTATAAAAATAATTGATGTCTATTTAAGATTTTTTTTTTGTTCAATCCGCAAAACTTTGTGTACAGTGAATAAGGAAGCTATCCTTCGCAGTGTGTTGTTTGCGCTTTGTAAGACACACGAGCTTTTTGCGTATACTTTTGTGTCGACAAATTTCTATACTGCTTATAGCAAAGAATCTCTGTACGCATATCAAAATCCGGAAAATCTTAACTTTTGCTGTCGTCGCAATAGTGTCCCTTCGATGAAGTAATGGAAACAATGGATCGCTAGACCTTTTCCACAGTACTGTACACGTGAAAAACTCTGAATAACATTCTGTAATTTTCTTTAGAGGGATTCAGTAAATCATCAAAACATTTAATCTCGCCGATGAACAAAATTACAAGTTTGACGAGCAGTAAAAAAGCAAATAACTTTCCCAACTCATCATCAAACTTGTAATTTTTTTCATCTGCGAGATTAAATGCTTTGATGATTCAGTGAATCCCTCTAAAGAAAATTACAAAATGTTGTTTAGAGTTTTTCACATGTACAGTACTATGGAAAAAGTCTAACGATCCATTGTTTCCATGACTTGTAATTCTTCGCAGGGACACTATTGCGAGGACAGCGAAAGATAAGATTTTCCAGATTTTTATATGCTAACAAAGATTCTTTGGATTAACCAGTGTAGAAATTTTTCTGTAACATGAAAGTATCTGCATAGAGCTTGCGTGTCTTAGAAGGCGCAGACAACACACTGCGAAGGGCTGTGTCCTCACTCACCGTACACAGAGTTTTCGGGATTGGACCAAAAAAATCTTAAATAGATATAATTTATTTTCATAATTTTTATATTTAAGGTATTACTGGATAGATATTAAAAAATCGCAAAATTTCTTGAAAATTTGAGAAATGATGGTTCTTGATCGAAAGATAATATATGAATTATTTTTGAAATATTCACCAAATAATTTACTAGTTATAACCACATGAATTCAACACGGCCGCTCATTGGAAAACAGCTTCTGCAGACGTTAATGGTTGCAAAACAAATGGAACTAAATCGCCGTAAATTCTGAAAACATACCATCAAGTTTTAGGATCAAGCGATTGATTATACTAAGTTTCAAATAAATCGACTGAGTATTTGTCGAAAAATTAATTAAAGTAATGATGAGTATCGCCCTTTTTAACGATGAATTAATAGCAATCATTTGAAAACTCAATATATATTGAGTTTTTGGGAAATTGTTGATAATAATAAGATGATATGAACGTATTAATTGAACTTACAAATTGAGACATTTTTTTGTTGGACAGTTGAAACAGATGTACGGTCACTGACAAAACCTTAGTCAAGCAAACGCCAATATCGTCGAATTTGATTTCAATTATTATCAACAGTTGAAAATTGACATTTCTGAGTGTTAATTTATTATTAAATTAGCTATCGTAAGGCTAAACTTGTCCGACACGATCTAGAGTTGTAAATTCACGATTCGCCCATTTTGGACCCACTTTTTGTCCGACGGTCTATCCAGTAATACTGTAAAATTAAAGAATGTATTGTTTTGTATAAATGATAAATAAGGCGAAAGAAATACTCATATGTTTTACAATTTTTATCAACAGTAATCACTTCAAAGTAACGTTATAAAAACTTTATTTTTCAAACCACCCCAATATATATTTTCTATTTCGTTATTTTTATTATTAGAGAGAGTCTTTGCCTATTGAACTTGTCTAAGACTGTGTGAAAACGTTGTAAAAATCTTTTTAGTATGAACACATAAAAATTGAGCTATTAAAATGACTACATTTTTAATGCATCCTACAATACAAACTTCAACGTCATCAAGTTGTTGTACACTATAGAAAGTACCACACCTACCGATCAGAATCATGGTCGAGAAGAAATGTATTCATTGTTTATTTGCTGAAAAATATCTAAAGTACCGCACCTACCGATCACAATCGTCGTTGAGAAAAAAGCAAAAATAATTGTTTAAACAATTATTTTTGCATTACTATTACTGTTGATTTTTTCAGCGCGTATGCCACAATCATATTTGCTGAGAAATACAGAAAGTACCGCACCTACCGATCACAATCGTGGTCGAAAAGAAATGCTTTAATTGTTTCAATAATTATCTTCGCAATTTTTTTACCGTTGAGTTTTGCAACGCGTAAACAGCAATCATATTTACTGAGAGGTATAAGAAGTACCGTATCTACCGTTCCCAATCGTGAGCGAGAATAAACGCATTAATAATTGTTCAAACAATTATTCATGCATTGTTTTTACCGTTACGCTTTGCAGTGCGCAAGCAGCAATCATATATGCTGAGAGGTATTGAAAATATTGTATCGACCGATCGGAAATGTGGTCGAGAAGAGATGCATTAATAATTGTTTAAACAATTATTTTTGCATTATTTTTTACCGTTACGCTTTGCAGCGTGCGAGCAGTAATCATATTTACTGAGAGGTATAGGAAGTACGGTATCTACCGTTCCCAATCGTGGGCAAAAATAAACGATTAATAATTGTTTAAACAATTATTTATGCATTGTTTTTACTGTTACGCTTTGCAGCGCGCAAGCAGCAATTATATATGCTGTGAGGTATTGAAAGTACGGTATCTACCGATCACAAATGTGGTCGAGAAGAGATGCATTAATAATTGTTCAAACAGTTATTCCTGCATTATTTTTTACCGTTACGCTTTGGAGCGTGTGAGCAGCAATTATATGTGCTGAGAGGTAGAGGCAGTACCATATCCACCCCTATCACAAACATGGTCGAAAAGAGATGCATTAATATTCGAATTCAATGGCAGGTAAATCCGCATTCCTTTTCCACAGGAAATTCTACCAAATTGCCTGCATAGTGTTCATACTTTTTTCAATCGGAACACGACGCAGTGCAACGTACAAAAACTCCGGAGTTCGAATCTTACACCACATATGTCTGCCTGGGAAAATACAAAAAAAATCAGTAGGGTCAAAATTCGGCGAGTTTTTTTTTCTTCCTCGACCCTCCTCCCATTTCATAACTTGCCCGATTTTTTTCTCCCTTTTTTAGATCGTGTCGTGTCCTTTTTTGTTCACATTTACAGATAACACGCACGAGATATCAGCGGATTACATCTAAGACTATGAGGATTAAATGCGTCTCGTATGATCACTCTCCTCCTCGGTGTCGCGCTTTAGACCGTTAATGATCGTTCTTAATTGGATTGCGTCATAGACGGATAATAAATTGCTCTAATTTCCTTGAGATATCTACCGGGATACACGACTCGTATACATATATATATATATATATATATATATTACTGGACAAAAAAAGGACGCACTAGTCGAAATTTCTTACCGCACTAAAATTTACATAGCCGACTCAAAAATAAGGGTAATTGAATTTCTCAAGTGGTATTTTAAAGAGGACAAGTAACGTTTATTTTGCTTTTTTCGAAAATTCTCTACGACTTTTTTTCGCCCCGATGCGCACTTTTGAACGTGGCCATTTTTCGGATATATTTTGGCCGTCGAAAATTAACTGCAAAGTTTGTGGAACATTTTTTCCTCGGTTTTTTCCATGGGAAACTTAAAAAGAATATCAAAACCGGCATTTTAATTTTTTAGTAAGTCTCATACGATTTTTTTTGCCCTAATATTGCATTTTTAGCTAAAAAGACATGTTTAAAAAAAAAAGGCGTCATTGAAGAACTATAGGGTTTCAGGGGAAATGTCAAGAGGGTAAAAAGTTGCATGGGTTCACAGTGGAGTGGCTAGAATTGTTTCAGAATTTTTCTTGGATATTTTTTTTTACCTTTTTTGGTTGGAACTTTGGTGAGTGAAGAGGCTCCAATTGGGAATTATGGGGTCTATCCCAATTATCCGGATATCCGCCAATTTTTTAAATCCGGATAATAAAGGCAACTGAATGTGGATGATACGACAAGTAAAATTCACCAAAAAATTATGATTTCAACATGGAACTAAATATAGTAAAACAATAATATCGGCATTGTGTGCAGTTAATATAAGTAGCCAACAAGTAATCTTAATTTAAAACATGTTTTTTCTTTGTCTTTATTATTTTGTGTGACGCATTCAATAGTAATTCATTCGGAAAATTCAGCGCGAGTCGCGCGACTGACAAGTTGCTTACTGTTTATTAAGTTATGTCGTCCGAATTGCAAGATGCGTGCACGAGATACGCAACACTAGCTCGGTATGCCACCAAGCCTTCCGCGCTACCTTCTTCGCGACCCACGTCCCTTTCTTCTCTTACTAATCGCACGTTGCGACTAAGCTAACGGTATCAATGCTCGAACGGGTCCGACTGGTCGGACTGTAGTTCGAATATTTCACTTTATTAGCAATATAATTGACGGGTAACGAAAAATAATGCACGCATGCTATTCAGCCTGTAATTATTAATTGATTACCGGAAAATTGTACGCTAATAACGATATTTAGTAGTAAAATTGACGAGTCATAATAACGAGTCCGAATTACTCATGTCATGAATGCACTTTTCTAAACCGAAGAGCCAAAGAGTTGCGATAATTTGTGATAGTAATAGCGGTTTATTTTTTTTATCCATTTCTAGACTAGATTTATAACCCATCGAAAGCGAATTGAACTGACTTTTCAACACAGTTGTTATCGTACAATTTGGTTTGAAGAAGGTTTTACATAATAATTTCAGCGTCTTATTAATTGGGAAATCTATCACACGCATGTGTCATGGTCGGATCTCATTTCCAGTTATTCATATCCGATTACTGGTACGAGAGCACGTAGCCGCAGAGACCAAATCGCCGGACGCCAAGCGTTGTTGGTTTCGTTTCGCTGCGTACCTCTCGATAAATTACTTATTACTAACGTAGTTTGTGATTTTGAAAAAAAGGAGTGGAAAAAAAAGAGAAAATCAATTGGTAAGTACATGTGTCCCATATTTAGATAATATAATAGATAACGTAACTACCCGAGACGCAACAAAGTTTAAGGTTATGTGGCCGGCTTTTCGCAAGGTTTACGGCATCGATGCCCTCTTTTTTCTTACCTATATATTCGAAATGTGCCCGGAGTGTTACTTGCTTAACTAATATATCGAATTATTGTTTACGGCGGTCAAGTCATCAAAAATTATGAAAATAACACTATGATGCAATGACACAAATAAAGATTACTTTTCGTAAGGCCCAAAAATTGTATTTATGCTATTATATCAAATATTTATACTCAAAATTTTTTTGGCGACGCGACCCTCTTATCGAATACGTATACCGACTTTAGTTATGTTTTTTGTTTATAGGTTATAGGGACGTGTCCAAAAATTGGGACATGATCGTGTCCGAATACAGGGACTTAACACTAACAGCTGTCCGATAATTGGTACATTTGGTATTATTCAACATTTAAATGTACGAAAATAAAAATATTTAACTTTCCGGTAGTTGATGCATGTATTTTGAAAACTAGAACTTTTGACCTTGACGTTAATTCCGCTCATTTTTTTAACGGTCCTAAAATGAATAATAAATCCTATAATCTAAGAACGCTCTTAACAGTCCGAGCATTGGTACCGTTACTTTCGTATTCTCTGCCTCTAGCTATCTGTGGAACCATTTAAGAACGGTTATGAAAGATGACTCACTCGATTGTTGAAGGTTTTTGAGATCACATTAGGCAGGTAAAAAAAAGAACTGAATGCGTCGTTCGTTGAGTTTAGTTGATGATTTGAAATGTATGAGTCTCTGGGTGTTAAATCTTAAATACCTATTTTAATTGTGCATTTACGTTGATTTGAGATCTAACTCACTACAACGGTTAAGTATATGATCGTTTTTAGTTGTTGCCTCAGAGGAGAGAATGGTTAATCTTTAAATCTTAGGGAAAAAATTTTATCTTTGTTAAATTAATGATTGTTTTTTATTTTGTTTGTTATTTTATGATCTCATTATTACTATGATAATTAGTTTAAGTTTTAGAGGAACGAGTTGCCTAACTGTTTTCAATGATTCATATTTTATTTTAATATTTTATGGTAAATAGTAGCATACTATTATGCTCGATCATTTTGTGATATTAAAAATGTTAATTTCGTCCATTAGCTACAGTAAAGAGAGTAAAAATTTGGTTTAATTTATATAACTATGAATAGAACTTCTTTTTAACGGATTTCCTTAGTTTTTTTTCCAAAATTATTCGAAAAATCCGGCTATCCGAATAGCAAGGTTCACTACTATCCATATTATCTGGATACGAAGAACTATCAGATGATGCAAGCCCTACCCGCGACTTACGAGCACTTGTTTATATTCTGCAGAAAAGATCGTCCAACTTCAGTCAACATTTGTGCTGTAATTTGGACACATGCTGGGCATATTCTATCATTCATATCGTCAGGCCTAGTAGGTGCTGCCGCCATTACGCGTTCTTTGTCAAAACCCTATTGGGGTCTGTCATATGGGCGGAGCCTAAAAAACATGGTGGCGATAAGAGGACCTCGAAACCTAAACAGTCATCTAGTTTAGTGCAAATTTCTGTGATATTTTGATAAGTATTAGGGCAATTTGTGATCGGGCTGGTACCAATCCAAAACAATGAAAACTTGCGGAAGGAGAACGTATTTTGCACAATACGGTACCAATGCCTTCCATTTTTCGTCTATTCTCATACTTATGTTATAATACATCCGAGCCAATATAGAGGGGACAGTCTTCCCTCGGTTACTCTCAATATCCTCATTTGATGTCACAAATTTATTATTCACAATAAAGAATAGTTACAATAAAGAAATCTAACGCATAACAGCACAAACTGTGCATATGTTCCTCACGCATATACAAAGCAGATCGACATGAGCACAATAGCAACACTTTCAACCATCGACATTTCGTGTCTTCTTGGCTTTCGACAAGAACACAGTCCAGGGTGCATATTCCACGAAGAGTCAAAACAAAAACCAAACAGTGACTCGAGCAACACAGAACATCTAACTCCACCGGCTGTCCCAGCTTTCAACAAGAACATGGTCCTGAGCGAATATTCGACGAAAAGATATTTCACGAAAAAACAGTGAGTCGACCCGGTAAGTATGATAAAACCTAGAAAACATCCGGGCTGTCCGAAACAAGCGGTCGCCGCACTATCGCGAACGGATCAACGGCGAATTTTGGCTACGCACTTCATGCGCACACATGTAACAAAGGGAATAAAGAGCGAATTTCCCCTTTCTTCACTACCATTACTTCTAAAAAGAGAAATCAAAGATTGAATCCCTCCCTACTCCCACTCTATCCCAGGCGGTGGGCCTCACTACGCCCACTCCATAAAAAATCATATGCGGATCAAGAAGGACCAGTGCGCCAAAAGTGCAAAGCAGTCTTAACCCAGCAGCCTAACAAATATCTCCAATCAACTTCCATTGATTCCAAACGTAAGTCAAGTGTATTTTTCAAATCCCTAAAATTCCTCCATTTACACTCGTGTAATTTCTATCCTCGGTCCACAAAGAACGGTCCAAATTCATCATCCTCGTGGCGAGTTCTCATTTCGGTTCACGCAAAGTGCATCACTTAAACATCCGTAGGGTACGGATAGGGTACGGATAGGAGTACGCACCTAAGCTTCAAAGCGATGAAAAAAACAAACAGATACATTTTACGAAACAGTTTTTGAAGTGAAAATTCTTTGGCCGCGTTGAGAGTAAAATTTCAAGGTCTGCAACGTTTCGTGTCGAAAAAGAGACGAAGATATCACTTCGGGAGGGAAAGAATGAGAGAGAGTTATAGCCGTCTACCTTATACATAGCGGCTCCTATTCTCCGTCTCCGCTTTGTTCGGTTCTACATACCCTCCCCCTCAAGTTTGAACGCGTGAGCCGCCTGGAGGGAGAGAAAAGGCTCACGCGTTTAAGGCCCCTCTACACTACTCGTTCGAAGTTCCTCGCGGAAGTACTCACCGAAGCTAGCCGAGTACGAAGAGCGTCACCACACTACTCGCTCAACTTCGCGAGAACTCCGGCGCTTAACTTTGCGATAACACGTGCTCGCGACTTCGGCCCTTTGACTCGGCCCAAAATACCGACACCGATCGGAAGTCGCCCGAAGCGAAGCGAAGCGAGTCGAAGAAGCACGAAGTGCCTCTTTACACTCTCGTCCTCGCCCAACTTCGATTTAACTTCGCGAGTAGTGTAGAGGGGCCTTTAGAGTAGAGAGAAAGGCTCACGCGTTAAGACGGAGTGAGAAAGAGAGAGGCAGGGTTACGAGCATGCGCGGTTTATCCACTGTGAGCATCCTGCGTCCCGTATATACCCGGGCGGAAATTGAGTTCGGGCTTTGATAGGGCCCATCTTAATTTTCCCTAACTTTATTAAGGCCCTAGTCTGGAAGCCTCATATGGGCCGTCAGTGGACGGTCACACTTTGCTACCGAGGGCCATTGAAGACAAAATAACCAGGGCCTTTAAAATTGCCTTAACGGTGCGTCATAACAAATTATTGCAGCCATATGCGTACATGCATGTGTGTGTGCACTGTGAAAAAGAAATGTGTTATTTCAATACATTTGAGGCTTTAAATTCTGTCGCATATATGATACGTTTAATCCCGCGTTGTTCCAATGAATGCACTGCATGCGTGTTGGTTCAAGGCATCATAGCTCGTCTACTAAAGACATAGTTTAATTATTATATTTAATTGATCTCGATAATTATTATGCCATAAATTCTTTAGTCAAGCATTTTATACTGATCTGCGCCCACAATAGCAAAATCTCATAGTATTAGAGAAATCGCCACTAAGCAGTCTACAACCTTTGAAAGGCCTGTATTTGATCTGCGTACTTAGACCATAGTTTTAGTCAACCTAACTTCCTATCATTCTCTAATAGGGGCCCGGTCCGGCTCTTTTACGGAAAACCCTACTACGGAATCCACAATTGATCCCTCGACAGCCCCGAATTGTATTAGGGATTCTCTGCCAATTTTCCGCACGGGTAAAGTGTATGCTAAATTTTGGTGGTTATATTTGATGTGCTGTGTAATTGTTCTACTAATTTTCTAATACACTGTTACGTAAGTATGATCACAATATAAAAAAAGCATTTGAGACTTAGCAGTTATTATATAGCAATCATGAACTATGAATACTGAGTTGTGATGTTTGTATTGGTGAGTGTCAAATGATAAATGGAAAAATAATTGTTATTGTAGCCATCTATATATCTGTAAATCAAAAACCCGATGGCATCATATATTTTATACACTACTCATTCGCGAAATTTTTCGCGAAAGAAGTATCTGTAAATCAAAAACCCGATGAAATCATATATTTTTTACACTGCTCATTGCTAATATACAGTCACGAAGGTGCTGCTGCTCTTGGCAGGGGAGAAGACAAAATACCACTAATTCTCGGTGGTGATTTTAACTTCAATTTCACATCAAAATATTCGATACCACTAGACAACTTCTTTCGCGAAAAATTTGATCTACACATGAATAACGATCCCCATATCGCAAAAACGAAATCCAGAACTACGATAGTTGCTATTTTTTCGCGATATCTGGAAAATATAGAATCGAGAACATACTTCTGTATATCTGTTTTGCCTATTAAAGCACCACCGGACGAAACTATGGAAATCAACGAAATAAATTAAATATTATTGATATTGTATTCAACGTCGTCTTATTTTTATAATATACATCCTTTAAATACTATATGCCTTTGAGAATACTCTCTCTCTCCCCAAGAATCCAAAACATTACTGTTTATTGGAAATTAAGGCATACAAAGGCCGCCAAAGACGTTTCACTCCTAACACGTGTACTGAGATACACGCGCTGGTTTTCTTTTATTTGAAAGAATATCTAGCATTCCAATTAAATTATGAGCCACAATAAGGGATCTTAATTTTTTGTGAACTCTTAGATATACGGACGTTTAAGAGTACGTAAACCTCAATCGACACATAAATCGCAAATAAAGTTGCCCACATTTGTACGAGAGTTGGAGAGTTGGAGCGTTGGAGAGTTCGAGAGTCCGAGAGTTCGAGAGTCCGAGAGTTCGAGAGTTCCTATCTCCCCAGAGATGTAGCTGGTGTGAATCTCTTCAGCCTCTTACGAAGAGTGGCTTCCGTCGCTTCCGAAGAACGTGCTACCGCCCTTATAGAATCACCAAAATTAACTCGCTTCCTTGCATTTTCAAGATCCGTAATTGACCATAGACTTCGGTCGGTAGACCGTTTCCTTCGGGATATGCTGAAAGTAAAAAAAAAACATAATCTTTAACAACAGTTGCATAAGAGTACGCGCGTACTCCTACATACCTAAGCCCTGCGTACTCTTATACGACTTGCACATTTTTAATAAACATCACTGTTACTGCCATTTATTGATGAGATGCGAACTCAACTGGCCTCTCCGTTTTATTCCACTTTGGATTTTTTTCATCACAAACACTTACCCTGTTAGGCGGTCCAAACACAAAAAAAGTTAGCTTCCATTACCAAACCGTTTCTTCCGTAGCATAACTACGTATTCTTACCGCCCGTGTATTCCTATACCACCTTACCCTACTGTCGTATAATCTTGCGAGCTTCGCACCAACGATTCCGCCAGCGAGCGCACCAGGCCAAGAGCGAAAGCCCTTGCATTGCGAGCAACAGCAAACATCCACGCCACCGAGCGAGCGCCGAACGTCTAACGAATGTAAGCTGACTATACGTTTTTTTCTGTACCCCTCGCCGTAGCCCTAATCACTTTAACCCGACTGGTATCTTGTTATAAATAATATCGTGTCAATCGAACACAAGTCTGTCGAATTACTCCTCAAATACCTACTCATGCGTGAAAACCCCGTAACGTTATTTCACTCTCACACACTCTCACAGACGGAAACCACATGTTATACTTTCATCCCTTCCGGATTTATTAGCCGCACGGCAGAAACACTTTTCTCAAAGTCGGCAGAGCTTACTGGGAATACTGTTGCTGCTTGGAAAACTTTATACATAAGTTAGGGCAGCACTCTTTTTTAATATGCTTTCTTAATTTTCCAGCATTTATTTTATAATTTTTAAATTGAAGTATGTTTTAGATAGCCATTGCTTCCGCTTCTAAGGCTGACGTATCAATTATTATGATTATTCTATAATTATTGATGAAATCCTCTCCATTCTTCATATCCAATTTAAAAAATTCAATCAATTGCATGAGCTAAGAGTCGGTTCTCAAATAAGCGTTTTATATTTACAATGATCCAATCTACTACTTGATAGTGGATGTTGATCTTCCAGTATTTTTCTGGTTGTGTATCGGCCGGCAAATCTAATGTCAAACCTTTTGTCCATAGTTGTCTTAATTGTGAAAAATTGAATATCTATTTAATTTACGTAATGAATTAGTTACTCTTTATAGAGATTATGAAATTACGACGAAGGCAATAATTCAAGTTCTATTCAATTGTTGCTTTATGTGTGCTTGGGTGAAATTTCAATAAAAATTTAACGTCAAAATTTAAACGTCTATATTTAGCGGGATGCTATGGACTCATCATTATGCGTATTGTCAACATATGATTTGAGAAATTAGTGCACCTAACGTCATCTGTTGAAAGCGGGCGGTTTCATATTTAAACACCTAATATATATACAGAAATAGGATGCGGGAGCGGTCGAAAGCACGTCACTGTGGCGAACTGAATGCAAGGTCGAACGGAACGGTAAGCCGGTCGAGGTGCAAATACCCAATGGACCGCAAAACGACCACGGGAGATAAAGCGGCAACAAGGGGCGGCGATAACGCCCGTAAGCGCAAAACACGTGGGTGTACAGTATATCCGTCCGGTATTCTGACCGGAGTAAAACATTCAACGCCTTTGGGTGTAATTAGTCGTTTATGGACACAGAGGGCTGTCCACCCCAATTCGCCAGCCTCGTCGTTGACGCGCACCTAGTCCGCGCGAACTGATTGAAATCTTTGATAACGCATTGATACGTAGCCTTCGTAACAGTTCCTGGCTCAAGCGATGTTTTTTTTGCTGACAAAGCACTGCTCACGGCTTTTGCCTTTTCAAATGGATGAGCATATGAAAAGAATCATCCGCTCCGTAGCGCAGTGGGCGATCTGACGCTTCACAAAAACCGTCGCAACTCGGCCAATGTTTCGAATCCCTCCAAAATCCTTTACCCAAATTAAAGTTAATATCCTAGGCTATAAAACTATGCAATAAAAAAATGGTATTTTGGAAATTTCAAGCTTATGCAAACCCTTCGAAGAAATCAAAGAGCGAGAAATCAAAGAGCGAGAAATCGATCATCACTCCCTATTGTCCACTTTGAAGATACATTACCGATATTCGATTCCAAAATCATGCTTCGGCCTGCAAAGTTGGGCGTACATGTTACATGGTTTTCGCATCGGAACCGATAGAACCTCGCGGGCGTGCGGGCCATTCCGCACGCAACGTACGCACGCTCGTCGAAAACTGTCCGCACCTACTTTACTTCCGCGGAGAGGACCCTTGTTCCGAAACTTCCGGCCGCGCGGAATTCACTGGAAGTCGAGTTTGAAAAGTTCAGTGAGTCAACTACTGCGTATCGATTGTTGTTGGAGACTAGGGAAGACGTTACTTATGCAATTGACCCCTTCGAGCACAGGGGCTTAAGGCCTTTGTGACCGTGGAAAACTATATGTATGTTATATACATATAAACACCGTTCAAGGAGAAATGAGCGAGCTAGTTTCCTCTCCATCACAGAGAAGCTTTAGGGATAACACAGTCCCCTAACAGAAGTGAAAGTTTGGTCGTCTGCTGGCGACGGGTGAATTCATTAACCCACAGCTCGGCAGAGAGGAAAAAAACTGTAGCTACCCTTTTTTTTTATTACCCCGCTCTCTCTCTCTCTCCCTCTCTCTCTCTCTCTCTCTCTCTCTCTCTCTCTCTCTCTCTCTCTCTCTCTCTCCCTCTCCCTCTCCCTCTCCCTCTCCCTCTCCTCGGTGCACCTCTCTGCGGTGAGTCTTTCTTTCTAGTTGCACGCTTTTCTTTTGCTCTGTCAATTTCGATCTCGATTCTGCTGCGTTCTGCCCACGGGCGTCTCATTTCAGGTCAGAAGCGCGCACCTTATCGCTTTACACCATCCCATACTTGAATTAGACCTGAATCTACTTCAAGGGACTTGTGGCAAGCTTGGGAATATTAAGACTTTTATCGGTCTAATCTCTGGATATTCGCCATTCTCGGCGTTTCTTCACCTGGCGACGCGGTTCTGCGCACACTCGCTCGATCTCGGATATCGTCGTTATGTTTCGGCCGTCCATCTCCATCAACGTTGCTGCTATACTTTTCAGCGTGAGTGCGTAGACTCGCTTATCTCCCGGCCGATATCTGTTCTACGCACGCTCGCTCGATCTTGGCATTATTATTAACCAGCGAATTCTGACGCCTATCAATTACTCGCTTGATCACCGTGATGCCGTCGGTAAAGTAGTGTAGCTCTATGCCGTCTGTATGCGTCAAGTGCCGAATATATATCGTGTGTGAACCAGTGACAAGTGACTATTAAACGACAAACAACCAACGCTTGTTGCAAATTGCAGTTTAGCAAAATGCCGGACACTTCGGCTTCGGTGTCAATTACGAACGTTATGAGTGCTGAGTCACCAGCTTCTCTGGACACCGTAATTAGTTTACTCCAAAATGGTCAGATGAACTTTTCAAATTTCGTTCTTGAACAACGTGAAGCTGTCCATAATATAAACGGGGCACTCGGCTTATTACCTAAACTAATTAGAACGGTGTCCGAGCACGCGGCTGAAATTCAAAATCTCCAGCTCGTTAACACAGAATTACGCCGCGAAATTTGTAATCTTAAAACTAAGATTTCTGTTCACGATGCGCCGTCAAGCGAGATCACTATTGCTGGCCTTCCGCATGGCATGCCTGGAGATCCTAAACTCCTTACAAGTCAAGTTTTTGCAGCGCTTGGACTTGCGGATCTTTGCACTCACATCTTATCTGTACGAGTTCTACAGCGTAAACTTAACACCGGTAGTGACGTTCTGTCATCGAATAACGTGCCTACAACACCTCGATCTTTCTCGCTAATCGTCACTTTGACATCCTCACTAGTCCGCGATGCTGTTATTCGAGCTAAACGCGCTAAACGTGATCTCACTATTCGGGAAGTGTTTGGGGGAAATCTGTGTGGCTGTATCTTTATTAACGAATTTCTCCCTGCGGCCTTATATCAGCTTCTCCGTAGCAGTAAAACTCGTGCACGCAAAACAAATTATAAATATATCTGGGCTAAAGGTGACTCTATTTGTGTTCGCAAATCCGATAACCAACCTCTCGTTACGATTAAAACAATCGATGATCTCGATCGAATTGTATAACTCCTGCGAAGATAGACAGCCGCACGAGATAGACTCCTGCGGCTGTCTATCTCGTGTTCTCAGCTAGTTCTCATTTCTTTTCTTTTATTTCTTTTATTACTCTCAATACTTGGACAATTCATTTATATCAAAGTTTATGATTATACTGTGCTCAGTCACCATGTGTCACCTGTTAACATGCGCCGGAAACCTGCTACGACTCATTGTAACTCGCTGCTTATTATTTTCCTCTATTTCTAACACATAAGCTTAATTCTGTAACTACAACGATTATCTTCTTATTGTCACTGCTATTATCATGATTACTCCACAACTATTAGTATTTAAATTTCTATCGCGATTTTATTATTTGTTCTTTTCTACTTTTGTACAAGCTAATTATAACCTTGCCCCATAGCTTGCTAGGGCATAAATAAACTAATCAAATCAAATCAAATCAAATCTCCCTCTCCCTCTCCCTCTCCCTCTCCCTCTCCCTCTCCCTCCCTCCCTCCCTCCCTCCCTCCCTCCCTCCCTCCCTCCCGTGATTTTTCAAATCGCGTCACAGAAAAAGCTACCGGTGATGCGATTACGTTTTCGATGCCCGGGTTGAGACCCACCCGTCGTGTTAAGGGCCGTTTCTCCGCATAATTGTTTTGTTACGTTTAGGTTCGTTATGGTTACCGTTGGTTTAGGTTGGCGTGCGGAACTCGTTCGAGCGGCGTGTCGCTCAACGGATCGAGCGATCCCGGCCGAGGGAAGCACCCAACGAGATTCTTCGGGGAATCGGTGCACGCCCGGCTGACAAGGAGACGGTACGACCGTGGGGTCGGGGATTTGACTGAATTTTTTTGTGGTGAAAGAGGACGCCTAGCACCTCACGTGGTTAAAGTAGTAGGACGCACTACTCGGAAAATTCCGAGAAAAATCGATTCAAAGTTTCTTAGGCGCCTTATGAGTTTAAAATGTCAGGCATTTGTCGAGCCGCCGTCTAGTCTAGATGGTTAGGGCTCGGTCTTTTGCACCGGAGGTCTCGCGTTCGATTCCTCCTTCGGATCTTATTTTATTTTCTTTTTTTTTTTTGTTATCCCAACAATTATTCAAAACGTTTCTCATCACTACATTATTTTTAAAAATTTATTTTAGCTCAAGAACGTAAAGTTTTTCATTCACTGAAAAATATTCGTACTCGTTGTTCTATTTGGTTTATGTCCTTGTTAGGGTCTAAAGAATTTTGACCTGGGGTCCCCTTAGGATTATAACGGACATCTGCGCATAGGACTGTGCGTGAGTCTGTGAGAATTGAACAGCAGTTCATTTTTCGATTTCGTCGTGAACAGACGTGCCTATTTCTTATTGTTAAATTTCAAAGTTCTCTTACAATTCGAAGTTAAAAATGTCGACTGAAGAAGTTGGTGGCTCTTCTGGAATTGGAGACGAAATTCCTGAAGAATCTATGTATAGTGATAAATCAAAATCGCGATTGAAGGACGCAGTAGTTTATTATGAAAAGCTATTGACGGAAAATAATTCAATTGCATTGACACCATCGGAAGAAATATCTCACGATGCTATGTTATTAGCCGGAGAACTTTATAATAATACATTGGAACATTTGGGTGAAAAAAAAATCGTAATTGAAGAGAGAATTAATTCACGCTCATGAGGATTGCGAAGACCTACAGTTCGAAGTGCCCCAACTTGATTCTTCTCCAGACGAGTACGAACCGGAACCGAAAAAAAATAAAAGTGAAATGATTCCCATCGTCTACAAAGTCAAAGTCGTGAACATTGCTAAAGCGCATCCCACGTGGCCTTTGGCGACATTGCAAAAAAAAAGGATGCAGCCGCTTGAAGAGAAAAGAATATCTTTCACAATGGGAGAATGATATTAAAAGTGGTGGAACGAGATTGGACAAGTTTGAGGCGATAGATTTGTGGACCTACGACCGTTTTGTGGAAGCAAGACAGCAATATCAGCAAGTTACGACAAGAAATTTACAACAATGGGCGTTGGCTGCTGCTGCACAATTCATCGATTTCAAGTTCAAGGCGTTTGATCGATGGGTCACGGCATTCAAACAGAAACACAAAATTTCTCAACGGAAAATCACGAAACTGGTTTCGAAAAAGAGGCGGCATCAATGGAGGAAATCAGGGCGTCTGCAGAGACCTTTCGTCGATAGACGTGCTGCTTAATACCTCAATACCATGAGGATTATGTTATAAATACTGACCAAACAGGTAAATACAAGTTTTCTGCGTACAAAATGTTTTTACCGATGCAAAATGTATAAATTCAAAATTATTTATATAAAAAGTTTTCTACATACATATTCGAATATTTTTTAATATTAAAAATACTATTTTTTTCAGGATGTCAATATCAATCTGTTTTCAACAGGACACTCACTCAAAAAGGGAGTAAAACAGTTTTCGTCAAAAAGTCGGATTTGAATAAAGTGACGCATTCGTACACCGCACAATATTCCATAACATTATCCGGAAAACTGCTCCCACATGTCTTTACATGTTTGCAAGAGGCGACCGGTCATTTCGGACCTCGTATTCAAAAATTAGTAGATGGCTATGCCAATACATATACGAACGTCATTGCAACATCATCGAAGTCCGAAAAACTAACAACAGCCTTATATACGGATTTTCTCCAGAAATGTTTAAAAACTTACGTCGGGGAGAATAAATTTCTACTTCTCATTGACTCTTGGGGGGGGGGGGTCAAACAAATCCAGAGATGTATGATGAAATCTTCTAAGATGACGAAAATATGCCAACTTGCTCTGTAAAAGTAATTCCTCCAAAATGCACTCCCTTGGTGCAACCTTGTGACGTTTACTTTTACAGACAAGTTAAAAATTTCATAAAGCGCTTGCAAAATTGCAGCGAATTGTTAGAGCAGAATCGTGAAATTAATTCCCGGGAAGATTGTATAAAAATCCATTCAATAAGTCACCATCAATTATCGTCACCAATATTCCGAGACATGATTCAATACGCCTGGTTTGCCTCAAAATTATCAGTTACTAGAAACATTTTCATGAATGTTAATAGGACATGTTTTTGTACGGATGTATTGCAAACACCCTGCCATTGTAAAAAATCCGCTTTTATATGTTGCGCAAGATGTCGCAAAAATTATTGCTTTGTTTGTTTCTACGATAATTACCACTGCGGTTTTTGTATATAATTATTATATGAATAAAAATTGAATTTTTCGTCATCGACTTTGTTATTCTCATTAAAAACCCAATGTTCCTCCTCATATACTTTACAATGAAAAATAAAAAACCTACCGTTATGAATTGTTTTATTGGAAAAAAAAGAAAATAATTTAAAAAAAATGAAAATAATTTTAAAAAATAATGTAAATAAATTTAAAAAAATAATGTAGGGATGAGAAACGTTTTGAATAATTGTTGGGATAACAAAAAAAAAAGAAAAAAAAAAAAGATCCGAAGGAGGAATCGAACGCGAGACCTCCGGCGCAAAAGACCGAGCCCTAATCGTGTAGACTAGACGGCGGCTCAATAAGTGCCTGACATTTTAAACTCATAAGGCGCCTAAGAAACTTTGAATCGATTTTTCTCGGAATTTTCCGAGCAGTGCGTCCTACTACTTTAACCACGTGAGGTGCTAGGGGTCCTCTTTCACCACAAAAAAATTCGGCCAAATCCCCGACCCTACGGTCGTGCCGTCTCCTTGTGAGACGCCGGCGCCCCACCGAGAGGTGCATCGTGCCGAGGAGCGGGCCGTTGGGTTACGGGCGGAGGCTGGAGGACTCCGTGCCGCGCTTCCGGAGGGAAGCTTTGCCCGCTCTCGCACGGTGACCCGGGGATGCGATCGCCGAGAATCTCCATGCTACCGAGGAGAAAAGGTCCCGATTTGTTACCGTTCCGTTGCAGGGTAATTCGGGCAGAAAATATAGATTCCGAAAGGAATATTCTATTCGAATATTCCAGCTCCCGAAATAATATTTCAGCTCACGAAAATTACGAGATAAGGATTATCGCTTAGACCAGCGTTCTCACATGGTCCGATCGCGCGAGCGTGTTTACCTTTTTTCTGGTAAGCGCGCTCGACAATGCTCTCGCGCGCTGGCCCTCGCGGTGCGAGGTACAGCCGGCCGCAAGATTTCGGAGATAGCTCTCATAGAGTCGTGTTTCAGACTTCGCGATGGAGAGACATGTCGTGGTCTCTCTCGCGAAAGAAAAGTCGCGTTCTCGCTCTCGCGCTTGAGACACCCGAGTGGTGCTCTCTCGTTCCCGTGCGGATAACGTTTTCGCTTTCGCGGTTGAAAGGTCCGCGTTTAGCTCTCGTGATTTTCTGTGAGAATTCAGCTCCCGCAAAATAAAATAAAATAATTATTTTATTTTATTTTATTTTATAAAAAGAGCTAAAATGAAATAAAATAATTATTTTATTTTATTTTAGCTCTTCGCGACATTTGAGCAACTCCCCCGGTGAATCCCGACACCTCTACCACAACCCACAGCCTGAGCGGCCGTGCTATACCGCAACCGTTCCCCCCCGTGCAAGTGCATCCATTTTAGTCCGGTTACGATTCCGGCGATATAAAAATCGAGGAGATCCCCAGCCTCCGAACCCGGTTAGGATTCCGGGAGAACAAAAATTCAGGGAGACCTCCAGTCTCCCCGTTGGCGGATCGAGGGTGGATCTCCCTCGATTCCAGGTCATACCGATTGAGAAATCCGGTGATAAAAAATTCTCTGGCGCCCCGGATACTGCGGATACACGCGTGCGGGGCGGACGGCCGAAGGTGACGGTTTCTCGCACCAAGTTCTCGGATTCCGTTCCCGAAAAGTGTTAGAGAAATATTATCCCGTCACAATATATACAGGGTGGACCACGCAACGTGTGCACCTCTGTTACGACCAAAATATGCGTTGCACAAAAAAATGTTTTATACAAAAGTTACATGGTTTATAAGGCTACACTATGTGGTGCATTTATTTTTTTTATAGGTGGAGGCGCTTCGAAGATTTGAAGGTCAACTTTATTTTTTCAAATGGAATGCTATATTTTTTATAGCGTAATATGATAGAGTATCGAATTCTGAGTAAAAGAGTATAGACCTTTATTAGCCCTAGAGTTAATAGCTAACGAGTAATTTCACTTTATCACTTTAAAATTTTCTTCACGTAATATCAAGTTGGAGATTCAAATCTACTACAAATTTCTGAATGGCAGTGTTTCACTTTTATCTTTCTGATAATAATCACGCACAATCACCGAAGGATACTTTAATACTGGATTACAATCATTGAGAAGATTGTGATGATAAGTGTGTGTGATGTGGTAAATGTGTTCATATTGATAAACACTGTGATGTAAACACTGCCATTCAGAAATTTGTAGTAGATTTGAATCTCCAACTTGATAATACGTGAAGAAAATTTTTAAGTATTAAAGTGAAATTACTCGTTAGCTATTAACTCTAGGGCTAATAAAGGTCTATACTTTTTTACTCAGAATTCGATACTCTATCATATTACGTTATAAAAAATATAGCATTCCATTTGAAAAAATAAAGTTGATCTTCAAATCTTCGAAGCGCCTCCACCTAAAAAAAAAATAAATGCACCACGTGGTGTAGCCTTATAAACCATGTAACTTTTGTATAAAACATTTTTTTGTGCAACGCATATTTTGGTCGTAAAAGAGGTGCACACGTTGCGTGGTCCACCCTGTATATTGAACAGATACCTAACGCTTTGTGTCGGGATAGACATCCAAGGTGAGTCAATATAAAGCTGGAAAATCGAAAACAAGCCGTTGAAAAAGATCAACGTATTATTGTTCATAAATCGTTGAAAAAAAGTTATACCGTCGGTGGGCGACACGTCGATTACATAAACATTTTCCCGCGATTATTAAATACATCAAAAATGTTTATCTTTCACAAATACATTATAGATATATGGGCAAATTAAAAGAAAAACGTATACTTGGGTATATATGAACGTATCATTCATGTATATCCACTCATTGAGCAGGTTAGATTATCCCCTACTCGTGTGGGATGTCGTCATATTCACATCATACAAATAAACACCTACTGGTAAAATAATACAATTGGGATTCACCGCTACGATTTTAAAACAAATTAAATAATTGCTCTATCCGTTCAGTACCGGCAGTACAGGTTGTTCTTACCGGTCTCCCTCACAGATAGGCAGGAGCTGGTAGCGTCTGAGGCATGACCCGTAATTTCGAACAGACCGTCCCCGCAACAGTTTGGTGATACAATCTAAGACTTTTTTTATTATAGAAAACCCTTTATCTTTATCTCGTTACCAGGATAAGATAGCTTAAATGCGTTAGCACCAATTATTCGGATTATTTTATACGGGCCTTCGTACGCGTGAAAAAATATATGCGTTACTTTCGCTACAGCACTAGAGGGATGTGGCACCAACAAGAGCAGTAAATCATTGGTTTTTAATTCACTAATTTACGAATTGACTTTTGTTGCTTCTCCCAATATTCCAATTGCTTAAGAATATGATTCTGTCGATTGCTCCATCACTATCGGTCTTCGGAAATTCGAAGACCTTGTAAATCTCATCCGGGGGTAATTATCCATAGAACAGTTCATATGGCGTATATACGGTGCTGTGGTGAGTCGAAATATTTAGTAAACTCTCTATATCCGGTACATATTTGGCCCATTTCGTATGTTTATGCGATTTCAGGTGGCGAATTGACGAAAAACTGACTCCGATGCCCTCTTTTTCCAACTCCGATTTCCACGCGCGTCCCGTAAACTGAGTACCATGGTCCGATAATATTCTTTTTGGTTTTTCTATATGCATAACGTAATCGCCAAGAATTTTTCTTACAAGGAAACCGTTTCCGGTGTACCCCTCCGATTTCGTTCATTTTTGCGTATGAAATCTAAGAGACACGTATTTTTTTTTATTAGCGGAAAAACAGTTTTAAGGGGTGAAACTTACCCTCAAAGTTGGGCACCCTCCGAGTGACTTTTACCGTTTCGCATAGTTCCAATCCAGATATTCGATGACACCAATTCGAGAACAATGCTTATGACGAATAATGAAGAAGGCGCCTTTTCCAGTTCCAAGGGGGTGAATAGGGGTAGATTTATAGGGGCTCAAAGTAAAAAAAATCGAGTAACTCGAAAACTTTTTTTTTATCTCGATGAAACCAATTGCATTCGAAAGAGCTTGAAAAAATAGAAGATACGGGTTTTTGCGTTTTTCGAAGAAAAAAATCCTTTTGGGGACGGCTACCCCTGGATAATACCGTTTCTGGTGTTCCCCTCTGATTTCGTTCATTTTTGAATATGTTATTCTTCATCGAAATCAAAGAGACACGTATTTTTTTATCGGCGGAAAAGCAATTTTAAGGAGTCGACTTTCGACTTTCAACCCCTATAAATTTGTACCAATTTATCCCCTCGGAATTGACGGAAGCGCATTTTTCATTATTCGTCATATTTATTATCCTCGAATTTATTTCATTCGAATATCTTGAATAAAAATATGCAAAACTGCAAAAGTCACTTTGAGGGTGAGTTAGACCACTCGAAACTGTTTTGCCGCCGATAAGAAAAATACGTGTCTTTCTGATTTTGATGAAGAATAACATATCCAAAAATGAATGAAATCGGAGGGGTACAGCGGAAACGGTATTATACAGGAGTATAATCCCCAAAAGGGTTTTTTTTTCTCGAAAAACGCAAAAACCCGTATCTTCTACTTTTTCAAGCTCTTCCGAATGCAATTTGTTTCATCGAGATGGAAAAAAAAGTTATCGGTTACACGATTTTTTAAAATTTAAACCCCTATAAATCTATCCCTATTCACCCCCTCGGATCTGGAAAAGGTGCATTTTTCATTATTCGTCATAAGCATCGTTCTCGAATTGGTTTCATCCAAATATCTTGATTGGGACTATGCTAAACTGCAAAAGTCACTCGGAGGGTGCCCAACTTTGAGCGTTAGTTTCACCCCTTAAAACTGTTTTTCCGCCGATAAAAAAATACGTGTCTCTGAGATTTCGATGAAAAATAACATATTAAAAAATGAACGAAATCGGAGGGGGACACCAGAAACGGTTTCCTTGTTGATATGATTTCCGTCGTCGCCTTCTTGATCAGATGGAGAGTCACGAGCTTGGAAAACGTGTCAACCACCATAGAAATATATTGACCACCCGCTATAGATTTTGGTAAGGGACCATAAAAGTCTATAGCAATAAGTTCCCTGGGCTGCTTCTACGTAACCATTTGAAACTCACCCTCCAGACTATACGAGAGATGCTTCATCCGTTGACATAAATCACATTTAAGAATCCATCGCTTAACGTGTCTGGCAAGGCCACGCCAATAATAACATTTTTGCAAATATCTCGCAGTTTTGAATATTTCTACATGTGCAAGTCGTTCATGCGTTGTTTTTACTATCATAGATCTTAACTTTCGGGGTGTAAGAATACACCGACCATCGGACAGTGCCCCTCTGTGAAACCATATGCCGCCATATTACTGCACACACATAGGATCGGATTTCTTTAATTTTTCAACATTCGATCCTAACTCATCGTCACTAGCCTGAATTTCCATAAGATGTTTTAGTCCCTTACGAAGCATAGGATCTAGCTCTAAACTACAGACGATATATAACACATCACTCTTCTCATCCAAAGAGCCAGTAGCCACAGGTAGGCAATGATACAGACTGAAAATTAACATTAGGCTAGATTCCCCGTTATGGAATTTACTATCGGGGTTGCGACTAAAGAAATCGGCAGCATAATTATTAAGTCATAGTCCTGCAACAAACGACTCCATATACATAATCGGGCAGTTTGATATTGCGTGGTCCTCGAAAAGGTCAAACATTGAATATTGGTCGCCAAGCGCTAAACTCAAGGCTAGAATGAAGCCACTCCCTGCAGTTTTAATGCCGAATGGTATCCTACAAAAATGGTATTCGCTCCGAGCCTGCCGATTGGTGAAGACACGAAAAAAGATTATGGCGCACGAAGTGGACAAAAAGTGAACTATTGTGGGCGACTTGTCATTACATACATACATACGGAATTTATGATAAAAAATGGGACATTCTACGTGTCCGGGAAGAAACAGTGAATATATATTTTTTTATATTCCCCATTCTTGTTCAAGATTAGTTTTTGACAATCTTTCATTATTATTAATATATTCTATCGCACCTGCGATATATAATATTTACATTTGCTGCTCTTAATATATACGCAATCACAGGCAACTTTGGTGACTTTTCGATTTGAACCAATCTGAAAATTTAATTGTAGATAATTATAATAAGTATGTATATGTATCAATATTAACAATTAAATAGAAATGAAACTTACATTTAGCGTTACGTTGTATGGTGACGATGTTACAGAAGTTTGTCTTATAACTTGAGCCTCTATACCACGGTCTTACATATGTAAGACCGTGGTATAGAGTCAAATCGTGGTATATGTCAAAGGGCTGATACAGTGGTAAAAAAATTATTTTTGTCAAGGTCATAGTTTTTGCGTTCTCAAGGTCATCAATGGTTTTTCAAATGGGAACATATTTTTTTTATTAAGACTTTGTAGCTGATATTCAGACGAATCCAACGACCCATGATATCATTACCTTGAAATGATTTTTCACCAAAATAGACGTGTAAAAACGGCAAGTCATGAAGGTATTGAAAATAAGAATATCCGAATAATGGAATTGAATTTTTTGTGCAGAAAATTTATTGTAACAAATGTTCGCAGTGATGGCCATTAATCTCGACACATTTTTGAAGACGTCGGAAAAATGATTCTCTTGACCTTCTGATAGTTTCTGGTGTGATAGTGGCGCAGGTTATTCAACGGATACAATACTGTCAATAGTCGGAAATGTTTCTGATGTTTGTCAATACTGGCATTGTAACGTAGTAAAACTGTAGTAGAGTGAAGAATGTTTACCATCTACCAATATTAGAATCAGTAGACAAGTTTATCCATCCAAATTAACATGTAATTACCGTATCGAAAATGGTATTGTACAGTCAAGCAGAGGAAGTGGACCTGCGCCGCTATCATACCAGAAACTATGTGAAGATCAAGAGAATCATTCATCCGACGTCGTCAAAAATGTGTCGAGGTTAATGGCCATCACTTCAAACATTCGTTACAATAAATTTTCTGCACAAAAAATTCAATTACATTGTTCGGATATTCTTATTGTCAATACCATCACGATTTCTCATTTTTACACGTATATTTTGGTGAAAAATCATTTCAAGTTCATGACATCATAGGTTATTGGATTCGTCTGAATATCAGCTACAACATCTTAATAAAAAAAAAAAAACATGTTCCCGTTTGAAAAACCATTGATGACCTTGAGAACGCAAAAACTATGACCTTGACAAAAATGAATTTTTCACCACTGTATCAGCCCTTCGAAATCAATAAAATTACCTCCTGACATTTTTTTCGTCACTCTAAAGGCAACGGAGATATTCGGGGTGGTCACGTTAAATGGTCCACCCTGTATTTTTGTATCGTTGCATATTATACAGGGTGGACCAGGCAACGTGTGCACCTCTTTTACGACCAAAATATGCGTTGCACAAAAAAATGTTTTATACAAAAGTTACATGGTTTATAAGGCTTTATATTAAGTCTAAAGTGGACATAATCTGTACACCATGAAATTTCTGCATCAACTAACCAATTACGGGGATTGTATCATTGGCACTTTGCATGGCATCATTCAAAGATCGTCCATCCAAGCATAACCGTATACGCCCATTCTGTTTCTTGACGATTCTAAGGGGATTGCAATACGCACTATTAGACCTTTCAATCACACCAGCTGCTAGCATGTGCTTGATTTCCGAGTGGACTGCATCCCGAAGTGCCATTGGCACGGGTTATGATCGTCGTGCATACGGTTTTTCCTTTATTAGTTCGATACGGTATTCATAAAGTCTCGTGCATCCTGGCTGATGCGAAAACAACGATTTTAAGATGTGATAGAGCAAAGTAATCGATCAGCCTGACTGGGAGTCAGTAACGTTAGATTGCCCGTGAGAGATCGAAGCTCATTGAAGAAGATCACCTCGTTCTGGGCGAGAACATCACTCCTCGGCGCGATACCTTGGGGCGATAAATTAGTAATTCGACATTGAGATTCACGACTATCGCAACCCACGCGACTCCATCATGAACCGCACATACACATTTAATTGCGCCATGTGTATACCCACAAACATCGGTTAACTTAGCCTTTATACAGCGACACGCTAAATTTATATGATCTATTGCAACCGTGGTCTTATCCACGTGATGCTTATTTTGACGATAATTCCACACCAAAATACAATTGACACACTCTACATGAATCATGTCCACCTTAATGTCACGAATATGCAAGCTATTAACATCTCTATTGGTCTCAATGTTTTTGAACATTTCACACTTTTGCTCAATAGCCGAAAAATGATTGGTTGAATTCTCGCCCGTATAAAAATTGTTCAACAAATTGATACACTTCTTCATCCTTTGAAAGTGGTACGGTCCTCAATTATGTAATCTTGTTGCAAGTCAGTAATTTGAATTTTCTCCAATAGGCCGCTCAAATGACACCAATCACTCATTCAAACGTTTGTTGTTAACCTCTAAAGAACGCAACCTATAATTGATTACAACGTTGTTATAATGGAGCCAATCGTTGCCTATTATAACCTCGGAGAATGGAAATGAAATATCAAGAAATACAAAACGGAATTTATCATCACCTATGCCGAACCTTATGAAAATGTGTCGTAGTATTGTAGTGGCTTTCTTTCCGATTGCGGACGCTACATGTATATTCGTTACTGGAAACTCGTTTATTTGTAATTCTGCTCGGATATTAAAATATAAGGACTCAGAAACACAGGTTATTTGGCTTCCAGTATCTACCAGTGCTGCTACCCTTCTGGAAGCAATTGTCATTATAATTTCGGTCGACTTTGGAATACGCTTAATGCGAAAAATCACCTACTACTAAATGGCTCTCTGCGTATTTTGCTAGGTTCTTAATAAAATCATAGAAATCTCGGCACGATATGGGACCCTCACCTATCGTACCATTTACTGGTTTAAATTATCCTCAATTATTGGCTGGACACTACTTCTAGACGCAGTACCGGCTGTTTGGAGGCTTTGCATATTAGGCGGGGGACACGCGTTTCCCGCAGAAACTGTTCCATATTATGAGTCATATAACAAAACGACATTCTCATGCTGGGATAGCTTATCCATGGATAACTTAAGGCAGTCCTCTAGTTTCTCGGCTGTTTTTTTACTGCTTTTTCAATATTTTTTTACGGGCAAAGCATCGAAATAATCAATCTCATTCTTTTTACATAATCTTTATTAACATGTAAATAAGCTTTACAAATTTTTTGAAGTCAAAATATATAATAGAATAAAAATTATAGTGGCCGACAGGAAGACATCAGGTAAAAGAGGTGCTTGACGGTGACCAAGATTGCGGCTGTTCTGCTTATCTGAAATCAAAAAACCAAACGGCATTTTAATCTTCATATTTAAGACTAGCGATTGAACTAGAGTGAATTCTAAATTACAAAAATTGACTTTTTTATACGCTTTTGAATGCCGCAAAATAAACGGGAAATGTCGGTCGCAACTCGGCAAAATAGGTGAGAGTTGACTGTATATCCCGCAAATTTCCTTGTATGTCTGTATTTCGTTCGCCATTCCGACAATGCCTGTCTTCTACGCTTTTGCAGTCCGTTCTTCATCGAATTTTCGTTGAGCATCTCTCAGACGTTCCCACTCTGTCCTTTTATTATGGCTCGTATTATCTTCCATCTTTTCTGATGATGATTCTTCTTGCAGCCTGTTAAGGTAGTTCTGTAGTTTTGGTCAAATCTTAGGAATTGCCTGAAATTTAAGTATGGCGTAGACATGACCTTCGTGGACGGATGCCCAAATTTTCAATTCGATTCACCGTTTAGTTTATGAGATAATTGCAATTGAATGTGGATCTTTTTGTACGCGATCTCTATACCTGACACATAAACGGATAGGACTTGCTCACACTTTTCATTATGGGGTCTAGACGGATCTTAGGATTTTTCAATAAAACAACTCGTGTATGCAGTATTATTGTGGGATTCATAAAAAAATGGCAATTTCTGAACGTTTAGTTTCGGAGATATCGACTTTTAAAAAGTATTAATTTTATTCCAAATGGAACTCGGGACAACCATCTGCGACGAGCTGATTGGCGCGTAGCTGGGAACTACTAAAACTGATTGGCGCGTGGCTGAAAACTTGAAGTCTTTTGTCACGTACGATTGCAGCGCCGCTCTGTAGGACATACAGAGTTTACCTCGCTCTGTCAACAATTTACAACCAACAGCATCATATAGGCATTGGATTTTACTATACGCTGCGGCCGAAATTTTTAGCTCATACGTGTGCCTACAGAACTACCTTAATAATATCGCTTGAATAAGTACTTTTATTTTCTGTGCTGATTGTACCTTTTGGAATTTTCGAAGATCTAAGTGATACATTCACTGTTAATTTCTAGCGAGTATTTATTTTTGCTTGTACGCAGAGCTCTTGACCTTCGATTCTCTCGTTACTGTTTGTATATTTGCTCGCGAGTACCTAATCTCGTGGTACGTATATTCTCGTTCGAGATTTATACTTCTTATTGCATATACAAGAAATTGTGCCCATTGCTTAGGGCTATGCCTGACCATTGCGCGCCATGGTGATAATCGGTTTTATCGTTTTTGAAAATAAATCGTTTAACAATATAATATCACTATTTCTTATATACGCGTATCTCTAATTAATAATTGACATTTTAAACATCCATACATTCCTACGCATACAACGATCTTATCTGATGATATATGTATATACATATATTGTTCGTTCTTTCTCGACTGTTAGAGATATGTGACTGAATAGTACTCATCTCGTGATTTTATGTGACTTCCCTCGTTAGCTCTTTCATTGTTCCGGGAATCCTTGGTGGCCAACTCAATTCTCGGTGGTCTGATGACTGTTCATGATCGCCATATGGTATTTGGAAATTACGAAACGACCGGTTGATAGGTGCCCTTACCTGCTACGATATCGTGAGAGTTTGCGACGATGCTTGTTCGGCGATGTTAACTATGTGAGGACTCGGAAACGAAAGAGAACGAGAAGTCTTCTGAGTTTCGCTCATCGTCTTGGAGATAGCCTTCAGTGGGGAGACTCATCATATGATCTCACCACGACAGGCGCGAAGATTTAAATACCCTATTTTGCAGATTAGGCATGACCTAGTATATGACGGATCGTCATATTACGTTATATGAATTTTTTCATAAGTCAAGGTTACCCCAAGATCACAATAGGTCTCTGGTTTTGGTAATTAAAAAAAACAGTTAAAAGTGCAAAAGACAATTGGAAAATAAGTGGAGAACCTTTGAGAAAGTTTCATTATTATACTAAAGAATTTTTTTTATTCTTCATTGCAGATGACCTTAGTTGCCAGAAGCACCTACATCGATTGGCCATGCAGCAACGGCGGCACTTCTCAATAAAAAAATTCAAACTCGACAAAACCATGTATTAATTTTGTGTAAAATCCCGACTTCGCCATCCCAATATTGTCATCAGAAAAAAAGATTGAAAGTGGACCTGTTTTTCGGGCACTGAGCTTATGTATACCCGTTGAAAGATAAATAAAACCTGAAGCGACCAAAATGTAGGACTGGAACAACCCTTCAAATTTTCTCGCTGACTTCTCCTTTTTGACCAGAATTAATATTTATAGGAGTTCTCGAGTGTCTAGTTTCCAGTGAGTCACCCGGTGTATATCCGAACATACGGGGTGAGGGCAAGGGAGGACGGGCGAAAGAGGATGGGCTCGAAAGGGAAGAAGCTGTACTTGATGGAGGATTGCGTGATTGATAGAAAGGAAAGGCCTGGCTGAAGGTGGTAAACGCCGATGACCCGTAAACTTCTCGAGGGATGTCCACCGCGGACCACCAGCCAAGCACGTGGAGGTATATAGCGGTTGCTCGGATTGTTAAAAAGTTGTAGGACAGTGAAACAGCTTGAGTTCACGCCGGGAGCGAAAGACGATTGATCGTCACGTCCCGCGGCTTTCTCGTTCGATCGGGTGCCAATGAAGAAACCGCTGCGATCAAGCGGGAAGTTTTTTTTTTGTACAAATGAAAATTGGACAATAGTCAACGATTTTTTTCGCAACTGATAAAGCTTGGGAAATTAACAAATGAAATTTTCTGCGTGAATTTTTCGTAATATACATTAAAATTGGTTGCTGTGCCAATGAGAATATTTTAATAATTTTTTTTTTAAATGCCACGTTTTTAAAACGGACTTACAAGTGTAAAATAATTTCTCCTAGCTCCATACAGATTTCTAACCCCATACACATTCCTTACCCCATATAGATTGTCCTGAAAATTTGCGATTGTGAATTTTTAATAGCTATGAAAATACTTGTAAGATTTAAAACGAAAAACGTGAGGCGTAAGCAATAGATAATTAATGCATGAATAGTTCACTGAAGTTACTCAAAATTTCATTGCACTGCAAATGATATGAACTGTGTGACTTTTCCCAACGACAGCTACTACCCACACTCTTTACTATTATCTATTGCAGGCGCCCCACGTTTCTCGTTTTAAATCTTACAAGTATTTTCATAGCTATTATAAAATTACAATCACAAATTTTCAGGACAATCTGTACAGGGTTAAGAATTTGAATGGGGTCTAAATCTGTATGGGGCTAAGAGAAATTATTTTACAATACATTTTTAAGTCCGTTTTAAAAACGTGGTATACTAAAAAAAACTTCTTTATTTAAATAATTATTTTCTGCTTTTCAGTCTTGTACGTGTGAAATTTTGCAATCGTTTTTAAACATCTTGATGAGATTATGATAGAGACATATGGCAAACTTCAGGTTTATTTCAGTTTTTCTTCACCTGATCATATCTGAAATAGAAAATTGTTATATTATACCTACCTACCAATAATATATCTATATGTTTAATTGTTATTTTCTTGAAATATGAAATAAAGAAGCAAGGAAAATTAATTTTATAAGATTTTTAGTTCAATATTAATATTTATTTATATTTATCTTGTCTGTCTGTTTATTTGTTTGTCATCCAATTCTGAGCTATATTTGAAGTTTCAAGTCTCTAGCTCATCCGGAAGTTTGTATAAAATCGATTGAAAAATTTATACCGAACAGGCAAACAAACAAACAGACAGACAAGAAAGCGAGTTAATATTGCATTGTCATCCAGTTGTGAGCTATGCTTGAATATTCAAGGCTCTAGCTCATCCGGAAGTTAGTTTAAAATCGATTGCAAAATTTATACCGAACAAACAGACAGACAAAAAAGCAAGTTAATAAAAACGTGGTAAATAAAGGGATCTCCGCATCACCCTCATAATATTATTAATTCTTTGTATCTATATGATTTTGGCAATCGCGACATTTGCCAATTTTATGGTCCATTCTCGAATTTATTAGGAGTGTGTCATTTTAAGGGCTTTTTTGATCAAAATACGGCTTTATTGTGAAAAAATGGTTACAAAGCAATTATTCGAAATATTGTCCATTGCTAGCCACTACTTTTTCCCGTCTTGCTGGTAATAGGTGGATTCCAAATCGAAGGAATGACACATCTTTAAAAGCTATACTCAAATCGAGCTTTTTTTGGTATCCTCATAAGAACAGAAGCACTGCTCAGACAAGCCATGAGTCATCGATCGAAATAAGGGGCAATCGGAAGGAGCGATATCTGGAGAATACGGCGGGTGTGGTAGAGCATCCCAGTTAGAGCCCCCGCAGATTGCAGACTATCTATCGGCCGATAGTTGAGTCTGGTTGGGCTGCTAGCGCGTACACGAGTTATTATTGGTTTTATACAACGGAGGAGAAGAATCAAGAGGAGAAACCGAGAGGGTTGGGTGTATCCCATCTACAGTGATAGATTATTGCAAACAAAGTTTTACGCGATGTATGCGAAATTACTATATTTCCAGAAAAAAAAATCGCTTTTTATGGAATGAGCGTAACCAGCTTCAATTAACTTTTCAAATTAATTGGGCCAGCAACAGCGAAAGAGTATACAAATCTAAAACTTTCTATACGTGTGGAGGAGCGATTTAGCGTTACGAAACGGTAAGATAAACCACAAATACTATTAATTATCTTTTGTTAGAATAAAAATCACAAAGTGAATGGAAGCTATCGGATGAGTCGGCCAACTAGACAATCGGCAAGTGTACGCGCGTGGATTGCGCGCCGTACTGATTTAGCAGTCGGCCGATAGTTCACCGACAATTCAGTTTAAAGGCAATTGGGTAGCCGATCAAACTTATTTATCGGCCGATACAAAATCGTTATAATGTGCGCACTTGCATACATCGCCCATACTGATCAAAAACCCGACCGAACTATCGGCCGACAAAAAGTCCGCAGTCGGCGGGGACTCTTAAGCGTTTCTAACGTTTCATTGACGGGTTTCGCAACATGATGCCGAGCGTTGTCGTGCTGGAAAAAAACTTTGTCGCGTCTTTTCGCGTAATCTGGCCATTTTTGCTTCAATCCTCGGCTGAATTGCATGAATTGTTGTTGATAACATTTAATGTTGATCAACATGTATAATTCTGGAAGTTCATATTGCGCTTGAAACGAGTTTTCATCGAGTAAAGCTTCCACTTCGTCATCTTCAAACTTTTTCGGCTGGCCTGGACGCTCCTTATCTTCCGTGTCAAAATCACATTTTTTTAAGCGTAGAAACCAGTACTCACACGTTGGAATCGATATTACTATAAGCTTCCAAAAATATTCGTTGACTTTTAACAGCACTTTTCGTCAAATGGAAGTAAAAATGCAAAGCTTCCCGCAAATCGCGTTGTGTTGTCACAAAATTCAACATATTCAACGCCCAAAAAAAGAAAGTCTTTTACACTTCGGCAAAATAATACATACTGAAAACTAAAGTGACATCATGATGCTTTGACAATAAAATGAGTAACAATATGACCTGATGCGACATAGTACTAGTTACCCTATCTCTTGAAAATCCCTTAACATTAATGCACCCATCTAATATATATAGTTTTCTACTTCTCCAAACAAAACCCGAGTCCAGCGCCTTTGCAGTTTTCCCGAGACTTTTTAAAAATCCACGTAAGAGGAGTAAGAGAAAACGTGATGACTTCATACTATTAGCCAAAAATTTGTCTCATTCTGCCCACTTGTCGCACGATGGAGGAAAAAAAGAATGGAGCAAAGTGAAGAACGAAATAGACATAAAAGAGAGCGAGAGAGAGAGAGAGAGAGAAGAGAGAGAGAGAGAGAGAGAGAGAGACGTTGGCGGTACAGAGCTTGATAAAAATTCCAATTTAATCTTACGAGAGTGCTCGTATATTCATACGCGAAGAGGTTGGCGACGTAATATATAAGTAGTGAAACGAGAGGTGGCTCGGCGAGGAGGGGGTCGAGGGTGAATGAGAATTGCAGCTGTCAGAAAAGGTGACTCTTTTCGGGCAGAGTAAATGTCTACGGCTTGAATTTATATCTACGCGTTTGCTCAACGGAGAAAATCCTGGGAATTTATTTCATGACGTAATTCAATTACGCGTTACGTCGATAATTTATCGTCTTTCTCTCTCCTCTCTCCCTCCCACCCTCCCTCCCTCACTCCCTCTCTCTCTCTCTCTCTCTCTCTCTCTCTCTCTCTCTCTCTCTCTCTCTCTCTCTCTCCCTTTCTCTCTCTCTCTCTTTCTCTCTCTCTCTCTCTCTCGCTCTCTATTTCCTTCTGTCCCAGCCACCCTCTCTCTTTGTCTCCCTGCCTCTGTACAAGTCGATCGTTCAATCGTCCAACGTCGGAGCAAACACGGCTCTCTTTGCATTTCATACAAATGAGACGGGGGAGAAATTTGTTCCCCGGAGTAAGCGGGAATAGTAATGATTTCATTTTTACAATGCGACACACAAGCAAGGAGTGGGACGGAGTGGCAGAAGAGGGGGGAGGGCGGGGGTGAGGGAATTCTTTGGCACATTTCTCTCGCTCGATCCTTGAGATTTTTCTCGAGAAAATTGAGAGGGACAATAAAGGAAACGAATCGACGCGCATACCGGAGACTTACGACCCGCGCTATTATACATTGAACCAGAAGGGAAGGGGGTGGGGCCGCCGGAGCGGAGATTCACTCGTAAATTGAAATCCCTCGAATAATCTCGGTAATCTTTCTTACATCTTGAATTTTTCCGAGTGTGCAGCCGCTTCGACTAATCTTCTGATCTATCGGGAACTCCCAACCCCGGCCCTCACACTACAAATGAACGTGTGTTATTTGTTAGACGTAAGGTGTGTAAGTTTAGGAATCAACATGGGTAAATGCCATACCCAACTTAAAATAACGCACTTGTATGTGTTATAGAGAATTGAAACACATTTCATAGTATTTTCAAACACTTGAACCGCATTAAATTTTAACACGTTATTGCTGTCTTATTCAAAACATGCAACACGTGTGAATGCAGACATTTACACGTTTAGATATCAAACAAACCCAAACAATATATTTATGTGCGCAACAGCTAACAGAATTAAGCACATTTTGTGTATATCTGTAGACAGTGTATCCGCATTAAGTACATTAAAATTAACATGTTAATTATAATGTACTAACATGACATATCAGTTTTGAGATACTTAATACCTATTTAAATGAAATTAATCAAACAGAGATTGTTAATTTAAAAATGACGAATTTAAATATGAATTTTTTTATTGGTTCGTTCCAGCCGTACAGACTCTTCCCCTTTTTACGAGCCCTAACCCACCTCAACTTCATTCTGTCACCCATTCCACATCACCCCTCTATATCTCCCCGATTCCACAATTTCCCCGTCTACCTCCCCCGCCCCAATTCCCCCTGCCGCCCATTCCCCACCTTGCGGCCGCAGCCGACTTCTCCCTCTGTATTGTATTCACCATGACATGTCTGCCATGGGCATAGGGAAACCGCGGAAAACCTATACCGATACAGCCGGTCCCAATTTCGCCTCCTAGTCACGGAACTAGTCGTCTTTCACCGAGAAATATCGAAGAAAAATATTTCACGACGAAAGTGACGCAACTGGGATTCGAACCTGCGACCTCCCGATCCGCTGGCCAGCACGCTAACCACTAGACCAACGCACCGGGTCATCTGTCTATATATATATATTCTATACATCGAATAGTTTTTATGTGAAATGGAGACACACACACCCATATATATATATATATATTATTTGTGAAAAAATCCATATCATGGTATTTGATAAAACCCTCTAATTATCACAATGACATTAACTAATTGATATGATTTATATGTTAGAACAAATAATTATAGGAATTATTTAAACTTGAACAAGAAAATGCTGCAAGCACTCGATACAATATAGGCAGCGTGCCTAGTGTAGGGAGAGTAGTAAATGGCCTTTATAGCTAGACAGACGTGACGTCACAGGTATTGTCTGGCAGACGTGGTGGTGGTGGTGGGGGTCGCTCTCGGCTGCAGCGCGGGACCGATATGGTTAATTTGTGGTGGGAGGTGTGTGTGTGGTGGGGGTTGGGGATCCATTTTGGAGAATCGTAGAGATGTGGGGGTGGTGTCGCGATATAGGTATATGGGTTATTTGTAGAGGTGTATAAGATAATGAGATGTACGGATTATGTGGAAGTGTAGGTTTCGAGCGAGTTGTGTTTTTCGTCATAAGCGTTGTTGGGTGAGTTCTCCACGGGGTTTCCGTAGTTTTAAGGACATAGACTATTGTATAGGGATGTGGTTATAATATGTAGATTATGTATAGTATTGTGTAGTATATATATAGTATATAGAAAGCTATAGTATGTATAGTATATAGAAAGCTGGAGTTCTGTGGAGGGGGGCATTATTGTGAAAACCTGGGTCCTTAGGAGAGAGAGAAAGTTAGATGCGTGTATAGCGATGCATTTTTCATGTGTTTAGAGATTATGTACCTATAGGGGGTGTGCTTGTTAAGCGCTTAAGTATGCAGCTATTAGAAAGCGGTTTACGATTGGTCTGTTTTCGCTTCTTCGGAGTGTTTCTACGTTTCCTCGATGATGTAGTTATTAAGATCGGCAGAAGCATTTTCGAACTCAAGCTGTGAACGTTAAAAGAATTCCCCATGTAAAAACATCCATCAACATATTCGTGCACAAACGGAGAACTTTCACCAGAGAAATCGAAGATTTGTCGTAGAACAACTGTCTCGCAACCGGTGTCAACTTGCGAATCAACATTGGGCGTAACTGAAGATTCGCTACGATCAGCCTACAACTCGCAAGCTCGCTACACGGGAACGGAGTAACGCGGGGGTATTCCACGGACTGCTCACAAGACGATTGGACGAATTCCGACGGCCGGTATCATTGTATCCGTCGAGCTCAACGAGGTAGATGAGCGAGGTAACCTGGTTGCACCGGTGTACATACCCGTGGGTTTCGGTTTATTTGCGCCACCGGAGTGGGCAATGTTACCCAAGGGAACTATGCGTATGTGGGCGTACAAGGCGCGTGTGAACAGTGTCGAGAGCTTCATCCTCGGAGCAGTGCGATACCAGAAGAATGGGGTAGTCATTCAACCACTTGGGCAAGATCGAGTGCGAATCGTGTTGTTCAGCGAATTTTACGAGATTGTGTCGTGTGATTTTTTTTCATAGCTGACACTTGTACAATTAGCCTGTGACAATACAACGGAGATAATTATCGAAACACGGCAGCGACCGATCCGGGATATAGTCGTAGGCGTCTGGGATAACGTTTGTTGGTGAGGGGGGGGGGGGGGGGGGGGGGGGGGGGCTCACGGGTGAGGGGATGCCAGCAGACATCGTAGACGATGCGTTGCTTTTCTGGAGATGCCCGAAGTCATGGGTCTATGGGAGGGGATAACATTTGGAGGTCCGCGGGGCTCACGGAAGACAGGATGCCGGCAGACATCGTAGACGATGCGTCGCTTTTCTGGGGCGAAGTTATAGATACAGGTGCATCCTTTTTCCAGACAATGTGCGAAGTTTGGCCTAAACATGCAGATCTACATATCAAAGCCAGCGTCTATGGCACTCACTCGAAAAAAATAAGGCAATGGAAATATTAACACGTGGCGGAGAGGATGCCCGAAGCCACGAGGTCCATGGGAGGGGATAACGGTTGGATGGTTCACGGCCGAGGGGACGCTGGCAGCCAGGGGGCATCGTAGACGATGCAGAGGTTCTTTGGAGGGAAAGTGAATATAGGTGTATCCTTTTTCCAGCGGCCGATAAAGGAGTCATCAACTGTATCTGCGTATCGCGTCGAATATCTTACGCGGTGTCGTAAATATAAAACCGAGCGTTAAAAGTGCCCGCGATTATTAATTGGACATCAACACTCACTTATAGCTCAAATGGCGTGTCTGGAAGGATTGAGGAATTCTGTGCGTAGTCATTTTATACACACGCGCGCAGGACACAGTGATAATGGATTAATCAAGAGTCGGATATTGAGCGGTTCCGTAATCAATCGCAGCCATATCGAGCCGAAACCGTTTCTTTATGATGCTCGCGAGCTAGTGCTTCACCATGTACGAAATATTATCTGCAAGTACAGCAGTATTAAAGTTAATACAGTGTTCAATTGTGAATTCCCGAGTGGAGACAAACATGCGAATAAAAGAGTCAACACGGGAAACTATGAACTATTTATCACAAGCGATTTGAGTGAGTGGTATGAACAGCGTGTTATGTAGCTCACTCAAATTCTACTCGACGCATTTCAAGAACGAGATAGTGGCTGGGGTCTACGGAAAATACTTAACCTTACAATAAATGTGAATAAGTATAATCCGATGCGTGCCGGGTGCTCTATATCATTCCCCCGGCAAATAATTATCAACTTGTACACCACCACCACCACCACCAAAAAGGACATCGTTCCAATACGCATGACTCAAAATAAGAAGGAAAAGCATATCAATTTGCTACACACGCAAGATACTGAGGACAACAATGTGGGACATTTCACATGGATCAAGAACCTGTCGAGACTCGTAAACCAGGGTTGCCAGATTTGGCGACTTGACGCGAAATTGGCGACTTTACAGGTACATTTGGCGCCGAAAATTCCAATTGGCGACAAGGCGACATCTTGGCGACTTCTCAAAGTCATGTATCACTCGCTGCGAAATTTCGCGCGTTCGCGATTGTATTGCAGAACTCGTAGTTTTTGGCTACGAGCCGCCGTAAACTACCTCCAGATATCGCAGGGAATCAACTACAGTAAAGAGGAGAGGCCCAATAGGCGATGGGTGCTGCAAGCCCGTGTATGATGCGTGTATATATATATGCACGCTACCATGCAGGATCGCCGCCAGTGGGAAATCTGATGAACTGGATTGTCAGGATGGCTTCTTATGGGGAGCAGTGGAAAATTGTACATTCACGGAATCACTTCGAAACTGTTCTAAAGATTTTTTTTAAATCTTAATTACAGAGGAACATATGACGAAGTGGGAAGAAAAATCATGAATTTTAATCGTCTCGGTTCAGAGATATAGGGATTTAAATTAAGCAATGTCTAGTGACGCTAGCGCCACGAGGCGACTGCAGCAGCAGAACTAGATTACAGTAGTGTGTGCATATCCGTATATGCAAAGTATCTACGGATTAGTAGCCAGAATGGATAGTCTGATATAAACGTGAGGGTTAGGTAAACATTGTATTAGGCATTTCATCGTTACTTTATAAGTTTTTACATCCCGATAAGATGTACAATCTACATTATAAGGATATTTCGCAATATTTCGAAGCTTTCCTCGATTGAGCGTAGAATAAACTTTTCAACGTGACTGTGGCGAGACTACTACTTTAAGAGAATAAGTCTCGAATTGCTCCAATAGAACTTAGGGAATATCGGACTGTAAACTAGTAACTGCGTGCAGAACCCACATAGCCGCAAGCCAATCCGAAAGGAGTTGGCCCAAGTCCGAGCACACATACCTTCTGTGTTTTGTAACCATAACCGTGACGTCACGCCCAATCATATTACTCAAATCCCGTTGTTCCAATTCGCTATTGGTCTAAACCTCACGGTTACGGTTAGGGATACATTACGGAAGATGTATGTGCTCTAATTAATTTAGGTAAGTAGAGCATCTATATAATATATAATCCATCAATAATTTTATATTCATTCATATATACCGGACTGTCTTGAATCGAGTTTGAAACTCGCGCTAATTCACGTTGTCAAGATTTAAAAACACCCTCGTTTTAATTACTTTAGGTTTCCTACTCGGTATCGTTCTTCTGCCCAAAATATATTGTCTGATCAACAGTCTGATAACAAAAATAATGCAATACGAGTTTATCGGAGTAAGGTTAAAGTCAAATAATTATATCATATTATTTATTTGTTCTCTGTGATGTACATAAGAATTAATAAATTTATATAACTTATTCGAAACCTGTCCATTTCTTTTTTTCCAGGATTTGTATTAGGCCAGAATCATAATCGATTATTATCTTAATTTTACGCACAATAGATTGTGTCGCAGGTTAAAGGTATACACGTAGCACACATACGTAGCGGTCCGCGTGTGTGACACGAGCTACGTCACGCCCGTATTTATTTTTCTCCGAGACTACGAGCTAGGACTGGAAGTGTTTGACCTGTTTAAATATTTTAAAAACCCGGGGTAAACGTGTGTTTCCATTGGCAAATTTTAGCGACATGGGAAATCTTTGATAATGGCGACTTTTGGCGACTTGAGTGACCTCTGGTGGCGACTTGGTGGTCAGATTATCTGGCAACCCTGTCGTAAACGCACAATTGAACTCAGACGGTTATAAAAAACATATCTGCGATCGGTGCGTAAATCTAATATAATTGATATATATATAATAATTTATACTAGACGAATTAAACAAACAAAAATCTATTTTTTTGCAGGTGTTTGCATCACTTCGGATCAGAGGAAAAATTGCAATGCCATGAGGTCGATTGTGGAGCGATAAACGACTGCGCGACCGGACTACCAAATGACACCAATAAGTGGCTCTAATTCACCAATTTTAGCCAGAATGAGCGACATCCCTTCTTTGTGTATGCTGATTTTTAGTGTATGTTGGCAAAGACTGATGAGAAGAACCAAGCAAAAAATATGTATCAACACCATGAAGTGTTTAGTAACGGATATTACGTGTGTTGTTCGTATGACGAATCACTATCTTCGTATCACTCGCGGCGCAGTGGTTATTGTGTATCGTGGTTTGTCGAAGAACTTAAAAATCTAACACTGCGCATAAAAGAAATTTTGTGCGACAATGTCCCAATGATATATTTGACACCGAGCGAGTGGGCAAGTTTACGCAAAGCGATCCAATGTCATATATGTAGGAAACCAATCGCGCAAGACGATGTGTGCGTTCGAGATCATTGCCATCTGACTGTACGCTATAGAGGCCCTGCCCATTCTAACTGCAACTTAAATTATAAACAGTCATTTTTTATTCCAGTAGTTTTCCACAATTTATCGGATTACGATGCGCATTTTATCATCAAGGAAGTAGCCACAGCGTTCGAAGGAAAAACCGATGTGCTTTCAATCGCAAAAGAGAAATGCATCTCCTTCACGAAGCACATCCAAATTACCAACCCGATGACACATCTGCATCGGGATAAATGTAAAGTCATGTATACCGATACAGATAGCCTCATATATGTCATTGAGAGCGAATATGTATATGCGGATATGAAGCGCGACATTACAAAATTTTATACTAGTGACTATTCAGCGGTCAATAGGTATGGTATGCCGCTTCTCAACAAGAAGGTACTCGGTCTCATGAAAGACGAATGCACTGGTGCAATTATGCCCGAGTTCATCGGACTTCGATCGAAAATGTATGCGACACGTGTCTAGGGTAGGAAGGGGACTAAAAAAGTTAAAGGTGTCAAGAGCAGTGTTGTGGCTAGGACGATAACGTTTGACGATTATGATCGATGCTAGAAGGAAGACATTGAAATGGTGCGTAGTCAAACGTGTATCCGATCGAAGCTGCACAAGATCTACACTATTCGCGAGACAAAAATCTCTCTAAGTCGTCATGATGATAAGCGGTATATCATAACTGGGACCTCTGAAACCCTACCATGGGGGCATTACAGCATACCGTTGTAAAAAATTATGTTCATTTTTGTAAATATTAAGTTGATGTTGAAGTTGTAAAAAATTATGTACATTTTTGTAAATATTAACTGGATGTAAAACTTGTTAAAATTATGGACTTTTTTTCTAAATGTTTGATATTTTAAAAACGGATTTTTGTCTATAATTAAAGAAAACGGCTTTTGTAATCCATGTGTACCCATTATTTTCCTCAACTTCTTCGAATGTCTCTCGAAGACCTCACGGACGTCTACGAAGTTCTCTCGAATGACTTTGAACGTGTTCGAACTTCTCTCGCACATGTATTCAATGTTTTCGAGCGCCTCGCAAACGTCTCTTGAACGTCTTCAATAGTCCCTTCATTGTCTTTGAACGTTTTACGAATGTCTCACGAATGACTTGGCAACGTCTTCGACTGTCTCACGAATGACTTCCGAACGTCTTCGAACGCCTTTGAACGTCTCCTGAAAGTCCTTCGAACTCTTCACAATTGTCATCGAACGTCTTACGACTATCTCTCAAACGTTTCTTGAACGTTTCACGAACATCTTACAAACGTCTTCAAACGTCTCACGAACGTCTTAGAATATCTACTCAACGTCTTCAAACGTCTCGCAAATGTCTTCGAACGCCTCGCGAACGTTTTCAAACATCTTCGAACATTTTGGAACGTCTCTTGAACGTCTTCGAACGACTCTTGAACGTCTCTCGAATACCTCACGGACGTCCTCGAACATCTCGCGAACGTCTTTTGAATGCCTCGAAACGTTGTTAGAACGTTATCGAACATCTCTTGAATGTCTTTCGAACGTCTTTGAACGTCTCCTAAACGTCCTTCGAACTCTTCACAATTGTCATCGAACGTCTCACGACCATCTCTCGAACGACTCTTGAACATCTCTCGAACTTCTCACGAACCCCTTACGGACGTCCTCGAAAATCGAGCGAACGTCTCTTGAATGCCTTCAAACGTTGCTTGAACGTTATCGAACATCTCTTGAATGCCTTTCGAACGCCTTTGAGCATATCCTGAACGTCCTTCGAACTCTTCACAATTGTCATCGAACGTCTCTTGAACGTCTTACGAATATCTTTGAACGTCTCACGAACATCTTACGAACGCCTTCAAAAGTCTCACGAACGTCTTAGAATATCTGTGGCGGTCTTGCCACGTGTGACTCCGTCAACCTCAAAACATTTACCGACGGAGCGACGTAAGACGTCAAACGATGGCGGTCAGCACCACCGGCGGAAACAAGTACTAACCCCTAGGGAAGTCTTCTCGACCAATCGCGAAAGGCAAAAGAAGACACGAGGACTCGCTACAGAGCTAGCGTCCGGAGATAAAAGGTCGTTCGTAGACATGTGGAGAGAAAACAACGACGAACTCTGTATTTGCTGAATAAAAGTATTTCTATCGTTCCGTTACCCCGAGCATTCCAAAAGCCTAGTCATTCATTATCCGAGTGCTAAAACCCCATATATCTACTCAACGTCTTCAAACGTCTCGCAAATGTCTTCGAACGCCTCGTGAACGTTTTCAAACATCTTCGAACGTTTTGAAACGTCTCTTGAATGTTTTTGAACAACACTTGAACGTCTCTCTAACTTCCCACGAACGCCTCTCCAACGCCTCACGGACGTTTTCGAACGCCGTTTCCTCGCACATGTCTCTCGAATGTCTTCGAACTTCTTCGAAGATTCAACATCTTCGAACGTCTCGCGAGAACGTCTCACGAACATCTCACAAACATCTTTGAACGTCTCATGGACGTCTTACAAACGTCTCACGGACATCTTTGAAAGTATTACGAACGTCTTTAAACGTCTCACGAAAATTTTTGAATGTTTCACGAACGCGTTTGAAGACCTTGAATAGATGTTCGAAGACGTTCGTAAAATATTCAAAAATGTTTTAACATTGCATCCCAGGTATACTCTGGCAATGTGTAGGAATACCCAGGATCCAGACCATAGCTCTCAACGCACGTATTCAGAAAGTTTTCGAAAATGTCTGCTAATAACAAGACATCTATCTTCAAATATAAATCGCTATATTCACCCGGCGTTCGAATGGAGAACCGGTCCCAGACATTCTCAGCATAAGCGTACTCGCTCTCGGATACTGTAGCATCTATCAAGGAACTATAAAATGCGTCACGTTGTGGTAAGCAAGTGTCGTCCAATCTAGCCACGTCGTCAATATACTCATAAGGGAAGACCCCTTTTCGTGTCAGCACATTGAAATCGTGTGTTGATATGTTTGGAAACTGCGCACATATTATTTTGAGCTTGTCCTCCCTGAAAAATGAGGCTAATGTGTCGAAACTGGTGTTGAGAAATGTGTAAGAATCGATGAAGCGCAATTGGATCCTATGTTTTGAATCGTTTGTAATTTGGATGTGCTTCGTGAAGGAGATGTATTTCTCTTTTGCGATTGAAAGCACATCGGTTTTTCCTTCGAACGCTGTGGCTACTTCCTTGATGATAAAATGCACATCGTAACCCGATAAATTGTGGAAAACTACTGGAATAAAAAATGACTGTTTATAATTTAAGTTGCAGTTAGAATGGGCAGGGCCTCTATAGCGTACAGTCAGATGGCAATGATCTCGAACGCGTACATCGTCTTGCGCGATTGGTTTCCTACATATATGACATTGGATCGCTTTGCGTAAACTTGCCCACTCGTTCGGTGTCAAATATATCATTGGGACATTGTTGCACAAAATTTCTTTTATGCGCAGTGTTAGATTTTTAAGTTCTTCGACAAACCACGATACACAATAACCACTGCGACGCGAGTGATACGAAGATAGTGATTCGTCATACGAACAACACACGTAATATCCGTTACTAAACACTTCATGGTCCCACGTAGAAATGCCAATGCTCAGCCGTTACTGGACAATCGGCTGAGACTTGGCCCAGTATTGGATACCAAGCGTCGGCATTCTAGACTGGCCCAAGCGTCAGCATGTCGATGGTACAGAACAGACCCAACGCTGGCCCAACGCTGCCTCAACACCAGAGCCAGCGCTGGCTCAACCGTTAATGGACAATCGGCTGAGACTTGGCCCAGTACTGGATACCAAGCGTCGGCATTCTAGGCTGGCCCAAGCGTCAGTATGTCGATGGTACAGAACAGACCCAACGCTGGCTAACGCCAGAGCCTGCGTTGGGAAAAGGCAAAAATTTGACCGACAGCCAATCACATGCACGAACACAGAAGAAAGGGAGCCTCTTATTGGTTGTCGTTAGCTATGACGAAAACGCTCGCCACCGAGTTACAGAATCTCGCTACTATACATGTGTTTACATCTACGCTCATGCAGCCATATTGTTCAGAGTTTTTAGTGTTGGAACAAGGAAGATCTCCTCGTGTTGTTTGAAACGACCAAGTGAAAAAAAGTATTTGTGTGATTGATAATTACAAATATACAAACATATTGACAGCCAATATTCACGGTGAAGTGATTTCTGAATCGGGATTATCAATAGGCAATTTTATATTTTAATTTGTTCTCTGAAATTCAGTCGTAAACTTACCTTTAGATATAACGTGATAAAATGTTTTTTTTTCGTGGAGCAATATCCTATTTTTGAAAAATATGATTGTCATGATATAAAAATATAAAACTTATAATTTTACCGAAATTGGTGATAATCTCTGACGGTGAGACTCTTCATGGACGAAAACTAACCTATAATTTGCTATCTTTTTCGTTTCTTTGGTGTTTATACCACATCACAATGCAGACCGGAAAATCAGACGAGAATTTATATTAATATCTGTTTGGAAGTTTTTTGTTTACAATCGATCAATTTTCATCAGTTAGATACATGCCTCATAACCCTAGAACATACTATTAAAACCTAATTAACTTTTGCTAATACGTTGTTATATCTTGTTCTCCCTCACCGATATCCTTTCAAAATCTTTCCCTCTCTACCGCAGATACCTTTTCAAAATCTTTTTCTTTCTCACCGATATCTTTATAAAATCTTCTCTCTCACCGAAATCTTTTTTATATATTTTTCTCACTCACCGATATCCTTTCAAAATCTTTCCCTCTCTATCGCAGATATATTTTCAAAATCTTTTTCTCTCTCATTGCTATCTTTATAAATTGTTTTTCTCGCTCTCCGATATCTTTTCAACATGTTTTTCTCTCACCCACGTCTTTTTAAAATATTTTTCTCTCTCTCCGATGTAATTCTTTCACTTTTTCCCATATGGCCTTATGAGGTTTTTCACTCTCTGATATGTTAAGGGCCTTACCGCTTAGCAATGCCATTTAAAACACTTTTTACGCTGCAGTTAGTTAGTTACCGAAGATGTATTTTTCCCCTTGCAGTAGCATGGGTAGCAATCTTTTTTGCAATCTGCGACATGATTTGAAAATGTTCTTTACTATCTCCTCGCTATTTTTTTTTTAATTCTTACTTTCAATGAAACCTTTATTTAGTGGCCAAATAAACCTCGTACGAACTACAGAGTAATGTATTGAAGGTTTAGTTCAGAGTAATAATTTTGTATCAATAACTTATATCGTTGTTTTTATATGCTGGCATTGTTTTGTATGGATTGGTCGTATAAATCATCACGACATTGTATTTCTAAAGCTTTTGCAGTCTTAGCCTACAGTTTTACTCTGTCGTAATGTATTTAAAAATGTTATGTACATGTCAGTTTAGCTAGCGAAGGAGAATTTTATTCTTCGGACCATGCATTTCAAATTTCAGCTTATAATAATACTAAGCAACAGTAACCATCTCTTATTTCAGTTCATTCATTTCATAATAATACTTAATAACACCAATAATTCACCGCGCGTCACATTTCCTTGCCTGGACCAACCATTTTTTCCGAGCCTCGGCCGATCAGTTTTGACACTGAGCCAGCGCTGGGCCGATGCTCAATTTATACATGGGCCAGTCGTGGTCCTGGCATCATAGCCAACCCTCGGCTGCCGAGCGTCTGCCCCGCGTCACATTTCCATGCCTGGGCCAAGCATTTTTGCCGAGCCTCGGCCAATCAAGTTCGACATTGAGCCAGCGTTGGGCCGATGCTCAATTTATACATGGGCCAGTCGTGGTCCTGGCATCGTCGCCAACCCTCGGCTGCCGAGCGTCCGCCGTGCGTCACATTTCCATGCCTGGGCCAAGCATTTTTGCCGAGCCTCGGCCAATCAAGTTCGACACTGAGCCAGCGCTGGGCCGATGCTCAATTTATACATGGGCCAGTCGTGGTCCTGGCATCGTAGCCAACCCTCGGCTGCCGAGCGTCAGCCGCGCGTGACATTTCCATGCCTGGACCAACCATTTTTTCCGAGCCTCAGCCAATTAAGTTCGACACTGAGCCAGCGCTGAGCCGATGCTCAATTTATACATGGGCCAGTCGTGGTCCTGGCATCGTAGCCAACCCTCGGCTGCCGAGCGTCAGCCGCGCGTCACATTTCCATGCCGGGGCCAAGCATTTATGCCGAGCCTCGGCCAATCAATTTCGACACTGAGCCAGCGCTGGGCCGATGCTCAATTTATACATGGGCCAGTCGTGGACCTGGCATCATAGCCAACCCTCGGCTGCTGAGCGTCCGCCGCGCGTCACATTTCCATGCCTGGGCCAAGCATTTTTGCCGAGCCTCGGCCAATCAAGTTCGACACTGAGCCAGCGCTGGGCCGATGGTCAATTTCTACATGGGGTATTGATATATATTTTTTGCTTGTTTCTTCTCATCAGTCTTTGGTAACATACACTCAAAATCAGCATACACAATGAAGGGATGTCGCATCTTTCTGGCTAAAATTGGTGAATTAGAGCCACTTATTGGTGTCATTTGGTAGTCCGGTCGCGCAGTCGTTTATCGCTCCACAATCGACCTCATGGCATTGCAATTTTTTCTCTGATCCGAAGTGATGCAAACACCTGCAAAAAAATAGATTTTTTTTTGTTTAATTCGTCTAGTATAAATTATATATATATATATATATATATATATTAATAATATTAGCTTTACGCACCGATCGCAGATATGTTTTTTATGACCGTTTCGGTTCAATTGTGCGTTTACGAGTCTCGACAGGTTCTTGATCCATGTGAAATACCCCACATTGTTGTCCTCAGTATCTTGCGTGTACAGCAAATTCATATGCTTTTCCTTCTTATTTTGAGTCATGCGTATTGGAACGATGTCCTTTTTGGTGGTGGTGGTGGTGTACAAGTTGATCATTATTTGCCGGGGGAATGATATAGCGCACCCGGCACGCATCGGATTATACTTATTCACATTTATTGTAAGGTTAAGTATTTTCCGTAGAGCCCAGCCACTATCTCGTTCTTGAAATTCGTCGAGTAGAGTTTGAGTGAGCTGCATAACACGCTGTTCATACCACTCACTCAAATCGCTTGTGATAAATAGTTCATAGTTTCGCGTGTTGACTCTTTTATTCGCGTGTTTGTCTCCACTCGCGAACTCACCATTGATCACTGTATTAACTTTAATACTGCTGTACTTGTAGATAATATTTCGTACATATTGAAGCACTGGCTCGCGAGCATCATAAAGAAAAGGTTTCGGCTCGATGTAGCTGCGATTGATTACGGAACCGCTCAATATCCGACTCTTGAATGATGTGCCAATCTCGCGCCAGATTAACTCATCATCACTGTGTCCTGCGCGCGTGTGTATAAAATGACTACGCACAGAATTCCTCAATCCTTCCAGACACGCTCTTTGAGCTATAAGTGAGTGTTGATGTCCAACTAATAATCGCGGGCACTTTTGACGCTCGGTTTTATATTTACGACACCGCGTAAAATATTCGACGCGCATTCCCAGATACAGTTGATGATTCCTTTATCGGCCGCTGGGAAAAGGATACACCTATATCTACTTTCCCTCCAGAAAACCTATGCATCGTCTATGATGCCCCCTGGCTGCCAGCGTCCCCTCGCCCGTGAACCATCCAACCGTTATCCCCTCCCATGGATCTCGTGGCTTCGGGCATTCTCTCCACCACGTGTTAATATTTCTATTCCCTTATGTTTTCGAGTGAGTGCCATAGACGTGATATGTAGATCTGCATGTTTAAGACAAACTTCGCACATTGTCTGGAAAAAGGATGCACCTGTATCTATAACTTCGCCCCAGAAAAGCGACGCATCGTCTACGATGTCTGCCGGCATCCCGTCTTCCGTGAGCCCCGCGTACCTCCAAACGTTATCCCCTCCCATAGACCCATGACTTCGGGCATCTCCAGAAAAGCAACGCATCGTCTACGATGTCTGCTGGCATCCCCTCACCCGTGAGCCCCCCCCCTCCCCGCCAAACGTTATCCCAAACGCCTACGACTATATCCCGGATCGGTCGCTGCCGTGTTTCGATAATTATCTCCGTTCTATTGTCACAGGCTAATTGTACAAGTGTCAGCTATGAAAAAAAATCACACGACACAATCTCGTGAAATTCGCTGAACAACACGATTCGCGCTCGATCTTGCCCAAGTGGTTGAATGACTACCCCATTCTTCTGGTATCGCACTCCTCCGAGGATGAAGCTCTCGACACTGTTCACACGCACCTTGTACGCCCACATATGCATCGTTCCCTTGGGTAACATTGCCCACTCCGGTGGCGCAAATAAACCGAAACCCACGGGTATGTACACCGGTGAAACCAGGTTACCTCGCTCATCCACCTCGTTGAGCTCGACGGATACAATGATACCGGCCATCGGAATTCGTCCAATCGTCTTATGAGCAGTCCGTGGGATATCCCCGCGTTACTCCGTTCCCGTATAGCGAGCTCACGAGTTGTAGGCTGATCGTAGCGAATCCTCAGTTGCGCCCAATGTTGATTCGCAAGTTGACACCGGTTGCGAGACAGTTGTTCTACGACAAATCCCCGATTTCTCTGGTGAAAGTTCTCCGTTTGTGCACGAATATGTTGAAGGATGTTTTTACTTGGGGAATTCTTTTAACGTTCACAGCTTGAGTTCGAAAATGCTTCTGCCGATCTTAATAACTACATCATCGGGGAAACGTAGAAACACTCCGAAGAAGCGAAAACAGACCAATCGTAAACCGCTTTCTAATAGCTGCATACTTAAGCGCTTAACAAGCACACCCCCTATAGGTACATAATCTCTAAACACATGAAAAATGCATCGCTATACACGTATCTAACTTTCTCTCTCTCCTAAGGGCCCAGGTTTTCACAGTAATGCCCCCCTCCACAGAACTCCAGCTTCCTATCGCTACACAATACTATACATAATCTACATATTATAACCACATCCCTATACAATAGTCTATTTCCTTAAAACTACGGAAACCCTGTGGAGAACTCGCCCAACAACGCTTATGACGAAAAACACAACTCGCTCGAAATCTGCACTTCCACATAATCCGTACATCTCATTTTCTTATACACCTCTACAAATAACCCATATACCTATATCGCGACACCACCCCCACATCTCTACGATTCTCCAAAATGGATCCCCAACCCCCACCACACACACACACCTCCCACCACAAATTCTCCACACGGGCATCGCGATGCACCCGCGACCGACCCCCCACCACAAATTAACCATATCGGCCCCGCGCTGCAGCCGAGAACAACCCCCACCACCACCACCACCACGTCTGCCAGACAACACCCGTGACGGCACGTCTGTCTAGCTATAAAGGCCCTTTACTACTAGGGAGGAAGGTTGTCGGTTAGATTCCATGTGTAGGCGAAATGTTTTCTTCGAAAGAAATCATTTCCGGACGTTTGGGAATGACGAATTTTATGTCAAATATTGATGTAGACTCCTGAGTTGCGTATTTCGTTGTATTTTGGATTTTTGAAATATTCTATGCATTTGGTAGACGGACCTTGTAGATACCTTGAACCAACACGCACGCAGTGTGTAAAAAATAATCAATTAACATACCAAGTATGCATAGAAATAATGCACTTAAGTGTGTAATACAAAACGCATGAAGCGAATCCCGAAATTACACAGACAGTAATGTGTAAAAAGATTTGCAGGGCACCCGCAGTGGTCTTCACTCTCGTATACGTCGAATAGAATTTTTTTCCCTCCTCCAATAAATGTGTATGCACTCTTGGGAAATCGTATTCGGCGCTTTGTCTCCACATTTTTGTGGTTCTGGGCCTCAAATGATCAATAGGCTACCTTTGAACAGGGACTACAAAGTCTGGTCTACTGTCTTGACTTTCGGAAAGTTCTGAACTGTCGAAGTGAGGAATATGAACCTCGACGTGTGTAGGTGGAAATCCGATGTTCTGTGGATGGTACAGATGCATCAAAGGTATCAAATGAATTTGAATTATTTGATACATTTGATTTATGTGAACCATGTGGTTCATTTGATTCACCCGATTTGATTAAATTGGTTGATTCCGTTGGTTCATTTATTTCGTCGATTCATTTGGTTCATTGGAATTATTCGTTCGGTTCGCTAGATTCGTCTAAATTATTTGAATCCGTAGATGCATTAGATTCTTTCGATTCGTTTGATTCATTTAGACCCTTTGAATCAGTTGTTGCATTTGATGCGTCCGATTCATTTAACAAATCAAATGAATATGCTGAATTAAATGAATCAAAGAAAACAATCGAATCAACTGAATCAAACGAATTAATAAACTCAAATGAATCAACTCAATCTATTGAGACAAATGAACCAAATGTATGAACTAAATTCAATAAGTTGAATAAACTAAAAGAATCAAATGAAACAAATTAATCGACTGAATCAGACGAATCAAATAAATCGTACGAAACGAATGGATCACATCAATCAAATGAATCAAGAAAATAAAACCATTCTCAGGAATCAAATGGACCCCATTAATCAAGCAAATTAAGAAAATAGAACCATTCGGGCAAACGAATCAAAGTCTTATCGTAATTCCAGCACCTAAAATTCACTGCGACACGTCATCATCGAGAACACTCATTACACAACAAATAGGATCTAAAAAATCAATTTTTCCGAATAACACTTGACATTGTAGTGTACGAGAAGATCAAAACATTTCTGCGTTGTTCCTGACGCACCGCTCACCCATAAAACCTGTCCAACCTATTTCCTTTTGTTATTCATTTTTTTCTCGCTTTTTTCACGTCCAAGAAATAATTGCCCGGACGATACTGTTTTTCAGGAGAGCGGGACAGCAGTGGGAACGCGAGAGAGGAGCAATGGGCCCCGAGATTGAAAGTTCTGCTTCCTTGCTGCACGCTCGAACGAGCCACCCTTGTCACAAGGGATTTTGCGCGTTCACGTGCAATTTTGCGCGGCGTCAAAACTTTAGATACACAAGTCGTATCACCTACACACATACACTTGCAGTTTGATACGGTGACAGCTTGTTGGGGAACGTCCATTACGCGCACCAAAATGGACAGTGGAAGTTCACGTATACGCGTGTACATTTCGCCAGTTGACAAGGTACCAAAATAGCGCTATTGAAATTGGATCGAACAAAAAAAAATGTCTGGAAAAAAGAAAAATCACCTTGTGCGTGTGGGACCACGCATTAAAAATTATATTTAGTATCTTGTTGGGTACTCAGGTAATTGTAGTATTGAATTTTAATTCATTTGTGAAAAAAATGCGTCTTTGCCAAATATTATTTAATATAATATGTAATATACATCGAGCGTTGAAAACGATTCCAGCTTTGTGATGGAGTAGAGATCGAAACAATTTTGACTTTGTTTACAATTTTCACAAATGTTTATAGTTCAAGGATAATTTATATGAATTAGCGAAAATGAATATGTATAAATGAATCGTAACGTATTAATGGCTTTTTATGCTATTTAATATAAATAAATACTTCTATAGGAATAATTTATCAATTATTGATACTTTTATTAATATCAATATTAAAAGAAATCATTCATTTATGAGAATAATTTCTCTATTATTAATGTGAATGAATAAAAATGAATCATTTATTCAAAACGAGCAATCGTATAAATATTTTTTTTAGCTATACTAAAGACCTTCCTTTTCCTAAAAATATAAAAAATCTATCAATCAAGGTAATTCGAGTTTTATTGAAATGGAATGACTTTTCGATTTTTTACACACTTTACGGAAGCTGCGATATCATCAATTTAACGGCGATATCTGTCTACTCATTTCACATACTATTGTTTTACAAAACACTCGAATCTGTGTCGGAAAAAAGCTCCGACGAGAATTCCCACAGTCAATTTCGAATCGAGTCACTATTCGCTCTGCACAACAGCCGTAATAAAAAAAAATAAAAAAAAACAAAGCAGATGATAAATCATACGACGGGAGCTTTTCAGAATTTTTATCCAGCAATTCACAGCTCCGACAACCCCGCAATAAAAGCACCGATACTTTTATTCCGAGGCTGAACCGTGTCCTCTCGGAAAAAATGTTTGCAGTTCAAAAAATTTCTGAGTAATTCCTCCATACTATGCAATTATTAACAATCAAATGATTGACGTTCCCAACACTTTATCGAAATTCGATGCTTTTCTTTCAAATTTGAATTCTAGAAATGGCTCGCTTCTGAATGAAAATGTACGTAAAAAAACGAATCGTCCTAAATAAGGATGAGAGCGGCACGACTCTGTAGCACCTGCGAGCTTCGTTACTTCGTTCCATCTTATTTTTCGGTCTTCAACGTCAAGCACACGCGCGCAGAGACATGTGCAGGATGGGCGATTACCTACCCTAGCTATAAAA
>OZ010720.1:13313256-13515530 GCA_963932345.1 Ophion ventricosus | reverse complement strand
GCCCCCCCTCTCCGTAGACACTAAACGTAGCTTTGAAATGTATCAGCATATACACAAATGCGTCGTACGTCGATTCTTTTGATTTTGATGAGAATATTTCGTGGGTCATCTTTGTCGCGGCTTCCTTTAGATCTGACGACGTGCATTGGAGCCCCTCATAGCTGCTATGTTTTTGAATATCACTCATTGTTTATTTTATTTTTTTTATTAATGATTTATGTCGCGGCGAAATCGACGATGCTTTGTCGCGGTAACACGTGAAAGTGAGGTTGTGTTTCTTCCCGCAAATAATGCCTCAGCGTACACAATAATTCCTTGACCTAACGACTGAGGGCAGCACCTAACGACCGCTAGCTGTCGTACAGGAACGTTTCACAATTTTTAAATCGTAGGACGTAAAGTACCTCTTTTACGTACCGTTTACACGCACGAAGAAGGGAGGAAAACATGGTTGTGGTATATAAAAAAAAAACGCAACTATTAGCTATATAAAATAATTTTTATTTTTCATAAATATATTATAACTTTATGAATCTTTACGATGGTGGAATGTTTTTTCTCTGTGAAGCATCGGCTAAGAAAGTAAAAAAAAAAATGTTTTGGCGAACGGTTATAGTAAAAGTATAGCGGGTAAGGTTCCGAAAACCCTCCCCCGCCGATCGAGCTGAAATTTTGCACAGACCTCCCTTTTAATATTTTAAGACTATATCTGCTACGTCTCACAATCAGTTCTTGCTATACCTATATATGTTATCGCGCGCTTCGCTTTGTCCGGATCTTCACCTAGCTTACGCGGATGCCCTCAACCACCATACGCTATAAGGACGGCTCGAAGGCTTGCTAGGAGGGTCACTGCTCGACCCAGCGCTCACTTTTTATTTATACCGCCTTCGATTTTGGTTCGTCTTCCTTTCTTCACGGTGAATGCAACGTACAATTTGTACAAATTGTCGTCTATTTCAAACGACCCTCCAATGGCTTTGGCACATAGAACTGATACCATCAACGCGGTTTTGCTCGAAGCCTAAAAAAGATATGACGTTGCATGAGGATATTTCTGTAGTTGGCGAGTTCCGATGCAAAAAATAAAACAATTTCTTTGGTCACGTTGTAACGGTATCAGAGCACACGTGGTTTGAGAGATGCCACATTTCTGCTGAAGCGTGCATCCTATAATCATCTATTGCTTTGCCATGCATATGACCTTCGAGCAAACAATCCGAGAAAGCTCGATTGTAGAAAATCGTCAAATTTCTCGGGAAACAGTCGCCGACCGATTCTTTTTTTTTGTATAGAAGTTTGTTTGATCGCCCTAGACAAAGGATTCAAAGAAGTTCTGCTAGAGGGTATTGGGGAAGTCGTAGAAATCGACGAATGCAAGATTGGCCGGCGAAAATACGACCGACGCGTCGACGTTGTGTAGATGGTCATTGGATTCTGGGAATGAGTCACCGTGGCCTTCGCGAAAGTTTTCGATTGGAAGTGTGCCTTGAAAACAAAAAAGACCATGATACCGTTATCCAATTGATCAAGAATCATGAAAACCCTAAAATAATATACACTATTAAAAAAATAGACAAACCAGTTTAGCCTATAAATGACCCAAAAAAACTTACACTATTCCAAAAACTCCGAATAAAATTTCAACTGTGAAATAACTTCAAAAAAATACAACTATTTTAGAAACCCAAAAAATATTTGAACTATAAGGAACCAAAACAGTTAACACTTTCTAAAGAACCCAACAAAATTCGTTTTTTGAGCGGCCGTAACTCGGTGAAAAATTACCGAAAAGAATTAACCGAATTCTGTCCCTAATTCGGGACAGAATTCGGGAACGAACATTTTTTTAATGGAAATCCGTTTTAGCCAAGTGGTTTTTGGAAGAGAACCTTCTTCTCCTATAATTTTATTTTTGGGAAACTCACATAATTTTATTTTTGCCCCATCATTTCACCGGGCTATTTTCAGCCAAATGAAAAAATGCATTTTTTTTTATTTCGCGCGGTCATTAGTGCCGCGAACACTAGACGAAGAACTGCACAAAACGGAGAGCGCGATCTCATATATAGGTATTGCCAGAACAGAGACGTAGCAGATATAGATATAGTTGGCGCGCTTTAAAATAAATAACTTTAAAATTCAATAGGTCGAAAACTATTGCGAGTCCCCAAAAATCCTTTTAGGGGTTTTCTTAAAATATTACAAGAAAGGTCTGTGGAAAATTTTAGCTCGATCGGAGGGGGAGGGTTTCCGAAACTTTATATCCAAAGATTATTTTTATACCTATTTTTTTAGCTAATTAAAATTATAACTATAGAACTATTAAATAAAAAAAAACGTATTTTTCAAATTTCATGCTCATGCAGACACATTAAATGCATGGTTCCCATAAAATGTACAGTGCCTGCAATTAATGCCTGGACAAGCTTATACTGGCGCTCTGTGAAGTTACCGTCATTGGTCGATTTTCGAACGAATTTCAGATTGATGTGTCACGAGTAATTTCTAACCCGTAAGGCGATATCACCTCGGGAAAAAATGACAGCGCTGAGATGTCGCACAGTGGGGCAGAATCCCAAAAAGCTGGCCAAAAGTCAAATTTTTGAGTTGTATATATTCGTCTATATATGTTCAGATCTTGTTTACTGATAGTCCTAGGACGAAATTCCGGACCGGGCAGGTTTATACCTGCTCTAGGGTCGCCTCGACATCAGTCGACATTCAGCCGCCGCGTCGCAGCGGTAGCGTGAAGGCAGTCATCCAAAGTGTTGAAAGGACGAAAATTATGAATGCGAAATCGAAAAAAAAGAACAGACAGAATCCATTTCAAAATAAATATAAAATATTAATACGATAAGTAATAATATCCGGAACAACAATAATAACGCACTGAAAAGTGAAGAAAAAATAAATTTAAAACAGACACGAAATATTTTCTTATTGCATTATTGTATTAAAAAGATTTATTGTATGAGTATGCAGTAAAGTTTTTGAGAAACAAGTTTCGTATCTCAAGTCAATCTCGGTTTATATCAATGTTTTTTACAGCTCGAAATTAATCCAAGTGCGAATGAAAGTGGTCCTTCTTTGTGGAATAACGTGTACAATTCGAAAATATTGGATCCATTTCTTTTCGTAGCCTAGTGCAATGGTAGCGGTTAAAACGCTCTTTGAAGCATTGCGGAGCGTATTTTTTTTTCTTAATTATTTAAAGGAACCGAATACAAATATTGTTAATATGATTACAATAAACAAACATTATTTGAATACATCGTCTTGACCATTGGAATCATCTCGATACTGAAAAAAAATGATTGTATGTGTGTTGTTCAAAGTTTAAAAATAATAAATGTCGAATCTCATGTAAATCTCTGTATGAATTGATGTTTTTTACAGCTGGGAATTAATCCGAGTCCGAGTGCACGTGTTCCTATTGTATAATAATATCTACAATCAGTAAACATAGCGCGCAACATTGGATTTGTTTATTTTCATAGTCCACTGCAGCAGAAGTAGTTCTCAAACGCTGTTTTCGATATCAAGGGAGGTGAATTTTTCAAAGCCACTCACAGGAAACGAATCCGAACACTCTGGACATTATTTCGATAATCAAACATAAAACATGATTTAATTAAATCGTCTTTCATATTGGATTCGTCTCGATCTTATAAAAAACATTTATAGTATGCGTATTTGTCAACGTTAAAAAAATCAATGTCGAATCTCATGTAAATCTCTGTTTGAATCGATGTTCTTTTACAGCTGGGAATTAATCCGAGTCCGAGTGCAAGTGTTCCTATTGTGGAATAATGTCTACAATCAGTAAACATCGCGGGAAACATTGGATTCGTTTATTTTCATAGTCCACTACAGCAGAAGTTGTTTTGAAACGCTGTTTTCGATATCGAGGGAGGTGAATTTTTCAAAGCCACTCACAGGAAACGAATCCGAACACTCTGGACGTTATTTCGATAATCAAACATAAAACATTATTTAAATAAATCATTTTTCATATTGGATTCGTCTCGATCCTATAAAAAACATTTATTTTATGCGTATTTATCAACGTTAAAAAAAAATCAATTTCGAATCTCTTGCAAATCTCTGTTTGAATCGATATTTTTTACAGCCGGGACTTAATCCGAGACCGAGTGCAAGTGTTCCTGTTATAAAATAATCTCTATAATCATAAAATATCGCGCTAAACATTGGATTTATCTATTATCATAGTCCTCTGCACCAGTAGTAGTTCTGGGAAGCTATTTTCGTATCGAGGGAGGTGGATTTTTAAAAATCATTCACAGGAAACGAATCCGAACACTATGAACGCGATTTCGATAATCAAACATAAAACATGTTTGATTGTCGAATGTTTAACTTTTACTCGGACTTGGATTAAATCCCAACTGTAAAAAACATCGATTCAAACAGAGATTACATGAGATACGACATTAATTTTATTTAACCTTGATAAATACGCATGCTACAAATGTTTTTTTATAGGATCGAGACGAATCCAATATGAAAAAAGATATATTTAGATCATGCTTTATGTTTGATTATCAAAATCACGTTCACAGTGTTCGGATTCGTTTTCTGTGTAGGAATTCTAAAAATTCACCTCCCTCCATACGAAAATAGCGTTTCAGAACTACTACTGCTGCAGTGGACTATAAAAATAAGCAAATCCAATGTTTTGCGCGATGTTTTCTAATGGTAGAGATTATTCCATAACAGGAAGACTTGCACGCGGACTCGGATTAATTCCCAGTTGTAAAAAACATCGATTCAAACAGAGATTTACATGAGATTCGATATTGATTTTTTAACGTTGATAAATACCCATACTATAAATGTTTTTCATAGGATCGAGACGAATCCATTATGAAAAACGATTTATTTAAATCATGCTTTATGTTTGATTATCGAAATCACCTTCACAGTGTTCGGATTCATTTCCTGTGAATCATTTTAAAAAATTCACCCACCTCGATACGAAAATAGCATTTTATATTCCCTGCAGCAGTATACTGCTGCAGTGGACTATGAAAATAAACAGGAACACTTTCACTCGGACTCGGATTAATTCCCAGGTATAAAATCCTCGATTTACACAGAGATTTACATCAGATTTGACATTGATTTTTTTAACGTTGATAAATACGCATACTATGAATGTTTTTTATAAGATAAAGACGAATCCAATATGAAAAACCATTTATTTAAATCATGCTTTATGTTTGATTATCGAAATCACGTTCACAGTGTTCGAATTGGTGCCCTGTGAAGGATTTAAAAAAAATCACCTCTCTCGATACAAAAATAGCGTCTCAGAACAACTACTGCTGCAGTGGACTATGAAAACAAACGAATCCAATGTATTGCGCGATGTTTTCTGATTGTAGAGATTATTCCACAACAGGAACACTTTGATTCGGACTCGGATTAATTCCCAGCTGTAAAAAATATCGATTCAAACAGAGATTTACATGAGATTGGACATTGATATTTTTAAATAAATTGACCATCGACCCAGCGCTGGCTCAGTTTCAAACTTGATTGGCCAATGCTCGGCAAAAATGCTTGCGCCAGACATGAAAATGTGACTTGCGGTCGACGCTCGGCAGCCAAATGTTGGCTACGATGCCTAGACCACGACTGCCCCATGTCGAAATTGACCATCGACCAAGCGCTGGCTCAATTTCGAATTTGATTGGCCAACGCTCGGCAAAAATGCTTGGACCAGGCATGCAAATGTGACGCGCGGCTAACGCTCGGCAGCCAAATTTTTGGTTTCCAAGCACAGATACGGCCAAAATGTTGCCGTATCGGTGCCTGAAATGAAAAAATAAATAAGTCAACAAATTATGAATAAAAATATTCTGATAGTATTTTTGTTTCTATATGCTTTATTTATATTACTGCATATATGATCATTGGATTAATGCGTGTTTGGCCTCATTAAAGTTTTTATCCTAACGTCGGGTATCAAACCTACGTCTTCTAATTCTAGAGCTGAGTGCGCTACCTATTCAGCCATCCTAACACTTGTGTAAATTTCCTTTTTTTCGCTCCTTACTCTTCTCATTTAAAAAAGATGTCTATAAGTGGGCAAACGTTGAAATTTGCATCTTTGCAATCTAACGAAAATTAATTCTTTTTGACTGCTGATTTTTTTTGTCTATTTAGGCCGTAAAAATAACTCAACCGTTTTTACGTATTTTTATTAGAGCCTTAGTTTTCAGCCGAGCCAAGAGTTGGCGCATGTTTTCTGTTATGATATAGCCGAAGCTGACTCTACAGTTAAATTATGCCCGGGCTGTAGAGGCCCGTTAGCTGGTGCGAGTTCAGTAATGTTGGTTCTTCGAGCTTTCAAACAACAGTTGGGTCTGTTCTGTACCATCGACACCCAGATAGACACATTTAGCTCATATTGGCATCATATGGGCATTATCTATGATGCATAGAAATTAACACAGCTATGTGTCGCTTATGAGTGCTCACCTTCAGGTCATATTTGCATCACATGACGATTCATGATAATACATCCAATTAAAGCAAAGTTGCTCTCACGCGAGTATGCATACAATGAATTCATCAGCACTATCAAAATCGGATCACGAATATTCAACAATAAGGGAGTGCATATGGGGTTCATATTGGTGTCACAGGATGACGTAAATGTTGTATTCATATGGAGCTCATATGAGCGTCACGACGTGAAGAAATTTTAGTGCTCATATGGAGCTCATATGGGCGTCACGGCGTGACGCAACTACGTTGTGCTCATTTGGAGCTCATATGGGTGTCACGGCGTGACAAAATTGTAGTGCTCATATGAAGCTCATATTGGCGTCATGACATGATACAATTGTTGTGCTTATATGGACTCTAGAGGGCGTAACCCGTACTACGACACTGTACAGGCGGTCGGATCTGTGCCCGAAATGAAAAAATTAATAAGTCTACAAATTATGAATAAAAAAAAATTCTGGTAGTATTTTTCGTTTCCATATGCTTTACTTATATTGCTGCATATAGGATAATTGGATTAAAACGTGTTCTCTGCCTCACTAAAGTTTTTGTCTAGCCTCGGTTTCGAACCTACGTCTTCTAATTCTAGAGCTAAGCGCGCTACCTACCTAACCATCCTATCACTTGTGTAATTTTCCTATTTTTCGCTCCTTACTTTTATCATTTAAAAAAATGTCAATAAGTGGGAAAACGTTGAAGTTTACATTGTTGCAATGCAACGAAAATTAATTCTTTTTTACTACTGAATTTTTTTTGCCCATTTAGGCAGTAAAAATAACGCACGTTTTTACGTATTCTTTCTATAGTTTTACGACTTCAACGCTTTTGATGATGATGAAAATAAACGAATAACTTCATTTATTATTACATGTATCATATAAAATGAATACCTTGTTGTCCTTGCTAAATATTTTAGTGATGTAAGAAAGCCATCCAGATGCATTAAAAGGAATGATGAAAAAATGTTCAATTTTTGAAGAAGGTACAATACATCCATTTGAATAAAAAAAAACACCAAATTCTTAGAAATTAATTGTTATTGAAATTTTATTTCACTATATCGTACTTACTACCGCCGTTGTATAGCGCACATAGGAAGTATTACTGAAAAACATGCATATCGCCGTCATATTGCGCTCATCGAATGTATCACTGAGAAACATGCATATCGCCGTCATATTGCGCTCATCGAATGTATCACTGAGAAACATGCATATCGCCGTCATACAATGTATCACTGAGAAACACGCATAACGCCGTCATATTGCGCTCATGGGATGTGTCACGGAGAAATATGCATATTGCCGTCATATTGTGCTGATCGAATGTATCACTGAAAACATGCATATCGCCGTCATAGAATGTATCACTGAGAAACATGCATTTTACCGGAATATTGCGCTCATGGGGTGTATCACTGAGAAATATGCATATCGCCGTCATATTGCTTCCATGGCATGTCTACTACCAGTGCTAACCCAGTGAATACACCAACAAAAATCATTGGATCACTACCATATGACGTCTATCTGCAAATATCCATTGCAGAATTTAAATTTGTCCTCTTATGAGTTCATCTTGTAGTCAATGGATGATGCATTTCGAAACGACAAATTTAAGTCTCGATGTATCTCAAATCCAAGGTACTGAATGAGCTCATGAAATGTATTCACCAACGTAAACGAAATTGCGTTCATGTAGAGTACAATTCATGAGAGCAATTGATGTTACCATAGTGAGTACACACCAAAATGTCTACACATGACTTCAATATGACGTAAAATTTGCGGATATTAATTGCGGACACTTGAGCACAGCGATATGAGTTCGACGTGCTCTAAACGCACGATGCATTTGTAAACGACATATTAAGATCAAAATGTTTTGTAAATGCATGATACTAAATGAGTTCATGGCTTTGCATCACAACATGTAGCCAATATGCTGTAAAATTTGCTTCATCAATTGTATGCACGCTGTGATAATCATGACTGTCTATCTGGGCATGCTAACGTTTGGGCCAGTTTAGAATACCGAAGCATATTATTCACTACTGGGCCAAGTCTTAGCCGATTGTCCACAAACGGTCGAGCCAGCGTTGGCTCTGGCGTTGAGCCAGCATTGGGTCTATCCTGTACCATCTACATGCTGACGTTTGGGCCTGTCTAGAATACCGAAGCTTGGTATCTACTACTGGGCCAAGTCTCAACCGATTGTTCACAAACGGCTGAGTATTGGAATTGCTACATGGATTACTTTGATCTTCCCGATCTCTTTCGATTTGACTGATTATCAGTTTTCATTCGTTTAACTCCATATAAGCTCACGTTTTTTTGGCATTTTCTTAGACCCATAAACATGATTTCTGCGCTTTTACGTAGAATTGATATTGTACACGTTTTCATTATTCGTACGAACAATTAACGCAGATTGACGATTAACAAAAAAGAACTCTAAAAATCGTGTTTACAAGAGTTACACGTTACATTGTTGCTTCTCAAGTAATGCTCGGTTATACGACCTTCGGGACACTAGAGGTCAACACTTTAGTGTATGGCGAGCATTATTTGAAATAATGAAACGCGTAACTACTGTAAGCAGATTTTTAGAGTTCTTTTTTGTGAAACCGCCAGTCTGCGAAAATTTCTCGTACGGATAATTTTAACGCGTAAAATATGAATTATACGTCAAAACGCGGAAATCATATTCGTGAATATAAAAAAAAAAATGCCAAAAAAACGTGAGCTCATATGGAGTTAAAGGAATGAAAACTGAGAGTCAGTCAAATCGAAGGAGATCGGGAAGAACAAAGTAACCACACTTCGGCCGAATCGAATATTAGTGAGAAGTGCTCTTAAAAATTAACGAAAAACGTCATCTGATTCGTACGACGTACAAATTCAATTATGTAGTTCTCCTCTTGATATTTTCATTAAAACATCTTTGTTTCAAAGTAACAGCAATAAATTAATGAGACAAATCATCGACTATCAACCAAAAATAGCGATACAAAAAATTTTGGAAAAAATTCTCAAAAAAATGTAGTGATTCCAAAATAACAAAATACTTTTTACTCCTTAGACTAAATATTCCAAACGGCATAGTTATCAAGTTACGCCGCACAATGCCAGCTTTTCAGAAATCTGCCGTTTTTTTTTTTTCAAGAAAAAACTAGTTAACCCGGCGAAAAAAATCGCAAAAATTTGTTTAAAAAACGAAACTAAAGCTAACGGTGTCCCCTTCAAACATCGCATCACTAAATTGCGAGATTACTATTTTTCAAACTCCAGCACACGATTCTGTAAAGTGCGAAAGTTGTGAAAAACCGGCATGTGCAAAATTATGTACCGAGTACAAGAAAAAATTGCAAAAATAAAAATAAAAAAGCAAAATGAATCTGGCTTTGTCCGCTTCGAAACTCCGTTTGGTAAATTGGTTTACGATTTTTTTTCGCCGAGATATTCAATTTTTTGACGGATAGAAAACTTAGAGGGTGCCTAATACTTGTGATCAAGGCTGAACATACACGCACACACACACACACACACACACACACACACACACACACACACACACACACACACACACACACACACACACACACACACATATATATATATCTATATATATATATATACATATATATTCACACAATCTATATCCAGCATCGCGGCTTATATCCTCTGTCCTAACTGTAGGTACTGTGTCCTACTCGTTAAAGGGTTATTGCGCAGGGGCACGCTGCCGGAACGGGGATGGCTCTTGTGGCGTTGGTTTCGCCATAGTTTCATGGATAGCTACTACAAGCCACGAAGCCAAGGGAACGACACGACGACAAGGAGGGAACGCGGACGACTACGACGAGGATACTGAGCTCGCAATGGGTACGGTGGTGTTCCAGATGTGGATGGCAACGCGCGAACAAGCGGCCGTGCACACAGCTACGAAGGTTCTCCGCTTATATAGGGTGGTAGTTTAGCACAAAATGGAAGACGCGGTTACCCCGTTTGACGATCTATATACACATATATATGTATAAAGTTGGTCGATGTAAATCAGTATCAGAATTACGAGCCCTGGAATAATTATCGTGTACAAGGGAGTCCGTACGGATGAGGCAATGAGAAAATACGGGCCGGATGGGATACCGAGACATTTAGCAATCTCGAAAATTCTACACGAACATTATAGTCCGTTCCTGTGATGCAGAAAAATACTTTTATCGGACGGTCAAATTTAACGCATTATCGATTTTGGTCACATGATACATATCCAAGCGAATTAATACGCGAGTAGCGTAAGCAGTTTGCTGGTGATTTGAAAGGGAATGAATAAATTTGAAAAAATTTTGAAGCAGTATTCTAGTCTAGAGGCGTAATTTTCGGGCTCGATAAAAATATATATATATTTTTTTAGTATCCATTTGTTACAGTATTTTTATCGATGTTTCAAAAACTCACCAAAAAAATGTTGTGCTAAAAGAATAAAAATTGTAAGAGTTATGGGCCTCTTAAATATGGCCGTGAAACGGGTTGAGGCGCTTGACATGATTCCAAAGCTCCCATTTATCTGAAACAGAAATAGAAACAATTTTCTTGATCAATGAGAATATTATTATAGCAGGAAACAACGAGAAAAAATTTTAGCATTGTAAATGCTTTTAAGACTTTGATGGTTGTTGAGGTAGGCTGAGTATAGGGTCTGAGTTAACTGGATGTCACACAAAAATAACGCTACCCCCACTCCACTGCCATTGTGTGGTAGTAGAGTGGGGGAGCTGCAACACGCTGAATGTGTTGCAGCGTGTTGCAGCTCCCCCACAATTCCAGCACAGGCCACAACAGGCGTGACCGTGGGAACGGTCACGCCTGTTGTGGCCTGTGCTGGACTGCCGTCGCCCGTCCGATCCATCGGGAGTCGGTAAGTTCAAAGGCGCGGCGCGGCGTGGCGCGAGGGACTTGTCGTTGCCTATATAGGTGCGTCAGTTCTCGTTAATTTTGTCTGCGGCCGTACTATGGAGTGGACGAAAGCGCTAACATTCGAGTTTTTAAATCTTTACGAAAATGAACAAGCGCTTTAGAATAGCTCGTCGCTCCAATATAAAAATAAGAACGATGTCCATGATGCGTGGTTACGGATAAAAAGTAATTTTAAAGATGAAACAATACCTATCACGGAATTAAAAAAGAGAAAAGTGTACTTGATGTCGACATACAAAAAATTAAAAGGAAAAATCAAGGATTCTATGAAAACGGATAGAGGCACCGATTATATTTATGAACCGGAATGGCCATTCTACAACATAATGGCCTCTGCTTTCGTTTTGCTTGGTTTATCAATTGTTGACCACTGAATGAAACCACAGCGGCTGCACACGCAGCCATGCGCTCCATATCGCTAGACATGTTGGAATGGCGAAAACAACAGGCCGATTCGGGCCGACACACGCCGTGAGAATTGCTCAGCGCAGGGCGCGATCGTTCGCGCAGGCCTTGACAGGCGTGCCAAGATCTGGCTCGGCCTGTGATATGACGGGCCGTGAGACGCTAGCTTTACATGTACTATCATCTGTGGTTAAAACTGTTGGTTTTAACCACTGTCTGTGGTGCTGAAACTGTTTTTTATTACCTGAAAAGGCTGATTACATTTTCGATGCCATGAAATAGTTGCACTTTGTGTAATATCTGTGGATTTTTTAAAGGCGACTGTCTGAAAAAAATAAAATTTTCGCCTATTTTTTTCAAAGTTTTTAATTCCTTTTCTATACTAATAATAATAATTTTGCCATGCCCTAGGTAGGGACGATAGGAGGATATATACCGAAGGTCTATATCAAATTTTAAGTCGATCGGTTATCTAGAACTAGAGATTTTATGTCAACCAGGCTAAAAAAAGTAGTTTCGAGAAAAACGCGTTTAAGGTATTACTGGATGAACCATCGGATAAAAGTTATTCCAAAATGGGCGAATCGTGGATTTACAAGTCTAGATCATGTCGTACATGTACAAATAGCTAATTTGTACAAATACGACATGATCCTTACAAAAAGCTATTTTAATAAAAAGTTAACACTGAGACATCTGAATTTTCCACTTTCAATAATAATTGAAGTAAAATTCGATCATATTGGCGTGTGCTTGCTGAGGTTTTTTCCGTGAATGTACGTCTGTTTAAACCATCCAACAAAAAAATTTCTCAATGTTTAAATTTAATTAATACGTTCAGATCATCTTATTATTATTAATAATTACCCAAAATCTCAATTGATATTCCGTTTTCCAATGATTGCTATTAATTCATCTTTAAAAAAAGGCGATACTCCTCATTACTTTAATTAATTTTTCGACAATTACTCGGTCGATTTATTTAAAACTTCGCATAATCAATCGCTTGATCCTAAATCTTGATGATATAATATTTTCAGAATTTGAGGCGACTTCGTTACATTCGTTTTACAACCATTAATGTCTGCAGAAGCTGCTTTCCCATAAGGGAACGTGTTAAATTCATATGTTTATAACTACCAAATTATTGAGTGAACAATTCTAAAATAATTCATGTATTATTATTCTATCAAGAACTATCATTTCTCAAATTTTCGAAAATGTTTGCAATTTTGCAATATCCATCCAGTAATACCTTAAAGCCTTAAGCAACTCTAGAGGCCACAAAAGGGCATATTTGGTGTTTTTTTTCAGTGAAGCCATAAAATTCATCGGAATTACAAAATAGGGATTTTATTATACACGTAATTGGCTATACACAATTATTTTTTCACAGCGATATATATCAAAATGGCGACTGTGCAGTATTTTAACGATGATGCCTTGATTTCTGGAAGTTCAACGGCCGGACCAACAGCTCCTATAATTTTTGAGTTATGATGAGACACTAAAGTTTTTTCGATTAATATAAGAATAGATATAGAAGTATGTAGGATTTATTTGATATATTTTTTTTGTGAAAATGGCACATTTCTAAAAAAAAAAGTATAAAATGCCATGAGAAAATCGTCAGAAAATTGTTTATAAAAATGGAACTATGCAATATAATTTTAAAAAATCCTACATAGTGCCTCAGAAAATGTAATTTTAAATATACAATTAAAATTTCAAGTGAATCGGTTGAAATTTCTTTGAGTTATGAGTCCGGCCGACTTGAAAAAAATAATTTTGTGATAAACGCTTTTAAAGTTAGTAGTCACGACATGAACTAAGAGGGGTTGCGCTATAATTCGAAAATCGAGTACTTAGAGATTTTTCACACCCATAATCTTTTGGAATATAATTTTATAGGTACTAAGGTAGATTTTTAACAAAAAAAAATCGTTTTTTGGAAAATCCTAGAGTGGCCTAAGGCCTTAAACTTTTGAGTGTAATTTCAGACATCAGCAACTTTCTAAGCGGTATAATGGCATATGATACTTATGGTACATTGTATCAATCGGCCATGCCTGCCTCGTAAAGGGTGCCTTCCTCGACTTCGAAATGATTATTTTCTGAAGCTCGTTCTTCCATACAAAAAGTTCTAGCTTCCTTAGAATCTTCTGATTGTCCGATTCGCGCCGGTGCGGCCTCTTAATCCGGCCGTACTCAAATCGCTATAACTTTGTAAATATTGGGAATCTCGAAATTTCCTTTTGCGGACATATTATTAGGGCGTCATTCTCAAGAGTCTTTAAGAAAATACAAGAAAATAGATTTTTAAAAATTTCTAGACTAGAATACAGCCGTAATTGCAAAGAAAAAAAAACGGGAATGGAATACTTTTAATCGGACGAGTTGATTGCACAAGGAGTGTTGCTCGAATTTTTCGAGAGTCGCTTTGGAACACCGTGCACACTTGTACATGCTGGGTACGAAGTGATTCACAGCTATCAGGGTTCCCTCAGCATATAGGGTGTACTATTGCAAACAAAACACTTCTTTATTAAATGTTGCGTGAGAAAAACTGGCCGAGATATTCGCGTCCAAAATTCGAGGCTGAGTAAGCAACGGCACTTTTTTTTCTGCAAGTATTAAATAATAAACAGCAATTATTGAATCGTATTATCAATTTGCAAAGCAAGCCTCCGTGTTAATTATTGTTTGGCGAAACGAAACGTTTTGTGACAAAAAATTCATTTGTTAGAACGTAGATTGAATTCCTCGCTCGATCCGGCTTCCGCATCCCGTGCGTTAGCAACTACTTGTGACATTGTTTACTCCTTAAACTTTTGACGTGAATATCTCGGCCAAATGTTGTCGCACGACAATTTTACAAAAGCATTTTGCTCGCAATGGCACATCCTGTAGGCTCACAAAGTGAAACCTAATAGTTGTGAGTCACCCTGTATATCTACGACCAAGGTAACTCGTGCGGAACAGAAGTTTGCGTCAAACGAGTTGTTCTCCATTGCTTTTGTTCGAACATACGTGCAAATTGTTTATATATGGATATATATGCAGATATTTGCAAGTAAATTTGTGCACGTCAAGGCAGCTCGAGTCTTCTTTTTTTTTTACGAATCGAGCTAAATTCCAACGTCACGCTCGGCATAGAAACATCGTCGATAGGCTGTGATTGTTAATTGAATCTGAAAGCTTCGAAGCGCGCACATTCACCCTCTATCAATGAATTTCTTGATTAATTTTTTTGCATTTTTATTTTCCTTTTGCACGTTTTTTTTTACCAACTCTTTTTTCCCTCCATCTCGTCACGCCGTTTTTCACATGACGTTTATGGGGGTTTTTTTTTCTGCCGGGGACTATCAGCGTTATCGGAAAATTTGTAACGGATTTCAGTTGAACACTCGATGCGAATGAGTGCTTCGATCGTTGCAGAACGAGAATACTTTTCGAGTATTCGTTATAATCCTCCCTTCACACTTGCGGCTCTTCGGTGAAAGTGAGAGGGCGGAAGAGGGTCCAGTCAATGTAAAAAAAAAATCTCATGTCCATAATTGAATATTTGACTGTGTGCTATTGCATGTTCTTTATTGAATGACTTAATCTACCTTGAAATTCATGTTTTGTTTTTGCACAAACCAAATTTATATTTTATTGCGAAAGTAATAGATGCAAGGCTCCCTTTTTATACGGAGGATTGGCGTGCCTATATATGAATTAGTGCAATATTGAACGACAAAAAATGAACAATAATGATAATAGGAAAACATAGAAAATCAGAAACATATTAAAGAAAAAATATATATGTATGATTACAAAAAAAAAATGAATCAAGGAAGGGAAAGCTATTGGGTGAACAGGGGTATATTAGAAGAAATAAACGAAACATGGGCCAGGATGAGGTGTGGAAGTGCCGGCAGAGAGAAACAAAAACGGACTTAAGGAAACAGCGTGTTGGCTTTGTAAAAAATCAAAGGAAACGCTGGTACACATATGCAGATGAAGCGAGGGAAGGTCAAAGATAGGCGGAGCTACCGCGGAGAGGGTAGGAATCTGCGGCGGTGTTGAGCGTTAATTAATTCAATTTTCAATCAGTTAATTAATTGACTAAAAAAGTAATTACAATGAATTTAATTGCAATTAACATTAATTTCAATTCACTATCAATTGCATATTACAATTCATTTATTTGGATTAATCTAAGTAAATTGCAACTCGCAATTAAAACAATTGCAATTAACTTTTTAATTGTTCTAAGAAAAAATAAAAACTAACATTTAACCTATTCAACTTTACAGATTTCAGATACGACATGTGTGTTTGGGTTTTGTATACTGTATTGTAAGTATATTGTACGTATATACTCCGCGCTTATTTCTCAACGATGCTTACTTTCCCGCACTAGTGCGGAAAAAAATCTATTTATAGGTCACTTTACCGCATTGATTCACGAAAAAAAGAATTTTTTCACGGTTGATAGTTTTTTGTTCTACGATTTTGGACCGATTGAACAAACTTGAATGTAGCGAAATTCATGTGATATGAAACGTCAACTTATCACACATGGAGCCTAGATACCAGGAGGTCCAGCGCCAATGCAAAGGCACTGAAAAAAGCGTCCCCAAAAATGGCTCGAAGTGATGGCGCTGGGGTGCAGCGGCACCTACATATATAGTAATATATTGGTCAACGAGGTGAAAGTGATCGGATGAGTTTCTAACCTCACGACAGACCGATCGTGACATCAAACGTCGAAATTTCCGCCGATTAATTTCCTCATGACGGCTTGAAAAAAAAACTCAAAAGCGAGAAAAGATGAGTCTTTTGTTTAAGCATATTTAATATTCCGGCTGAAAACTTTATCGCCTGTAGAGTAACTTATTGTATAATTCGTGACAAAAGTAACTTCCTTGTTCACTGAGAGTACGGATAGGAATAAATTCTTTTTTATTGTAGATATTACAAATAATATAGCATATTCGATAATTTAAAACTATTGTAAGTATTTTATTCTTGTTGCTGCTATGCGTTTGTTCTGCTGCTATTGTTCTTTATGCGTATCAATCACCGTAGCACTTCGTCGTAAATTTTATTATACTTTGACACTTAACACGAATGAGGGCTAGGTACATCAGCTGTGATCTGTTTAGATCGCACTCATGTTTAGCGTATATCTATATACATAGAGGTGCCGGAGCACCCCAGCGCCATCACTTCGAGCCATTTTTGGGGACGAGTTGAGAGGCCTCGCTGGACCTCCTGGTATCTAGGCTCCATGTTATCACAGTTGACGTTTGAAATGTGAAAAAAGACGAATTGTTTATGGTTATTGGTTATTGGTTTCGTTGAATCTCAAATCCCACTTTCGAGACAGTCATTGCAAAAAATAATGTATGGGACATGTGCGAAAAAAAACGAATTACATCTCGCGTAAGTTGCCGAATTCACCTTGACTTATGGTGCATTTCTCACTCGTACTCGTGCGGAATGCATCATAAGCCTTTGGCTCATGCGGCAACTTCACGCGCGATGGAATTCGTTGTTTCCCGCACTTGTAGCATAAATTACTATTTACTGTTAAAGAGGTGTCGTATACTTACAATTTCGTATTTATCTTTTCTTCGGGGAAAATTTCTTTTAAACACTCGCACGTTCTCGCCCTCTTCTACAGAAGACCCGGATTAGATGTATAATACAATTTTGAAAGTACACTGTAAAAACCAAGCGCGTTGTTTCAACACGTTTCCCGTGTGTAATCTTGTCGCTCTTTTCGACACGGTAACTCGTGTGTTTGAGGTAACGACACATCTTACGCGTGTTGTTTCAATACACTTTAGGCGCGTAAACGCTTGTCGCCATTTTCAACACGTTTAAAATATATCGAAGCCTAAATCAACACACTTCAAGCGTGCTATTGTCGGCCATTATTCGGTTTACCTTTGTGGGACTTTCTACACGCTTCCACGCGTTTTTATTTCTGCAGCACACTTTTTGTGTGTACTTGTAGACGCTTGGGAATGATACATATGACGTCACGTAGGCGTACGTTCTAAAATAAATTAAAAAAACGCCTTTTCCGATACGGATATTTCATTCCGATGGTGTACTTACCATGTTACATGGCTTCCAGTCGTCCTGAAACAGATTCCTGCGAATGAATTTTATCATTAACCTAGCCGCGAACCTACCTACTTCTAGACCTAATGTACGTACGCTAACCATTATGCTATTTGCTACTTGAGGTTTTCTCATGATGAAAAGGGATAGTATGCGTACTTCGAACGAGGGGAGTAATTAAAACCTTTCACATTTCACACACACGAACACATATATATATATATACTTTTAACCTACATACATACATACTTTTAACCCAATAATGCTTTATGCAAAAGTGAACTATTTTGAGATATTGTTTTATTATTATTTTTTTAAAGTGAGGGTTCGGCAACTTTAAAAATTAATAAAAAAAAACGATTGTATGGAATCAAACTTAAATTATTTGTAGTTTTAAGACACAGTAACAAAAAATTATTAAAAATGAAATAAGAATGATCTGCAAACATTTTTGAATTAGGCATCCAAAAGTCTGCAAGTCTAATAATTTTCTTAATTTTCTTCAACAGAAACGTAGGTTTTATTTTAAAAATCACTAACTCACTTAAACTCATTGAGAAAACAACTACACATTATTAGCTATCCAAAGAGAATTCCATATAGCAGTTTTCTTTAATTAAAACCAATACATTTTATATTTCTATGTAAAAGACAAAAATGTCGCTTTTCACATAACGTGAGCTCTCATAACATGTAATGTTTTATGCTGAACTGTTGCATAGAATTCGTGAGCTCTGAATTTATATGCAAGAAATACAGTAATTACTTTTAAAACTGCGGAACCATTTTCCACAAGGGGTTATCTTTGCTAGGAATTCTGCTAGCGTAACTGGTCTACACAAAGAATTCTTCTAGCGTAACCAGTCTACGCAAGGAATGCTTCTAGCATAATCAATCTTCCCAAGCAATTCTTCTAGCGTAACTAGTTTACGCAAGGAATTCTTCTAGCGTAACCAGTCTACGCAAGGAATTCTTCTAGCGTAAGCAGTCTTCGCAAGAAATTCTTCTAGCGTAAACAGTCTTCGCAAGGAATTGTTCTAGCGTAACCAGTCTATGCAAGGAATTCTTCTAGCGTAAGCAGTCTACGCAAGGAATTATTCTAGCGTAAGCAGTCTTCGCAAAGAATTCTTCTAGCGTAAGCAGTCTTCGCAAGGAATTCTTTTAGCGTAACCAGTCTACGCAAGGAATTCTTCTAGCGTAAGCAGTCTTCGCAAGGAATTCTTTTAGCGTAACCAGTCTACGCAAGGAATTCTTCTAGCGTAAGCAGTCTTCGCAAGGAATTCTTCTAGCGTAACTAGTCTACGCAAGGAATTCTTCTAGCGTAACCAGTCTACGCAAATAATTGATCTGGCGTAATGAGCCTGCGCAAAGAATTCTTCTAGCTTAACCAGTCTACACAGATAATTATTATGGCGTAACCAGTCTCCGCAAAAAATACACTAAGGGATACTAACTATGCAGAGGAACAAATTAGAGTATTTTATGTTCAACCTTTGCAAAGAACAAATATGCTCTGAATTTCTATGTATGGGACAAAAATAAGACAAATGTCACTTTTATAGTAGATCACCGTTGTTCACAAAGAATTATTCTCACTTAAACTCTTTCGCACATCCGTCAATTATGTAGTGAGGTTATGAAAAATCGCCTTATTGTCATATCAACTCATTTGACGCGTGTTGTTTGTGGTACACGCGTACAAGTGAGTTGTTTTCTGACGCGTTGCGCGACGAAATGTGTCGTTCGCGTTGCGTGTAGCTGCACCAAGTGTGTTGTTTCGAAAAAAATGCGTTGATTCAACACGCTTTATGTGTGTTACAGTAAGTGTGTTCTCCGGCAATACGTTAAAATCGTGTTGATGCCAAGAATAGTAGAGAGCGTGTTGTTTCAACACGGCAAAATAAGTAAAACGCATTGTTTCAACACATTAACCAGGTTCTACACACGCTGTAGGCGTGTTGTGTGTTGTTTCAACACACCGACAACACGCTTATTTTTTACAGTGTAGTTGCTTATTATGGCGCACAATCTTCTACGGAAGACCCGGTCGCGAAATAATGATAAACAATGCTTTAAAATATTTATTCGTTCGATTTGACGTTTATGAAGATGATATAATTTTTAACTTTCATAATTTTATCGAATCACACTCTTCTACCGAAGACCCGGATTTCGGACAGCGTAACGACATTTAAAAGTTTCGATTTGGACTAAGCTAAATTTACGTCCGATACTACTGTCAAAACACTCTCTTCTACGGAAGACCTGGATCCCGAACAGTGTATCGGCGTTGAAAACTTCGGCGAAGTTGCGCACTGTTCTTTAGAACATGGGGTTTTGCTAAGTAAGATGACTTAGCAGGAGAGCTGTTTTCTAATTTGGGCATGAAAACGTTAACTATTTTCCATCTATTTTCCACTTCCGAAAATCAATAAAAATTTGATACTTTGGTTCTCTACTATGTCACCGTACTTGTTCTCTGGAAAAAGAGTTAATAGGTTCGAGCGGAGAGCTTTTGATATCATAGACGAAACGCTCTATGACACGGGGCCATGGGCATACGCTATTGTGCGCAGTTAACAAATAAGGAAAGAGTATATCTTCGCCATGGTCTAGGGATACATGTGATTGTGGAGTTTGAGAAGCAATAACATTTTGGTACGTATCTTGAATGCTTATATTTTTGGTTGTCGGTGAAAAGAAATAGAAAAAGCAGGCTCTATTGATTTCTACACGTGTACGATTATGCGGATTATACAAACAAAAAAGAATAAGAGAATAACGTCGTACGTGACAGTGTCTGATTTATTGATTTTTCATTTTTGTTATTCATTTTCTGTGTGTAATCACTTATCTATTTGTCCTATATATTAAAATTTATACGATAATGCACGCACTTTTACTTTCTCTTTTCCTCGTGACATCTAATGATTTCAATTTCTATATTTTTGCTCTAACCATTATTTATAAATATATGATTAGTCAAATACTGCACGAAGAAAATAAATTCATGATTATAATAATAATAGAAAAAAATAGAAACATGTCAAGAAAAATAAATAAATAATCAGATATGTCAGATACAAAATTAGGAAGACCAGGAATTTTGTTCGTAAATTGGAGAATGATAGTTTATTTCACTGACTCTCGCAGTGACACGGCTTACACGACTTATTTGTGACTTGATACAATAAAGTATTCGGTACAATGTAAAATTACCGGATAGCAGTGCTGGAGAGGTGGGTCACACATAACCTTTTCAAAATTCGTCTTTGTCAAACCAATGATCTGAGAAGAATGACAGTGACCCGAGATCTATACGTCTTCCATTCCACTTCTTCTAGGCCTCTATGCAACACAACACACTCGTGGATTATGCACCACGCACTACCGACTTAATTATATATAATAATCTGCATATTTCGTTTCAGATGGTAAATAAATACAAAAAAAGAAAACGCAAGGTTCGTGGAGTGCAGACGTCATGCAAACAGCAATAAATTTATGTAAAGCTGGAGAATCCATCAAAGAAACAGCCAAAAAGTTAATTTTCATGTTTTTTTCAAAATGTTACAGATCATTTTGTTAATAACTTACGTTTCCAAAGATTTCTTTGTTGTTATCCACTTTGTCTTTTTGCCGTATCCACTTTACCCGGGGGCTTGGGCAAAGTGGATACTTTGACATTTATTGTTATTTGTTTTATAGCAACTAATAAAACTAGAATTAAGGAAAATTGTTAACGCGTTTCTAAAGTTGATTAAATAAATACTAATCTTAGATAATTGTTTTGATTTTCTCTATTATACATTATCGGCAATAAACACGGAAAGCTTATGGTGTTCACTTTGCCCGGACTTCCCCTATGTTTTTGACTTTCTATTTACTTACTGTTATTACAGTAATTATGTCATTATTACGTCAATATCGTGGTTGTTACTGTAATGTCCCGCGATTTTTGGGATTCAGATTGACTTTCGAATTCGCAATATTTTACAAATTTCCCGACAAATAAAAGGAAAGGAGACCAGTTTGAGGACAGCCCATCACACGGCGTTGTTCGTTATTGGATTCCCGTCGGGGAGGCGATATGTCGAAGCAGATGTAATCGTCGCCAGACAATACGATCTTTGTCGCTAATCTTGAAAAATAAACCTTTGCTGAAAACTCTCTGTTTGGCTGGCGTACGGGGACGCCCGAGTCGATACGACCGGCGTCTGTCATCAAGTGTATGGCCCCTCAACAAAATTTAGAGCGGGATCTAATGTCATACGCCAGCCGAAAGAAAGGACAGAGCGTGCAAGGGGGAAATGCGATCCAAGTGACGGCGTTAAAAATTTCCTCGTGCTCAGTGGTTCCCTATTTTTATTGGAAGGAGATGGAAAGATGTTGTAGATCTCGGAAGTCTGGTTAATCAAACCTATTACCAAGTGCGTTGAAAGCAAAGAAATTTGGGACGAATTTCCGCAGGGGTCAGGTCACTCGTGATTGTTTGATCGTAACGATCAAATTTTTTTTTTTCCTTTTTTTTTCTTTTCGTATGCATTCAATTATATTTATATAAAATTTTCCGAACAGAACTATTTTTATGCATACTATTGTAGTACGAATACTTTTAAATAATGTGACGAAAATTTGTGAACAATACTCAGAGTGATGAATTAAGGTTTTTGAGAACCACGGTTGTGAGTCGGACTATTGTCTTATTATGTAGAAAGACCACGCGTAGTTTCTCACCGAAAAGCGTTCATGTATTTTCCTTACCGTAAGATTATTTATTAAATCATAAAAATGAGCCTACATGGCGACTCGAAACGATAGCACGAAAACTCCGGCGTTTGATAAACAAAATATCCGAATCGATCCGGCCATAAAATCAACAAGGCCCGAACCATGGGCACTTCGCCGCGCACATGACCTCCTTTATTCTCACTTCGCAGTATTTTCGAGATAAAAAAACGTAGACCCAATTCTTAGAAAGGCATCATCGATCGTAGCCCTTAACCAATCAAAAATTTCCCAAATTACTCCCCCACTCTAATTTAACCAATCATGTGAGACGACCTATGTTTTATGCACTATTCTCCAATCCCCAAGAGACGCATCACCAACGATGCGTGCCCCTACCCTCTCGGAATTTGTATCGCTTAATTCTTACGTCGTGAAAGAGGAAAATTTTTAAGTCAGTCTGCCGACCGAATGCCGAGTAGTCACTTCTTTTTGAGACTTCCATAATCGTAATTGGAGGAAAGTCTCTCAACATTTTTTCTATCAAGTCGAGTTCGCTATCTAAGGAGTCTCCGTCAATTTTCTTTTTTTTTCTTTCTTTGAAACAAGAAATTAGCCGTCGTTAATCTCTCTATAATTAGTGTAATCGCAGTCGTAGTAAAAGTCGGTTTTATAATAAGAGTTCGGAAATGTGAAAACTGTGAAAAAGAGGGGTAAAATAAAAGAAAAAGGATCAAGAGTCTAAAACTGCATTTTGACATCTTAACTACCTGGCCATCACGAATTCCTACACCGACTCACGCAGCAGGAACAATTGGGTTTCACCTATTCCGTCTCATTGGACCCAAACGAGGTAAGCAATCATGAATATTTTTCACACATGTGAGGGAAAGGATGGGGATGTTCTCCTATTTCAGCGATGTCGGACGTATCCCCAATTAGGCGCCCGATAGCTTGGAATTTATACGACATCGCTCTTTTCACCCTGACAACATTCTGATCTTATAATTGCTGATAATGTTTGGAAACCCGAGAATTTTGCTCTTCAAATAGTTCGTAATGGAACTCACCCTCTTTTTCAACTTGCAATTATTTCTCTTTATTTTAACTAAATATTTCACGTTTGTATCATATTTCTTTTTTTTTTCTTAATAACGAGTCACGGTTTATAATCGCAATTCGCACTCCCCAGCCCATCCTGAGCAATTTTCCGTAAGGTTAGGCTCGAAACAGGGCAACTTGTCCTAATATAACGCGGATTGTCCGAATAACGAGTAAAGGGGGAAATCGCTCTTCTTGACCGAGATGGATATCCGCCGGTTAGGACGTAACATTACGATCGAATATCTTAATTTGATATGATTATTTTGATGATCATATAAAATGTTTTATTATTTAATAAGCTACTACTACTATAATTATTATCATTGATTACAATCGTTGATATCATCCCTATTGAATATCATTGTCCATTGTTGTATCGTCGGGTAAAACAGTAGTTGAACCACGTTGAGCCTTTAATATGAGTTTATTAATTTTCCTTAATACAAAACAAAATTTACGTCTTATGCCTTCGCTCGTCCATCGCCATCTTTTTTTTACATTACATGTCAGCGCCTCTCGTGGCTACTGAAGAAATACACCGAGTATCGTGAGGTGAAGTTAGTGCCTCCTTACCGACACGACCAACGAACGCGAAACGGCGCGTACAATTGTAGTTGACTACTTTCCACTCTAAAAATTCTCCTATTCAATCGCAGTTACTCACAAAATGTACAAGTCGCGCTACGAGTCCACAAAGAAGAGTACTATTTATGGCAGCTGCTCGGGCATCGATACGTTAACAATAGTGAACAATTGTACATATATATTCGAATATTCGTTCCCTTGAATGCGGCATCGATAAGCTATGTCTCGCAGATTTCTTTCTGTTACGGAGTACTCACGAGACCCGTGGGATTGTAATATGCAGGAATGGGCGATCGATAATGGCACGCGCGGTTCGGTCTCCAGAGTGCAGTCTGGCAATATAAATTCCGAATGCGAGCGTAATCTTTCACATGACCCGGTAAGAAAAAAAAAGTACGACTATCCTTGGCGACGTGACATTTTATTATTATCACTATCAGGGATGTAACAATGTACAGACGGGCATATTGATAGTTGTATGTATATTGAAATCTGGGGACAGTCTCGAGTGGTGCTGGTAACAACTGCGATTCATTCAAGCATCCTCATCCTCCTCGTCGTCGTCACCACTGTCACAGTGAATTATTCCACGTTTTTCGTCTCGCTCGCCTTGTTTCTTGGCGTGTCATTTTTTGCGCATTCGATACACACGCACACACGCGCGCACACACACACACACACACGCACGCGTGCCCCACACACACACACACACACACACACACACACACACGCGCGCGCGCGCGCGCGCGCGCGCGCACACACACACACATATATATATACGGTTTTTTCTCCTCGTTTATAGCTTAAGATATTTCAATTTGAATTTAAGCCCCGCAGCGATTGCGGACTTCGTTGCGAAGGAAACAAAAAAAAGAAGTGGATCAAAATAATATAGTCAGCAAGTAGACAAAGAAAGAAAGAAAGCGAGGGGGAGAGAGAGAGAGAGAGAGAGAGAGAGAGAGAGAGAGAGAGAGAGAGATTGGTTGATTCGTTGATTGATTAGTTTATTATGCCCCAGTCGTTGAGACCCTAGGGCAAAAATTTTATACACAGCGTTAAGAGCTCTGTACAATGGTGGAAAACTTACATCTCCTTATCCTGCGAAAAGACTTACATCTATAAATACTGAACAGGTGATTCATACAGGTGAAACTTATTTCTAGTTGTACAATAATGCAGTATCAACGCTGGTTATCACCTTTACTTAATGAAAAGCGAAAAAAGCAAGGGCCCCAACACCGATCCCTGAAGAACCCCCGAGTGGGTCTCCTTCCACGTAGAGCAATGACCCTCGTTATTTATTACCGATTGTGATCTTCCAGTCAGATATGAATATACCCATTTCAAGGCGTTGTTTGAAAATCCGATCTTTCTCAATTTTTTGAGCAAAGTGGAGTGCGGGACGGTGTCGAAGGCCTTGCTAAAATCGAATAGCACTAAGATAGTAAACCATCTCTGGTCCACAGTAGCCTTGACATCATGGCAGACTCGGAGAAGTGCTGTTTGCGTGTTAAAACCTTTCATGTAGCCAGATTGACGCGGATCCATTATATTGTGGTCTGTGACAAATTTAACCATTTGTTGGTGAACGATTTTTTCAAGAATCTTGGATAGCTCAGATAAATTTGCAATTGGCCTTGTGTCCGAGAGTGCTCTCGGTGGATTCACTTTAAGCAGAGGACGAATAAAAGCACGCTTCCAGATGTTTGGGAAGTAAGCTGCACGCAAACATAAGTTAAACATTGACTTTACAGTAGCTAACAACACTGGGAGAGCGTTGTGGAGAATGAACGGGCTTATGCCATCCGGACCAGAAGATAGCGATGACGCAGTAGTAGACTTGATGAATACAGAGACACACTCAGCATCAACTTCAGTAAACTCAAAGACCAGGATACCAGGATTTTGTGCCTCTATTATATCCTCAAGGTGGGTAAGTTGACATCTTTCAGACGAATTTGAAACACTCGCAAAATAGTCATTCTGTTCATTTACAGAATAAAAACTAAAAGGAGACACCGGGTCCGATTTAATGAGCCCCAATGTTCTTAGCTCCTTCCATAGCCTGGCCGAATCTGTTATTCCCCTTAGTCTTTGCCGATGATACTCACTTCGTGCACATCTCAAATCCACAGCAAGCATGTCGCGAAACTGCCTAAAAATTGCTAAATTAAAAATATTGTTCGAGCGTTTGGCTTGGTAAAGAGCAAATTACGTCTTTTAATTCGTAACTTAAGCTCGTTGGTCATCCAAGGTGCAGATGGTCTGTGCAAGTGGAATGTATATTTGGGAGCATGAGTGTCAAACACAGATTCAACCGTTTGGCAAAACCGATTTACCCAGTCATCAATCTCAGCCCCGTCAGAGCACAAATCAACCAAACCATCATCACAATTTTCCAATGCGACTGAAAGCGAATGGCAGAACTTAGCTTCATCATAACAGCTAAGAGCTCGCCTTGAAATTACGCGGTTATAGGATGACATGATATCGTACTGGTATATAATTGAGATTAAGTCATGACCCGCTATGAATGGAGTTTCGGATTTACAAAAAGCGAGCAACTTAGACGCGTCATCGATCATGAAAATATCCAACAAAGAGTCACTGACTGCTGTGTGAAAGGTCGCCGCCGACTCAACTATATGCCAAGATTGTGCATTTGCACCATCACGGAGAAACGTAGCTTCAAAACCGTTGCCCAGTAAATTGCAATTTAGATCACCACCTATGACAATATTTTTGTAGGCTACAGCAAGGCTAGAGAATGTCTCTAAAAATTCAGCAAAAAGATGCCCCTTGGGTCTCCGATAAATAGAGCTAAATAACAATGCCTCCTCAGCTGAATTCCTCACTTCAATTATAATATATATTAACATAGAGAGAGAAAGAGAGACAGAGAGGGAGAGGGAGATTGATTGATTGATGTTATTTATTATGACCTAGAATACTATGGGGCAAATATATAAATTCTTGGTAGAAAATATAAAATATTACAAGTTGGTGCTAAATAATAGCTTAACCAATAACTCAATACAGAAAGAAGACTTACGAACGCGAGAAAAAATAACAAGAAAGGAAAAAGTGTTTACAGACTAAAGAAAATAATATATATAATAATATAAAATAAGATGTAATGAAATGAAACTGTTGACGCAGTACACGTGCTACTTAAGACTAAGAAGACAAAGAACTAGAAATACAAAAAATACAAAAAATAAAAATACAAAGGTCAAGTGGCAGAAATCATAGATCACATCTTGTTACAGTGCAAATACTGTATGCACCTTATCATTTTTACTAATCGGGGATGATATAGGCAACTCTTTCATTTTCTAGTAGATAAGAGTGCAGTCTGATTTTGAAAATTGCACTAGAAGAAGCCCTGGTTACTAGGGAGAGGGAGAGGGAGAGAGTGGAAGAGAGAGGAAGAGAGGGAGAGGAAGACAGAGAGAGACAGAGGGAGATAGAGAGACAGAGAGAGGGAGCGCGAAATAGGGTTTAGATTAGATTAGGTGGAGAAAGACAGAGGGAGGGAGAGAGACAAAAAAAGCGTCGTGCCCGCGCGCACTCTATTTCGAGGAAATGCTCTCGGGAAAAGGACCACTAGCGCGCGAAAACCGGATGAGAAGAGACGACCCAGAAATGAGAGAATTTCTCACGGTGGCAAGAAAGCAGAAGGAGCCATAACGGCCGGGCCACCAGGAGAAATAACCGCACGAGCTTTTCCACACAGAATGGAGGAATTTTCGGCAAAGACTAATTCAATGAGATACGGTTTTGTATTTAGGGGTTGAAAGAGGATGTTTCGGTAACTTCTTCATTGAAACAAGCTTGAGGACTGTCCACAACTTGACGGCCAAAAACTCTTTCATTTTAAGTGGAAAACCCCAGTATATATATCTACATGAGTGTGCGCTATTCCCTCAGGGGACGAAGATGGATGATAGCCCCTCGAATCCCGGCATCTCATTCGCTCTCGAACGTATTCCCTTCGTTTTTGCTATCACTTCACCGCCTTCCCTTCTCTCCTTCTTGCCCCCCTCATCGTTCTTCACTAGTTCGTTATCCAGGGTTAACTGCGTTTCTCTCTCTCCCTCTACCTTTCTCTCTCTCTCTCTCTCTCTCTCGCTCTCTCTCTCTCTCTCTCTCTCTCTCTCTCTCTCTCTCTCTCTCTCTCTCTCTCTCTCTCTCTCTCTCTCTCTCTCTCTCTCTCCCCCTCTCTCTCTCTTTCTCTTTTTCTCTCGCTCTATCTCACTTCCACGAAATCCCAAGATTGGCAAAGAGTTGGGGGCGAAGATTCGCCGATGTGCTCGAGCATTTTCACTTTCCCAGTCCACCCACATATCTTCGAGTAGACTTCCCCTATATCCTCGCTGCACCGCATCCCCCCCGCCGGTCTCGCTCACTCTATCTCTCACACACCTCCCAATCACTTTTCACAGCGATTCCGAGAATTTCTTCTTCAGTATGTCATCGAATATTTATACGCCCCTTCCCTTCCGAGCCCCACTCCCGCAACGTCTCTCCGGCTCTCGCATTCCCCTTTTTCTCTTTTTCCTCATACATCTTCGCAGACTATCTATATTTATGCCTCTTTAGTCTCGAGCACTCCATCACAACATCGTTCCACCTAAGAAATACGTAGCACGATGATAAACTAGAAAATATTCTCGGAAGAATAACGATATCGATGGCGGATCGGTATACTACATGTTTTTTTTTTATTATCACTTATACGAACATCTGATCTCTCAACGAAGAGGAAGAAAAAAGATTATTTGCCGGTAAAAAAAGTGCAGAGAAATATGTGCGTGTATATATATATACATATATATATACAGGGTGAGGCACATCAAGTGTTACAGAGCAATAGCACTCAAACTATTGATCATATTCAAAAATGTTTTAAACAAAAGTTTTAGTGTTCGAGAAGGCCGTCATACTTGACCACCCTATTTTTTTTATCGGTGGAGGCGCTGAAGCTACGTCAAGGTCAACTCCAGTTTTTTAAATAGAACCATGGATTTTTTTTCGATGACATTATTACCGATTTTAAGACAAATTCAGCGACCTACAACACAAGGTCATTCTATTCACGCAAAGTATGAAAATAGTCGAAAAATCGAAAAATATCGGAATAATCACTTTCAAAGGATCCACTAACCTTGGTTTGGGTCTACCTACAGAAGATGCTCGAAGTGATGACCCTCGACTTGTAAGCACTTGTTTGATCACTGTTTTCATTTCTTACGATACCAATATTTCTTATCGGCAGCAAGTGGCATGCAACACGACGGTGCACCACCCCGTTATGCTCTGTGTTCAAGACAAGTGATGAATGAGATTTTTGGTGAAAAGTGGATAGGACGAGACGGCCCTGTAGCTTGGCCACCTCGTTCGCCAGATCTAACATTACCAGATTACTTTTTATGGGGTTTTTACAAAGAACGCGTAATGGCGGTAGCACCTACCACGCCTGACGACATGAAAGAAAGAATACGCCGAGCATGTACCGAAATTACACCACAAATGTTGGCTGAAGTTAGATGGTCTTTTCATCAGCGAATTAACAAGTGCTTACAAGTCGAGGGTCATCACTTCGAGCATCTTCTGTAGGTAGACCCAAACCAAGGTTAGTGGATCCTTTGAGAGTGATTATTCTGATATTTTTCGATTTTTCGACTATTTTCATACTTTGCGTGACTAGAATGACCTTGTGTTGTAGGTCGCTGAATTCGTCTTAAAATCGGTAATAATGTCGTCGAAAAAAAATACATGGATCCATTTTAAAAAGTGGAGTTGACCTTGACGTAGCTTCAGCGCCTCCACCGATAAAAAAATAGGGTGGTCTAGTATGACGGCCTTCTCGAACACTGAAACTTTTGTTTGAAACATTTTTGGATATGATCAATAGTTTGAGTGCTATTGCTCTGTAACACTTTATGTGCCTCGCGCTGTATATAAAGATAATGCAAAAAAGTCGACATCTTTTTCTTCGTTTCCGTAGCGAAAAAAGTTAATATGTGGTGAAATAAATTGATATTATTTTTATTTAATTTTTTTCATTCAGTTTTATTTAACTTATTTTTAATTAATCGGACTGTCGTTAAATGAAGTTGAATGATTCGTCTTCTTTTTCTTAGATAGATTTATTGAACTGTTTAATAAAGAAATTACAATTTTGGTATATGTATATACAGGGTGGACCATTTAACGTGACCACCGCAAAGATCTCCGTTGCCTTTTGAGTGACGAAAAAAATGTCTGAAGGTAATTTGATTGATTTCGAAGGGCTGATACAGTGATGAAAAATTCTTTTCTGTCAAGGTCATGATTTTTGCGTTCTCAAGGTCATCGATGGTTTTTCAAATGGGAACATTTATTTTTATTAAGACGTTGTAGCTGATATTCAGACGAATCCAACGACCTATGATATCATGACCTTGAAATGATTTTTCACCAAAATACACGTGTAAAAACGGGAAATCGTGATGGTATTGACAATAAGAATATCCGAATAATGTAATTGAATTTTTTGTACAGAAAATTTATTGTATCAAATGTTCGGAGTAATGGCCATTAACCTCGACACATTTTTGAAGACGTCGTATGAATGCTGCTCTTAACCTTCGAATAGTTTCTGGTGTGATAGCGGCGCAAGTTATCCAACGGATACAATAATATCAATAGTCGGAGACGTTTCTGATGTTTGTAAATACTGGCATTATAACGTAGTAAAACTGTAGTAGAGTGAAGAATGTGTACCACCTACCATTATTAGGATCAGTAGACAAGTGGATCTAGCCAAAGTAACATGTAATAACCGTATCGAAAATGGTATTGTACAGACAAGCGAACATACGAGAACGAATTACAAGAGCCTGCACCGCTATCATACCAGAAACTATTCGAAGGTCAAGAGAATCATTCATCCGACGTCTTCAAAAATGTGTCGAGATTAATAGTCATCACTTCGAACAATTGTTATAATAAATTTTCTGCACAAAAAATTCAATTACATTATTCGGATATTCTTATTGTCAATACCATCACGGTTTCCCGTTTTTACACGTGTATTTTGATGAAAAATAATTTCAAGGTCATGATATCATAGGTCGTTGGAGTCGTCTGAATATCAGCTACAACGTCTTAATAAAAATAAAAAAACATGTTCCCATTGGAAAACCATTGATGCCCTTGAGAACGCAAAAACTGTGACCTTGACAAAAATGAATTTTTCATCACTGTATCAGCCCTTCGAAATCAATCAAATTACCTTCAGACATTTTTTTCGTCACTCTAAAAGCAATGGAGATATTTGGGGTGGTCACGTTAAATGGTCCACCCTGTATATATTATATACAGGGTGTCCATTTTATCTCTGCCGCCCGATATAACTCGGTAATTATCGACGTCACAAAAAAATGTTCCAGACAAAAGTTGTACGGTGTGAAGGGGCCCATCAAATGCGACCATTTTTTTTATTTCGGTGGAGGCGCTGACGCACAGTGAAGGTCACCTCCACTTTTTTAAAGGGAATGGTACATTTTTTTTCAACCATCTTGTGGAGCACTTCAAGCCGCATAAAAAACATTTGGGGGTCAAAGTCGTTCAAGGTCATTCAAGGTCAGTATCGATGATAGAAATCTAAATATCTCGAATCACTGCCAAATATTTAGTAGTGATCCAAGATATTTAGATTTGTATTTCATTTTAATAGGTGTTCGAAATTAGCTTTCGAGAGTACCGCGTCAAACGTTCGCCGGCTTGGACACTGTCGATCTGGATATTGCTCAGCATACAACAAGCGTGCTCTTGTGGAATTTTTACTTGCTTCACCGTAACACAATATCATGTCCATTTTTTCAAATTGACGGTACATTTTCAAACTATGAATAGCTCTTATCTAAATTCGAAATCAAACTGAACGACATCCTCGATTGAGCTACATACGATACAGATTAACGCGAGTTGGTAAACAAACAGAAGGTATTCGAAGTGTTGTCGATCACTACGATCTCCGATATCTCTCATTTTAAGCTAATTTCGAACACCTATTAAAATGAAATACAAATCTAAATATCTTGGATCACCACTAAATATTTGGCAGTGATTCGAGATATTTAGATTTGTATCATCGATACTGACCTTGAATGACCTTGACCGACTTTGACCCCCAAATGTTTTTTATGCGGCTTGAGGTGCTCCACAAGATGGTTGAAAAAAAAATGTACCATTCCCTTTAAAAAAGTGGAGGTGACCTTCACTGTGCGTCAGCGCCTCCACCGAAATAAAAAAAAATGGTCGCATTTGATGGCCACCTTCACACCGTACAACTTTTGTCTGGAACATTTTTTTGTGACGTCGATAATTACCGAGTTATTTCGGGTGGCAGAGATAAAATGGACACCCTGTATATATATATATATATATTGTAAGCCTCGAGCATAAAAATGACAATTTCCTTGTTAAAAAATGGAAAAGCTTCTCGAAAGAGATAAAAAGAAAAAATTCAACTCAACAAAATGATATAAACGAAGTAAATATGCAAAAAAAACCGACAGTGTTTGCTATGCTCGCTGTGAAAAAGGAAAAAAATGCTAGGAAGAGAAAATCAGGCGTGTCCCAATTTGACCCGAGGCTCTTAAGGGGACATTACTCGCACAAAGCTCATCGCTACGAAGATTCGCTGCGAAATCCAATTAAAGCCTGTACATCCGTTATTAGCGCACGCTTCGGGAAAGTTTTCACGGCATACTGCTCGTGACGTGCCGACAGATTATCGGAGCAGGATGCCCGAGAAAGCTGTACGGTATTTGCGGATGGAATTTAATTTGCAAATTCGCGAGGAAAAGATCTCATCGCCAATGTCGATTACGGATATTAAGTGTATTTTGATCGAACGATAAGCCTATATCTTTCTTTTTTCGGTGGAATATTGATTTGGAAAATTAAAAAAAAATTCTATTTGTTGAGAAATCGAAATAAGTTCGGGACAATTGGATTTCCACCGATTCCGAGACCATTATAAGGTAGCCATGTGTTTTTGAAGCGGCTAGCGCGGAGATTTTTCGACCGAGAAAATGATGATGTTAAATCGGTTTTTCAAGTGCTCGTTAAAAAGAAAATCGGTAATTATGCAGTTTAGGAACTTTTCCGAAAGACGACAGAATTTTTTTTTTGCCATGAGCTGCTTTAATTGGTCACTACTATTGATATTCCGTCGGGTAAGGCTGACATTTTCTATTAATTCCATAAGTTATGGGGTTGTGAAGTTCCCGGAAACACGTAATAAAATGGGGCATTTTATATTAAAATATTTCGACGCCTATATTGGGGCGGGAGGTGGGGGGATTTATAAAATAAACCTTCCTGAATACAGTGCTGAAGAGAAATCGCGGCGGTCACGCCGCGTCTCCCCTGTGGCCGTTGTAAGTTCGTAAAAAAACGCGATTTTAAAGATTAGACTGAAAGATGAGTCAAAATCCGTCTACAAATAATTAAAAAACTACGTTTAGTGTCTTGGGGAGCCTCCCCCCCTAATGTTTTGGGGGGATCTGTCCTCTCCACCCCTGCAAGGGGCTCTGCGCCTTGGCCCCGCCGGGGGGTTGCACCCCCCGGACTCCGTGCGTGGCCGCGTCAGACACCTTCCGCATACAACACACAAAAACAGAGGGGGGCAGGGGGTATTTAGGAAGGCTTCTTTTATAAATCCCTCCACTCCCACCCTCAATATAGGCGTCGAAATATTTAAAAATGCCCTATTTTATCACTTGTTTCCGCGAACTTCAAAACTCCATAACTTCCCGAATAGAAATATTGTCAGGCTGGCCTGATATTTGATCCGAGCCTGATGAAGTTGTAGCACGGAGGCCTTATTTAAGGCATGTCTGAATTTGCCTAATCCGGCTGGTGTCAGGCAAATTCAGACATGCCTTAAATAAGCACCTTTTTTTCAAAGACTTTTACAATTCTTAAATCGATTTGTATAGATTTAAGAATTGTAAAGTAGAGTAAAGAATTGTAAAATTAAGGCTAATCTGCACCGATGGCATCACATTCATCGGTGCAGGTTAACGCGGGCAGCATAGGCCAAATAAATGAAGGGAAGTTGACAAAGTAGTTCTTTATAGTGAATGTAGTGCCATCGGTGCAGATTAGCCTGGACAGCGCAGGCCAACCGAATAGTGGTAAGTTGACAGCATGGTACAGTTCAGTGAATGTAATGTCCATTCCAAGAGCATTTCGAATGGACTAACTTGCACCGATGGCCTCACGTTCACTAAACTGGACTGCGCTGTCAGCAGCCTGGACAGCGTACGCTGATCGAACAATGGTAAGTTGACTGCGTAGTTCAGTCCGGTGAATGTGATGCCATCGGTGCAAATTCAATCAAATCTCTAAGAGAAAGTGTTATTTATTTTCCACATACATCTATGTGAAAAATGTATTTGATAAATAAAAATTTATATTTAGTTTGAAAAATAAATTATTACCGTTAATTATAATTTCGTGCCTTTTTCTCTTTTAAATATGCGCGGTGATTTTTATTTCAGGAATAATTAGGACATCCTAAGCAGGGCTTCATTGCATCATACTGGCTAGGCCATGAATTTTCATTTTGATCAAGCCCTACAGAATCAAGCTCTGATCAGGCCTTGATTTTTTAGCCTGATCAGGCCGAAGTCAGCGATTGCGTTTCAAAAATGATCAAGGCTTGATCAAGAATTCTGATCAAGGCCGGGAAAAGAAATCAGGACAGGATGCCTGATCAGGACTTTATTGTAGCCGGAGCAAGATTTCTACTCGGGTTATGGAATTAATGGGAAGTTTCAGCCTCCCCCGACGGAATATCACTCAATATAATGGAATAAACAAGTTCACGGTGAAAAAAAAAATTTGCCGTCGTTTTTCGGAAAAGTCGTCAAACTGCATAATTACCAAAATATTGCATATTTTTGTGACGAGCAGTGATTGCCAGAAGAAAAAGAGCATTCTGGAAATAAAAATCGAAATTCCATTTTAAGTACAGCAGAATTAAGGCCATGTGTCACACGTCCAGTCGGTAAAAATCCCACTGCCAAGTTTTCTCCTAGACGGATCATGTTTCGGGCAAAAGAAGAGAAAGCGGTTGTTCGTCGTTCAACAGAGCGGAACGTGTTTCTTTTCTTTTTTCCCAAAAATCAACCGTTTCAGAAATCATTGGGAATCTGCAAATCAGCTATCTCTCTCGCACTCATGGCCGCTCGGTCGGTGTGACACTTGGCCTTAAGATAATTAATTTCCGTGTGAGTGACTTGGAAAAATCGAGAAACCCACCCACGCACGCCCCGTTTTGCGGATTTCATTCCGCCCTCGTATCGAGCATGAGTCTCTTCCCGTCAAGTCACTTCAGGATTAAATCCGTGCGCTCGCGTGGATGCCTTCGCGAGTATAGCGGGGCCCGATACCATTCATCAACCCAATCCTTCCAGTTCCTCTCGAACATTCTGTCACATAGATTGTTCATCTCGCTGAAAAAAAGGGAGAAGCCCTTTCGATGGCTCCCTTTTGTCGTCGTCCTCGACGTTGAAATTGAATGTACGTTTTAATTGATCGCTTCGACGATAATCAATCGACTCGATAACGGTGACTAATACTGATAAGTGAATTACGTGAGAATAATTTCTTTAGTATTATCTTTGAGCGTTCTGCGCAAGATTGAAATTTAAAAAACACGTTCTTTTTTATTACATAATTTTGTGGCGTAGAGTGGTAATTTAAATTTGGAACGCAGCTTTTGTAAACATTCCAAAAGTTGTTTCTTTTGGTTGAAAAGCGAACTTTTTCTTCTACAGTTCGTAATTTGCGAAATTTGAAAACACAAACCACCCGGTATTACGCAAGGCTTATTATTATACTGAAAGTACTTTTTTTTTCATTTTAGTTCACTCTAGTTGCCAAAAGCTCTTACACTGATTGGCCATGCAGCAACGGTGGCGTTTTTTTCTTAATATAATAATAACTTTATTGTTTATCAATATTCTCCAATAAAAAAAAATTGTATGCGTAGTAGCCACGCTCGTTAGAAGTGAAACTACAAACACTCATGCAACTGATAAATGAAAATACCAGATTGTGTTGGAAAGAAATATAAAACATAATGATTGAATTTTCTTTAATTGCAAAATTACAAGATTAACTTGTATTCATTTAATTTTCGATCAAAAACTTAATTCTACAATACATTGGCAATACAATCATAAATTCGGAATTCATTCAAAACTTGATTGACTTCCGTACGATTGCAATTAAAATTAAATACAATTTATTTTATAAAAAATGAAACCAACAGCAAATAAAATTCTCCACACTGTAAATCGAATGTAAATACACCAAGGTAAACAGCACAACGCAACACGCAATGCCTGCGGAGCGGCGCTTGAGCCACATTTCAAAAACATTTGCTGAGTAGCAGAAGCAAAGCAAGAATGTTTTTAGAAAGGCTGCTAGTGAGGCGCCGTATGATTCTTCGTATACCATGGGGATACTAGTGCGCATGCGCACGTCTCTCCTTTCACTCACCGGCTATCTCTCTCTCTCTCTCTCTCTTTCTTTTCCCCCTCCATGGTAGAGTTAGAAATAAGTAACGCAAACGTTAAACGCGAGAAACTCGTATAAGAAATTTCACTTCAAAATGCTCGAAGTTGGCAAGGCTATGAATCAACTGTATGTGAAATCTCAATCTCGTTATCCTAATAATCTCGGTAGAAAAAAATATTGAAAATCAACATATTTTTGGACCCCAAGCTTACGGAGAGTTGCACGTATCAAGATTTTTTGTTTACGGCACAGAGCCAGTTCGAACGTACGACTGTCGCGTAATGCGCGAACATAGCAAAAAGAACGACGAGAAATAAATAATTTGCATCGCCGTTCATACGTAAAGAAAAACGCAGCATTCTTGCTTTCTCCCGCGTAATTCTCGCAAGCCTTTCATTTCGTCGCACGCGAGAGCGAAGTTTCCTGTTCGTTGAATCGAACCGGATAGGGAGGCGAGCGAGGCAATGATTCGCGTACGCTGTTCTCCATGCAACCGGAAGTGTCATCGTTAATATCCATACGTAAACGTACAGAGTGTATGTGGATTCAGCGCAAATGTTTCTCCCCGTATATATATATATATATATATATGTGCATGTGTCCGTGTTCGCAGAGGGCTCGAACATCGCCAACGCTTATTCGGCCATCTCCGCACGGTTTGCTATCTCTTCCGAACAATTTATTCGATACTCGCTCACGGCACTCGTTCTCTCATCGTCAACGCACTGTAATCTGTGCGACCAGAGAAACCGCGACTACGAAGCACATTCGCTCGTATAACGGGCGCGGGAGGGCACGCGATCTACATCACATCGCACTGCGTCGACAGTGAGAAATTTAATAACTGGTTCAATGCGCGAAAATCACGCGACTGAAGTATTTACTTGAAATTTCGGGGAGGAAGCATCGACGCACACGAGTAACCGTGGTGCGAGGAATTCTATTCTATTTTTCGTTCCTTTCCTTTCTGATTTTTTATCACGCTACATTGTATTGGAAATGGTGCAAATTGGAAGACGTTACACACACACACGCACGCACACACACACACACACACACACACACACACACACACACACACACGCGCGCACACACACACACGCACACACACACACACACACACGCGCGCGCGCGCTACCGCCATTACGCGTTCTTTGACAAAATCCCATAAAAAGTTAATTTTCGCGATCCGATGTACTCACATTAGAAGGTAATGCGTGACTAACTGCTGTGTCAACAGAAAATGCGCACTTGCTGCCGATAAGAAACATTGGTATCGTAAGAAATGAAAACAGCGATCGAACAAGTGTTTACAAGTCGAGGGTCATCACTTCGAGCATCTTCTGTAGGTAGACCGAAACCAAGGTTAGTGGATCCTTTGAAAGTGATTATTCCGATATTTTTCGATTTTTCGACTATTTTCATACTTTGCGTGACTAGAATAACCTTGTCTTGTAGGTCGCTGAATTCGTCTTAAAATCGGTAATAATGTCATCGAAAAAAAATCCATGGTTCTATTTAAAAAAGTGGAGTTGACCTTGACGTAGCTTCAGCGCCTCCACCGATAAAAAAATAGGGTGGTCCAGTATGACGGCCTTCTCGAACACTGAAACTTTTGTCTGAAACATTTTTGGATATGATCAATAGTTTGAGTGCTATTGCTCTGTAACACTTTATGTGCCTCACCCTGTATATAAACGGTGTCTCAAAATGACCTGACATTTTTTTTTATTAATAAAACGTATTATTTGTTTGAAAAGTGAGGATATTTTTATTTTAATATAAGGTACAAGCATGGAGGTTATGTGTGGAACACAATATCCGTCAAATAGCCACCTCACCCCTGTTTGCAAACGTTCACTCTATTGACGAAATTTTCAATAACATTTTGGCATAATTGCGGACTAATTTCATTAATGATGCGTCCAATTGCTTCCTTGAGCTCGGGAATGGTCTGTGGATCATTGGCATACACTTTTCCTTTCAGAAAACCCCAAAGAATGAAGTCCAGTAGCGTCAGATCGCACGATTTTGGTGGCCAATTCACCTCGCCGCGGCGCGACATAACACAACCATGAAACTTCATCTGCACTAACTGGATTGTTTCGCCCGCAGTCCGTTGTGTTTCTGGGCGTTGCTCGATCGTGTAATTCCCCATACTAAACCTCAATACTTCCTGATGCCAGTTGTCAAATATGAATACCCTATGTTCGCTACAAAAAAATGGCGCGCCATTTACAGTGGGTAAAAAAAGTATTTCAACCCCGCGTGTTTTTCAAATCGTCCTACGAAAAAACATAAAATGCTTTAGCATTTTATTTTTCTTCGAAAAAAAAAGAATGGTACGTATTTTATTTTTTTATCGCAGGATAATTTGAAGAACACGCGGGGTACAAATATTTTTTTACCCACTGTAAATGGCGCGTTAATCGCCTTGAAAATTATATATATTTATATATACATATATATATATTTATCATAAGAGCGCACGTAAAGTTAGTTATTGTATATCTTTTGATGAGTTTGGTCAATCGTCTTTAAGTTTTGTACATGAATTCAATTTGTATTTTTGAATGATATGTCATCTTTTGAACAGTTTATTATGATTTTCAGTTGTAGCCCATGCATCCTTAAGCGGTAACAGGGGATACCTAGTGAGTGGTTCTATGAAATATTTATATTGGTCATCTCTCCCTTATGGCCAACTTCTCCGAAATGACTATGTATACAGGGTGTTTGGCACATGGATCGACAAAATTTGTTGGGGTATTGGTCATTCATTTGCTATCTTTTTCATCCTTAGACCCTATTTCCTATGTGTCACGGTCATTGAGGTAGGATTTTTTTTAAGTTTTTTTTTAATTACCCGAAATTTCGCCTTTAAATCGTCATAACTTTTTTTATCATAACTTTGGGGATTCTACGATATCTGGGGCGCCAAATTTTGTCTACGTAACATTGTAGTTTTGACCAAAAGAAACACTTTTTCAAGAGTAAAAAAAAGCGATTTTCGATCAAATAAGGTCGATTTTTGATCATCAAAAAATCGAGCAATTGTAAAAGTCGGTGTTCGCATGTGCCTGTATGCGCATGTTTGCGTGTGTGTGTGCATGAGTGAGTGTAAGTGTGCTCGTGTATGGTAACAGGAGAATGTGTCCCTCGGTCGGGGGCGGGGGGGGGGGGGCGCAACCCCTGGCTGGGGTGGGCGGTCCTATACGATAGGTCCTATACGATATTATACATAACATATACCATGTTATCCAAGTGTGTTTGGTGAGAAGCTGTTACGCACGTGGAAGGTGCGTCGCACGTGAAGGTGTTTGCTACTGGAGCGTGGGGCGTCCTGGGGGTGCAACCCCCCCGCGGGGTCAAGGGGCAGACCCCTTGCGGGGGCGGAGGGGGCGGAGCCCCCCCAAAGGCACTAAACATAGTTTTTAAATGTATATCCGAATGAATAAGTCGACGTCATTAATTCGGATGTATTAATGTTTTATTTGTAAAGATAATTTGGTGAAAATATGCATAATATTTTGCTGACTTATTCATTGCATGTAATTCCTAGATTTTTTACACTTTGCCGGGGGTATTTTTTCCGGAATTCGTTTGGGTTTTTCGTGTTGTTTGGGTTGTTTGGGTCTTCATGTGTTGTTTGGGTTGTTTGGGTCTTCATGTGTTATTTGGGTTGTTTAGGTTTTAATGGGTTTGTTTGGGTTTGGATTTGGGAAACAAACCCTAACAAACCCACACGCACACATGCGCATACAGGCACACGCGAAAACTGACTTTTTTCAATTGCTCGATTTTTTGATGATCAAAAATCGACCTTATTTGATCAAAAATCGATTTTTTTTTATCTTGAAAAAGTGTTTCTTTTGGCCAAAACTACAATGTTACGTAGTCAAAATTTGGCGCCCCAGATATCGTAGTACTGTCATAACTTTTTTTTTCCTAGCATGAAATAAGTTTTGTTGTATTCTGCAATGTATGTTTATCATAAAAAAATCATCATTTGATACAATTGTTTTCGATAAAATGACTCATGAGCTTCCAAAGTCTTAAAAAACCCCCAAAACATTCAGGGCATTTGGCGCACAATTTTTGGGGGATTGGGGGGGGGGTCATTTGCTAGTTTTTTCCCCCTTAGGCCCTAAGTCCTAAGTGCCACAGTAATTAAGGTATGATTTTTTTTAATTACCCGAAATTTCGCCTTTAAATCGTCATAAGTTTTTCGTTTGTGACTGTAATAGCACGAAATAACTTTTGTTGTATGCATACGGAGTAAAGAAGGTCAATTTGAGCAAGATGTATAACTCAAGTTTAATATAAAAAAAAACATCAGAAATATAAAAAGTATTTTCTTAACCCTGACCCTGGCAAACTAATATCTCTTATTTTGATCACATAATGAATGATTTCTGTGACATGTAACATACCGTTGGAAAGGGTATAAACTAGAGAACTTATTAAAACAAAGCACAGTTCCAAATAGCCTTTATTTTTTTTATAATGAATGTAGAAGTTGACATTTTTCATACATTGACACATTTTTTTAAGACTTTGGAAGCCCATTAGTCTTTTTCTTGAAACCAATTGTATCAACCAATGATTTGTTTATAATGAACATGCATTGCAGAATACAACAAAAATGATTTCATGCTATTGTAGCCACAAAAAAAAACTTTATGATTTAAAGGCGAAATTTCGGGTAATTAAAAAAAAAAATTTTAAATCATACCTCAATTACCATGACATTTAGGACATAAGGTCTAAGGATGAAAAAGTTAGCAAATGACCGCCTCCGCCATGGTCCAAAAAAATTTTGTCGGTCCATGTGCCAAACACCCTGTATATACACACACACACACACACACACACACACACACACACACACACAGTTTAGCTCCTGGGTAATCGAAACAGTGTTTACATGACGGTCGGACTCGACGATTTCCATTATTTTATCGACATTTTCGACAATTGGCCTTCCAGAGCGTGGTGCATCTTTGACATAAAAATTACCGGAACGGAATCGACGAAACCAAAATTGCGCGTGATGGGCTGTTATAGTATCAGGACCATAAACGCTATTCACATTTTCAGCCGTCTGGCTTGCGTTTTCGCCTTTGTCGAAACTGTAAAATATGGCGTATTTTCACTTTGCTGGTGGCCTTCTTTGACACGCGCTCAAAAAATATTGAGTCAAGCAATCACAAAACTGTCTGAAATGTTTATTTTAGTACGAAATCTTATCTTTCTAACGCCTTCTAGCGTAATCCGATCGCACTTATACAACGCGAGATACAGATTACTAAAGCCATCTATTGCAAAAATAATGGATTTCTTTTTACTACACCTAATATTTTTAAAGCATTTTCCGTATATATTGCATGTATCTAATATATATCTAAGATATATAAGATATATCAGAAATATTTTTTACATCTATTTTCAATAAATCGAAAAATATATTTTTACATATATTTTATTTCCATGTGGGCTGTTTATCAGTTGCCATCGTAAGCTCTGCTATTCTGAGAGGTTATGTAACTCACGTAGACTTGTCGTTCGGTGTTCTGAAACCTTGCGTCCGATCCTTTCAAAACCAGAAAAGACCGCGAAAATTTTTCTATTTTAAATATAATTTTAAGCTCGAAGAAAAAATCTGTAAAAATTAAGTCATACATCTAGTATTTCAAAGTTCCCGCGGCACTCTTGGTTAGAGTAATACTAGGAAACGAAGGAAAAAGAAAAGCAAGAAATTGGCTCTGCCAACGTTCCAATTGCGACTTGAGCGGAATGCTTTTTTACCGGATATACGCGTACGATTCTACTTTGCGTACACTGCTTCGTTCCCAGTACAATAATTCATTTATCGCCGGTACAATAATTCTTGTTCTTCATTCGCTAGACTCGTTGAAAGTATTCAGACTAATGTGAATGTATACATATATATATATATATACGAATCGCGGCGATACGGCGCGGCAACTTGTCGCATAAATTACAGGTGTAATGGAAGTTTGCAAATGACTTTGTACGTGCTCTACGTGTTAATGCACTTTACATATGTATATATATATACATATGTAAATACGCGCGTGTGTGTGGGAGGGTGAGATTATACCGGATATGCTGACGTGGCGAGCACTTTCGAAATTGGCCGCGGTGCACTTCGTCGACATATTTACACGGCCGCCCGCCGCCAGGATCAAATCACATTGTAATTATCGAAAAAGGCCACGGGAATATGCACACCCACACACAATACCTTATGTATTCGTGAAACCTATAGTCGAAGCGATTCATCGGTTTTTTTCGTTCACGAACTTCTTCGAATCCAGCCAAATGAAAAGGGACGAAAAAGCCGTTAAAAAGCCAACGAGCAAGCCAAAGTCACGAATTCGTCCGAGTACTTCGAAAGGAGCAATGATAAGCGCAAAAGGAAAGAAGGAAAAAATACCGATATCGAGTCCTTCTCGCGGGGAAAATTGACAGGCCATCACTAATACAATTTGGAGCCTTCAAGAAGACACTTGTGGATTCTCTAGTAGGGATTTCCATAAAAGAGCCAGGCCGAGCCTCTATTAGGGAATGTTAGCGTAGGTAGTTTGACTAAAATGATGGTTTAAGTACAGAACCAAGTAAGGGCCTTTAAGGCACATAGTTGTAGATTCCCTAGTATGGATTTTTCCTGCCCTCCTTCCCCCTCGCCCTCTCTTTTACTCTTTAGCCCTTTCCCTCTCTCCCCCGCTGCTCCTCCCCCTTTTATACATTATATTTTTTATATATATCATTTTATATATTGTATTATGCATATTATTTTACTTGCATTCAAATGCGCCCCATGGTTGTTACCAGGGCATGGAATAAATAAATAAAGAAATCAATCAATCGATCAACCTCTCTCGCTCCCTCTTACGTCACCGATGAACGTCACCATTTTTTTGTTTCATCCATTCTTTCATCAAAATCTACAAAAGATACAATTGGTTTATGGTAGTTAAAATAAGTCATATAAGTTCTTGATTTCAAATTTTCCAAATATAATATCTTGAGAACACTGCGTCGATTGTGTTGCCCGATATTGTAGTAGATATTTTTCTATCATTATTCATTTTTAATTGAAATTTCTCTTTTAAAATGTAATTAATGGTAATGATTCGGGTTTGGCAAAATCAATATTGAAATCACCATTCCTAAGCAGAGGCGATTCCCCCCAATTTTTCTTCAATAACGATGCACCTTCTGGTGTGTATAAAATGAGGAGTTCGTGTAAAAACTCAGATATCAGTTGTCAGAAATATTCTGGTTTTGTGATATATAAATAGCTATTAATATCATAACTTGGCCGATTTCTACAGTAGGGGGAGTTGGGGGACATTGATACAAGGGGCACGTAGATACAGCAAAATCTCGGCAGAAAATAGTCACCGCTTGACAATAGCTAACAGGTTTCGCACACTGGCGACTAAAATTTCGTCCTCACCAACGGACGCGATATTTACCCTATGAAATTTCGTGTATGAGCTGCATTTTAGGGTGTAGTTCGAAAAGCCCATACCGCTTTTTTCTTTGAAATTTTGTATACTTATGTATCTTGACTCGCTGAACACGAATATGATAATTAAAATTGGCGCAAATTTGATTTTCAAGGTCAAAACTCGAAAAAACTGTATATTGATCTTAGAGGAAAATGTTTCCTACAAAAGTTGTAGATTATAGAAAAGAACACATTTTATGTTCTATACATTTTTTGTCTAAAACATTTTTTTTTTCGAGAAAAACGGGATAATACTAAATTTCGTCACGACCGATCTGCTGCACCGATCAGCACGAGGTCGTAAATCGTACGCCCGCGTTGCATACGATATTTTTTGCAACAGTGTGTAGAAAATTCGTGAATGTAAGTAACTGATATAATGTATGAATTCGACTCTAGTTTTCTTTTCCGAGCTTCGTTACTGGGAAGCTGCTTGCACGTGGAAGGTGTGTCGCACGCGAAAGGTATTTGGTACTGGAGTGCAGGCGGTCTGGGGGGTGCAACCCCCCGGCGGGGTCAAGGGGCAGAGTCCCTTGCGGGGGTGGAGGGGGTGCCCCCCCCCCGGGGGGTTGACACTAAACATAGTTTTTAAATGTATTTATTCATCACAAACCCAAACCCAAAATCCCAAACCCAAAGTAACCCCAAAAACGCTGAGCACGTGTTGTATCGTTGATAGTCAAAGCGGTACTGATTACATGATTACGCATGGAAGCGAGTGATACATATATTAAAGATATAATTTGTAGAGTCGGTAAGGTAGAATGTTGAGGTGTCCAATCGATTATGAAATAAATTTTAAAATGCGGGCGAAAAAATTTTCAGTTATTCGTTATTTTCAGAACGAAAAAAACGATTTTTTTATTTTACGCCCACAAGGTGTAAAATCAATTTTTACGCACAGTGTTGAAAAAAGTAGTATTTTACACCCCGGATATAGAAGTGGAAAATCGAATTTTACGCACACTGTTGCAAAAATATTGATATTGAGTAATTGTGGCGTTGGATCCGTTGCATTCTATTACGGGAGGAGTACGCAAAGAAAATCTGGCAGACCATCTGTGCGAATTTTTGTGGCGGGGCCGTGTAAAGAAACTTAACATAGATCTTTTTCTCCAATTTTACTCCTCCCAAGATTCTTTCCTTCAGGGCCACTAAATGCTGTTTTCAAATACATTAAAATGAAATAAATTGAACAAGTACATTTTGCCAAAACTCCATTAGTTTCGACATTGTCTACTTACGCACTTTACCGCGGGAAAGTTGGAGTCTTTAAAGTGCATGTTTTTTTGTTTTTTTTTGGGTTTTTTGTTTTTTTTTTGCTTTTTTTTGTTTTTTTTTGCTTTTTGTTTGTTTTTTTAACTTTTTATTTTTTTGTTTTTTCCTATTTGCTTTTTTCGTTTTTATGTAAGATCTTGAGGAAAAAAACAAAAAAACTTAATTACCTTTGCCGGGATAACAAATTTTAATATCGGCGATGAATTGGGTGAAAGGGTCTATGTTCAGTTTTTTCACACGGCATCGCCACAAAAATTCGCAAAAATGGTTTGCCAGATTTTCTTTGCGAACTTCTCCACATGATAGAGAGCGATGCATCCAACGCCACGACGACTCAATATTTTGTGTGAGTGCTCCGGTTTCCGAATTCACAAACTCTTCGGAATGATTCACAGTTTTGTGGATATAACCATGATCATTTAAATTTACATATCCTTTCCAGCAATCGGTTTGAATTTCTATTCCAATCGCTACATGTTTTTGGATTAACGAGAGCAAGGTATTTTCATCGATTTTGTTATCCGGGCAAATTTCGAGACGATAAATTTCCGGTTGTCCCCTGTGAATCATTCCGAGGATCCATGAGCCTTCTACCACATGTCCCCTTTTGTACTTTCGACGCCCTATTTTACATTCGTCGATTTCCACGACTTCACCAGGGCCTCCAATTTTGCCTTTGCCTTCGAATTGTTGGTCAAGGGCAACCAAACAAACTTCTTGGCAGAAAGAAAAGCGATCAGCAACCGTTTCTCGGGAGATTTCTTGCCCTTCCGTGATGCTACTTTCGCGAATGGTTTGTTCAAACGTTAAATTGATGGTGAAGCTGTATGTGATGAGCATACAGGTGGCTGCAGATACGTGACATCTTTCAAACCAAGTATCTTCAGCCACGGTAGCACAGTGATTGTATTTGCCTTTCTTTTGACAAATAAACCTTGTACTTGAGATTAGCTCGACATCGCGTAACCACTGAAGGGTTTTTTCGCGGTCCTGAAAAATAGAGCACAAAGCAAAAAAATTGTATGTTCGGTCCATTGAAGCGGAGAACAAAGGCTGCGCTTCCGAATAGCGGGTACGTGTACTGTATGGGTGTTTGTTTGTTGTTTCAGCATTCCTGTTGTGTGTTTTCCGGTTGTACGTGTTGTATGTTTTCTGAATATGAGTATTTAATGTGTTTGTGTATGACTGTTGTGTATTGTTTAGATATGCTGTTTGTGTATGTCTGTTGTGCGCTGCTGAAATATGTGAATGGTGTGTCGTTTGGGTATGTCTGGTGTACAATGTCTGAAAATGGATATTTGTGTGTTGTTCGTGTATGTCTGTTGTGCGCTGCTGAAATATGTGGATGATGTGTCGTTTGGGTATGTTTGGTGTGCAATGTTTGAAAATGGATATTTGTTTGTTGTTCGGGTGTGTCTGTTTTTGTTTTGTTTGGGTGTTTTGTTTGTTTGGGTTCTTTTGTTTTGTTTGTTTGGGGTTTTTTATTGGTATGGGTTTGGGGTTTTAAGAGGGGAAACCAGTTTAGACGGTTCGAAAAATCGACTTTTTTTTAATTCCATAAATTGTTAGTAAAACTATTCAAGAATATGTTGCCAAAGTTTCAAAACAAAATTCCGATTTGTTCCGATGCTACGAGCAAGGAAAGTGAACGCCTGTCGGTTCAGTGCCGAAGCGCGCGGTAGTTAGAACGGAGCGGTCGCTCAGGTAATCCCTTATTCAGTTACCCGGCTCAATACCCCTGTACTACGGGATATTAGAGAGAGAGGGGGATTTCGGTAGATGTTCTTGATTGTAAATTCTTACAATAGAGGCGTTGGGTAGAAGGTACTCGAAGCTTTGGAATATTTCGACAGAGTGTCGAGTTTGGTCAGTTTAGCTTCGGCCTTCCTAGCGTGTATTGAAAGTTAGGAGTAAAAATGTCAGCGTATCCGAAAGGTAATCGTGAGAACAACGAACGACGTAGTAAACCACGTAAGAGATCCTTCCACGGAAATCGATACACCAGGAGTCAATCAAGTGTTCGTGAAGATGAAAGTGCCAGCGCAAAAAAACTTTCGAATACTACCAGTGACAATGTAACTGTAGATCCTCTACATTGTTATAGGCTCATCGAATTTTTCACCGTATTCACAGGTTTGTAGGACATTCTTATTTGTCGAAATTGCAAACAGAATGTGAAATTTTAAGAAACTGGAAAACGTGGCCTTGGTTTCAAGCTTGTTGGCGATTGTAACTGTGGATGGAGACAAATCAATTCAGGTCCTTTGGTCAACACTGAATTTGAGATAAATCATAGGATTGTATTTGTCATGCGGCTCTTCGGTGTTGGCAGACAAGGAATGAATTTATTTTGCAATTACATGGACATCGGCAATGGTATAGCTGAAGAAACTTACAATGGAATTTGCGCTCACATCCACGCCGCTGCGAAGGAAGTGTGTTCTGCTGTAAGAAAGCTGTAGAAGAAGAAAAGAAAGAGAACGAGAAATGCGAGAGACCTATTTTGAATTCGAAAGTATCTGATGATGGAACTTGGCAAAAACGAGGATTCAAATAACTTTTTGGTGTGACAAAGCTTATAGGATATTACTCCGGAAAAGTCATCGATCTGGTTGTACGAAGTAGTTACTGTCAATCAGGTGTATATTGGAACAACAAATCGAAAAATTCAGCAGAATATCTAGCATGGAAAGAGGATCATGACGAAAAAAAATTGCATGAAAACACATGAAGGCTCCGCGGGAAGCATGGAAGTGGAATCTGTGAAAATGATGTTCTTGAGATCGGAGGCACTATATGGTGTAAAATACGGCAATTATATCGGTGATGGAGATTCGAAAACGTTCACAGCAGTTGTTAATTTAAATCCTTACGGTGATGAACTGACAGTTATCAAGAGTGAATGCATAGGCCATGTGCAGAAAAGCATGGGAACTCGACTCCGGAACATCAGGAAAGCTAAAAAACTGGGCGGAAAAGGAAAATTGACAGAGACTTTGGTGAAAAAGCTCAGCACGTATTACGGCTTAGCGATTCGAAGAAATGTAAAGAGTATCGAAGACATGAAGAAGGCCATAATGGCAACTTTTCAGCACATGATATCCACAGACGACAATTCACAACACGACAACTGTCCAGAGGGAGATGACAGTTGGTGCAAGTGGCAGCAAGCCAAAGCACTTGGAACGGAGCCTGAAGCGCACCCTGCTCCATTACACCCCGACGTTCAGAAAGAAATTCTTCCAATATACGAAGATTTATCGAAAGATGATTTGCTGACGAGATGTTTAGGCCCTCATACGCAGAATGCTAATGAAAGTTTCAATTCGACCGTTTGGCGATTGGCTCCAAAGCACCTACATTGTGGCCTGAAAGTAGTCGGGGTTGCAGCATTCTTGGCTACTGCGTTATTCAATGAAGGAAATTCAGCCCTTCTAATGCTGATGAACGGACTAAAACTTGTAGTTGGCTCGCAGAGCTTCAATTTTGCCCAGGAAATGGATGAGCGGCGCGTGAAAAGACAGAATAGACGCAGCGCGTTGGAGACCAAAGAAGCTCGGCAAGCTCGTCAAGAGGAGATGCAAGCCCGAAATGATGCGTTTGAAGAGGAAGAAGGATTGCTATATGGTGCTGGAATAGCTGATTAACCGGTGAGCAGTTTATATAATTTATTATTGCCCTGAATTTCTCGTTTTCGGTACTTTTTTTTTCAAATGCGTTTTTCTCGAAACGACTTTTTTTCAATTCGTGGAAATTCTAGCTCGAAAAGTTATTAACCAATCGTTCTGAAAATTTGTGTAAATATTCTTTATTCAATTACAATCCATATAAACTAAACTCTGGGATGATATTATTATCTAAAATATTTTTTTTAATGCAAAAAAGGTGAAAAAACATGGTATAAAACATGACATTTTGTTCAAACACCTCAAAAACATGCAATTTTCAACTTTTTCGATCAGAGTTTAGTTCATATACTTAGAAAATATGTTGCTAACGAAAAAAAAAATTGAAATGATTCCAGATAAAAATTGTGACTTCCGGATTTCCCACGAGCAGCAAACTCTGATGGCGACCGTCCATGGACAGCAGCTTCTAACTCCACTATTTCCGACGGAAATGACTTGAAAAAATTACAACGTGTACTCCAAAACATTAATAAAATATCCTCCAAGTTTAAACAAATTCTGATTATTCCTTCCCTGTTAAAAAAATTCACGAAAAACACTAAAATTTTGGCCTCCTAAACTGGTTTTCCCTCTTAATGGACTTGGACAAAGCTAATTCGGTCGTGACAAAATTTAGTTGCATCCCGTTTTTCTCAAAAAAAAATTGTTTTAGACAAAAGATGTATAGAACATAAAATGTGTATTTTTCTATAATCTACAACTTTTGTAGGAAACATTTTTCTCTAAGATCAATATACAATTTTTCGAGTTTTGACCTTGAACATCAAATTTGCGCCAATTTTAATTATTATATTCGTGTTCAGCGAGTCAAAATACATAAGTATACAACATTTCAAGGAAAAAAGCGGTATGGGCTTTTCGGAACTTTATCCGTTGAAAATGGCGATTTTTTTTAAATAAAAGGACGGTATGCGGCGCATTGATACAACAACCCAGGGGGCACATTGATGCGTATCAATCTTCCCGTTATCGACTTTATTTGTGACTGCTCGCGTGTATGCATTTCTTTTTCATATGTGTGTGTGTTTGTGTGTGTGTGTGTGTGTGTGTGTGTGTGTGTGTGTGTGTGCGCGCGTGTGCGCGTGTGTGTGTGCGCGCGCGTGTGTGTGTGTGTGCATGCGCGTATGTGTGTCTTTTTTCTATTTTATTTTTTATTTTTCTTATTTGTATGTTAAATTTAATAATAAAACTTATGCGAACTTAGAAACACTTCAATATTAGGTTGATTAAAAAAAACTACGAAAAAACATAATTCTTATAGAAAAATTGGATTAAACCTAAGTACACTTACCGTGCTAAATTTCATAATATGATAATTATGAATAAATATTATAAAGAAATATGAAACCTGTTTTTATAAACTATTATTTTAGGTATTTTACTTAAAAGAGGCGTACTTCAAAGTACGAATCAAAGTGCCCCGGGCATGTATCAATGTGCCCCGTGTATGGGGCAGTTTGATACGAATATTGATTTTGCAAAAATAGGTAATAACTGTTTTACCTTGCAAATCGAAGTTGAAATTATTTCTAGGAATTTGACTTGGATGTGCACTGAACGCATCCAAATAGTTTTTTTTTTAATTATCATACATCTTGGTACTCTTTTCCGTTTGAAAAAAAATCGTATCAATCTGCCCCCACTTCCCCTACATCGTGGGGCACGAAGATCGCTTACTACCGACGTGTTAAAAGAAAATGCATTAATTTGATTTATAGAAATAGGTAGGTGCGGTGTTGTAAAAACATTTCTATCATTAGATTTCTTATAAATCGCAACCCCTCTAGCTCTCACATTTGAGCTTTTGAATTTCACCGCACAACCGAGATTAGGAATACTTACATCTTCCTGGTTTTGTATTCAAGTTTCTGACAGAACACGTATTGTAGAATTTTGGGTTACTTGATCATTCAAATCGAGATGATGAGCGCTCATATTTTGGCAATTGAATGTGAAAATCGACAAACCTTTCATGTCACTTATGAATTCAAGTATTTGTTTGCCAATCGTTTCTAATTTGTTGAGTCACAACCTACAAAATTCGGCTTGTAAATCCCTCCGTTGAAGCTGCTTCCTTCCCCCACTCCACGACGTTTCATTCTCGTCACTCGTCATTCGAGTTCCGCCGTGGCAACAAAGCTAAAGGGACGCAACTAATTGATATAGTTTATGTAAAACCACTAATAATTATAGGAATTACTTTTGTCTGTTATGCCATATTGACCATTCAGATGCCACGAGCACTCGATAGCGTAGAGGCAGCGTGGGTGGTATAAGCAGGTAGGTTGTACATTCGATCACATGTGTAGGCAAAAGATTTCCTTCGATCAAAATCAATTCAGAAGGTCAGGGAACGACGAATTATAATAAAAAATCATTGATGTAAAACTGTCGGAGGAGTATTTTATTTTAATTGGGAATTACGCAATATTCTATGAGTTTAGTAGACGGGCTGCGATGTCTTAAACCAGTGGTTCCTAACCTTCTCGTGACCAAGGGCCACGATAATTTTTTTATATCCTAGTTGGGACCACCAGATACAAGAATAATAAAATGGGTTTATCTTTAAAACACACTTTAACAAAAACTTTTAACGTGTTCGTAAAACTGTTAAGTAACATGCATGAAGGGTATTTTTTGGGCGCCATTTTCTGAAAATAAAACAAATACAAAATCGAGCATGAATTTACACAAACTATTTTTTCATAACATTTGGAATTAATGTTTATCGTTTGCTAAAAGTTGAATTTTTGGTCTCAGTATCAAAATTCTACCTACCGACAAAAATCAGGAACGAGTGGGTCAGGCCTTAATTGACACGTCGGCAAAGAAAAAATAATACTGGAGTTGAATCACTGCAAACAATCGTTGGCACAGTGGTGTGACTCGAATAAATGCGAGCGACTGGTTGCCGCTGTGCGACGTGAGTGCGTAACGTCGATCGCCGCCGCCACCCGATCTAGCGCCTTTGCTTAAGGGGTTACGTGGGTTTAAAAATTTCAAAAAATCCGTTTTTTTATTTTATTATTTAATAGTACAATATATTTAGAATATTATTATATAGATATAGAATATATCCGATAAGTCAATCGGAGTAAAAGTCTAGGAGAGAGAGCCTCTGGGAATTCCCCCCGTTGGGAAAGACCGGCCGGGAGCGACGCAGGTATACGCATTTTTCTCAAAACACTATTTTTGAAGTAGGTGGACACGATTTCTCAAAAACGAATGCACCGATCTTTTTGAAATTTTGCACATTTCAAAATAGCATAGACTAGTGATTGAACGAAGGTTTTTTTTTCGATTACAACTAATTTTACAGGGTTATACGTAATTTAAATTACAATATTTTGCATACAACTCTGCCAAAAATTCTAATTTCTATTTTTTTTAATCCTTCGTTCAATCACGAGCTATACTTATCTACTAACAGAAAAAAATTGATTTTTAAATTTCAGATAAAGCTATCATGAGTTATCCTGACCACCACATGGACACTTTTTCTTATGGGTCTCTGGAAACCAGGTCCCACCGGCTGAATTTCCCAAATTTTTTGATGAAATTTTGTAAAAATATTGTTGAAATGTTGCTCTTTTATGTGCTTAACATTTTGGAATAAAATAATTTAGATATTATATTTTAAAAAAATACAGAAAATATGCTTTTTTGGCTTTGAAACTCACGTAACCCCTTAAGACGGAATGACACATTAACAGCAAACGCATGCTGTGACGTCTTGCGCCTTCCAACGCGTCTGTTCGCAGCACAAGAAGCCCTGCATAGTATCAATGCATATATAGTATCAATCATGATACTATGTATGCAGGAAAACATGATAAACCTCGACTATTTTGAACACACGGCCAAATATCAACTGTCCATTTTTTGGCTTACAAGCATTTTATTTTTTCTCATTTCAGTGATTTTTTCTCATTTCATTATGGTAAGTCAATCTTCTTTTTTTTGCAAACTTAAGAAATTTGATGGGCAAACAGCTGTGCATCTGTCAATCGGATGTTGGTTGGTCAAGTTTCCAGAAATTCTGAGGAGCCGTTTCGGAAATCCGTGGGTATCTACAATCGTCTTCTGCTATACCGGTGGCGGTGTGTCATTCCGTGTTAACATTCCCCTTGTCGGGACCACGGCACATCCTCGGATTTTGTAAACCGAACTAGGCTCCTTATGCAAATTGATAAACGGTTGAAACCTCGCTAAAAGTGATAAACGTTTCGCGGACCATATTCTAGCACTCACGGACCATCTGTCGTCCGCGGACCACCGGTTGGGAAACAATGCCTTAAGGCCGTCATCCCGTGTGAAGCCACTCATCTTCAAAAAAAGGTTTTTGCGGTGACCACGAGTGCGGGAGTTCTGCTTATCTGAAACAAAAAAATCAAACGGCATTTTAATCTGTGAATTATGAACTAGTTTTTGAACTAAGATTACTAAAAAATATTGAAAAGTAAATTTTTGCCGTCTTGTTGAACATTTGTTCGTGAATTCTGGTGTTTTTTCACGACTTCTTCAACATGGTAAAAAATACGGCTTGACGAATCAGATTTATCGTAGTTTGCAAAGTGTCTACATGAGTACTGAATAAGTCATTTAAATTTCAACGGAATTCGTTCGACAGATTTCGAGATATCGTTGTCACCAGCTTGAAAAATAGAGTTTTTAGAAAAACACGTTTAAAGGTTCAAATACGATTATCACCAATAAAATGTTGTCTCACCCTTAATCTGCCATGCCTGGTGGATAAAGTGAACCTTCAGTTTCATCAAAAAAATCCTGCAAAGCCGATTGTTGCTCCCTTGCATCAGTTCTCGCTCTTTTAGCGACGTCGCTCGAACGTCGTTCGGAGCGGCAGATACGCGCTTCATTACGGCGATGGGCGTAAGCTTGAGTTACGTGGCCAATTTGACATCCCATTGTACTAAAACTTTCAAAATGCCATCAAACCCTTTATTGAAGATAAGCACGGCAAGAAAAGTTTCTATTTCAACGATCTTTGTGCCAGAATGCAGATGTTTAAGAGCGAAAGTCCAGATCAATGAATTTAATGATTCATTGTTATTTTGTGCTCCTAAATATCTGGTCAACAGTTCATCTCGTGACAAATCTTTATAGACAGTTTTTATGACTTTTTGAACATGCATTCAGAGATGGCTTATCGTGGTGGAAATTATTGAGTTCATCGAGTGCTCGAGCGCGCGCTCTAAACACTTGGCCTGTTCAACGCTGTAACTTCTGAACGACTCCGAATATCGAAAAATAACTTTACGCACATATTCTACACTATATTTGGATGCAATATATGCAAAAACAAATCGATTTTTTGAACCAGTCACGCGGGATGACTGCCTTAAAAGAACACGCATCCAATGTGTTCATTTCAACAACGCGGGATCAAACGTGTTAAAATATTAACTAGAATTCCAAGCCTAAAACGTATTGAAATGACCCATTTCTTTTTTACAGTGATGAAGCATCGTTGAGGCAATTTCAAAGGCCCTGATTAGTTTGCCTCTAATGGCCCTCGGTAGCAAAGTGTGACAGACCACTGATGGCCCATTTGATGCTTCCAGACTAGGATCTTAACCCTTAGTTAAGATGTGCATCCGGTGTCAGCCTGACCCCAAAATTTTTTTCTTACCTGCAGCGCTTTTTTTGCATACCATCAACTTTAAGCACGTTTATGAACAATTATAAAAGCTTTTTTTGGAAATCTAACTTCGCGGCCTTAAAGTTTGATCGATTCACTGCAAAAAGTGACTCAACCTTTTTTTCCGTAAAGCGCATAGTTACCGAGATATTCGAGGTCCAAAATGGCCTGGGGTCAAATTGACCCCATGTGCACGAAATGATTCGCGGTGAAGGTGTGCACACTAAGGGTTAATAATGTTAGCGAAAAATAACATAGGCCCGATCAAAGCCGAAACCTTTTTCTACATCACGCATTTTATGATTCGCATCGATTCCAATATTTCAGGCAGCGCATGAATAATATTCCAGGACGCTATGTACATAATGCAAGAGCAGCCGACTAAGCATTAGTACTTCGGGTGACAGGAGTGCGCGCGAGCGCGGAGCAAAGGGTTTGGCAAAGGTGTCGACGTCTCGAGCATAAATATCATCATCGTGCCATAGTACAGCGCAGCATAGAGTAAAATGGAGTACAGGCCTCGAGCACCGTGGAGCACCGACCAACCAAGTGTAAGCTCCCTCGTAAATCGAGAACGTGCGACTATCTCCCTAAATATATATATATCCATCTATATATGTGTGTGTGTGTGTGTGGGTATACAGAGCGATTCACAAATATAAGGGTTCCCTTTGTGAGCATACACCGTGTGTAATTGCACGCAAAACGCTTTTTTAAGGGGCTATTCTAGTCTAGAGCCCTATATTTCGGGCATTTTTTCGAGCTTTATGAAAGAAAACAAAAAAATTACTATTCTTTTTAAAAAAAAAATTTATTGATGTTTCAAGAACTTACAAAGATATGTGCAAATAAAATAAAAATTGAAAAAAAATTTCACCTCTAAATATGGCCGTGACAAAAAGAGTCGAGGCAGTTGACATGATTCCAAAGTCTATTCATCTGAAACGGAAATGAAAGCAATTTTCTTTATTAATAACAATGTCATCGTGCCAGGTACAAAAGAAGAAAAAATGTAATGGACTCTGTTTAAAGTTTTGAATTTAAAAAAAATTAGTAACAGTAATAATTTCGCAATGCCCAAGGTCGAGACGATAGAGGGTTATATACAGGGTGAGGCACATAAAGTGTTACAGAGCAATAGCACTCAAACTATTGATCATATCCAAAAATGTTTCGGACAAAAGTTTCAGTGTTCGAGAAGGCCGTCATACTGGACCACCCTATTTTTTTTATCGGTGGAGGCGCTGAAGCTACGTCAAGGTCAACTCTACTTTTTTAAATGGAACCATGTATTTTTTTTTTCAATGACAATATTACCGATTTTAAGACGAATTCAGTGACCTACAACACAAGGTCATTCTAGTCACGCAAAGTATGAAAATAGTAGAAAAATCGAAAAATATCGGAATAATCACTCTCAAAGGATCCACTAACCTTGGTTTGGGTCTACTTACAGAAGATGCTCGAAGTGATGACCCTCCGATGAACTCGATCATAATTGCACCATCGCATTCGTCTTTCATGAGACCGAGTACCTTCTTGTTGACAAGCGGCATACCATACCTATTGTCCGCTGAATAGTCACTCGTATCAAATTTTTTAATGTCGCGCTTCATGTTCGCATATACATCTCCGCTCTCAATGACATATATGAGACTATCTGTATCGGTATACATGACTTTACATTTATCCCGATGCAGATGTGTCATATACTCGTGATGAAATCCATACAAGTAGGTTTTGGATATGTCGAGTATGCACATACCCACATATATCGGCTTGTTGAATTTCACTTCGAGATTGCGCAATTCTACAGCAACGAGATTTTCGGAAAAAACGCTTCGACTGTGGAAGTTTGTCTTCGCAATCATTGCCTCTGCACCATACCTTCCCTCTCATGTTGTCAAAAGCTATACATCTACATGATGGCGCACATTCTCCATTGTTTTGCCAAACACTGCATTATTCATCAATTTGAATAAATTCTTTTCAGAATCGTTTTTGGCTAGCGTTCGAAACTGAGTTTTTAAATCAATATATGAACGTAGCCATGGGGATTGTGTAAACTGTAATACTCTATGGATTTTGGTGAGGCAAAGTCCATGGCGTAAACACTGTTGTAAATTTCGATAGTGTATGATGTAGCGCTTTTTGTCATAGACGGTTGCTAGCAGCTCCTCTTGCTGCTTACCCAGGGGTTTTTCGTGTGTTGGGCAAAATGGTAAATCTTTATGCGCATCGGGTACAGATTGTGGATATTCCAAGTTGACCTCAAGGATGTATGTAGCCCGTAGGTGAATCTAGCGCGATGGATGATGGTTTAAACTTGGACACGTCGTTGACCCATCGAAATTCTGCATATGACAAAGCTTGGCCCATTACACATCCATATAAATTGTTGACATCAAAATACATCGAGTGTGATGATGCTTTCGATGGATCAAATGTCTCCATGTGCGTATTATTAGCATGTGCATAACGGTTTGAGCATTGACTAAGACCACCGTGTATACCCCGCTCAACGAATAAAACCATATCGATGTCCGTTAGTAATTCAAACTTGACTTGGCAATGTGTAGTAATACCCAGGATCTAGTCCATAGCTCTCAACGCACGTATTCATAAAGTTTTCGAAAATGTCTGCTAATAACAAGACATCTGTCTTCAAGTATAAATCGCTATATTCACCCAGCGTTCGAATGGAGAACCGGTCCCAGACATTCTCAGCATGAGCGTACTCGCTCTCGGATACTGTAGCATCTGTCAGGGAACTATAAAATGCATCACGTGGTGGTAAGCAAGTGTCGTCCAATCTAGCCACGTCGTCAATATACTCATAAGGGAAGACCCCTTTTCGTGTCAGCACATTGAAATCGTCTGTTGACATGTTTGGAAACTGCGTACATAATATTTTGAGTTTGTCCTCCCTCAAAAATGAGGCTAATTTGTCGAGACTGGTGTTCAGAAATTTGTAAGAATCGATGAAACGCAATTGGATCGTATGTTTTGAATCGTTTGTAATTTGGATGTGTTTCGTGAAGGAGATGTATTTCTCTTTTGCGATTGAAAGCACATCGGTTTTTCCTTCGAACGCTGTGGCTACTTCCTTGATGATAAAATGCGCATCGTAACCCGATAAATTGTCGAAAACCACTGGAATAAAAAATGACTGTTTATAATTTAAGTTGCAATTAAAAGGGGCAGGGCCTCTATAGCGTACAGTCAGATGGTAATGATTTCGAACGCGTACATCGTCTTCCGCGAATGGTTTCCTACATATATGACATTGGATCGCTTTGCGTAAACTTGCCCACTCGCTCGGTGTCAAATATGTCATTGGGACATTGTTCCACAAAATTTCTTTTATGCGCAGTGCTAGATTTTTAAGCTCTTCGACAAACCACGATACACAATCAGCACTGCGGCGCCAGTGATACGAAGATAGTGATTCGTCATACGAACAACACACGTAACATCTGATACTAAACACTTCATGGTGTTGATACATATTTTTTGCTTGGTTCTTCTCATCAGTCTTTGTTAACACACACTCAAAATCAGCATACACAATGAAGGGATGTCGCTCTTTCTGGCTAAAATTGGTGAATTAGAGCCACTTATTGCTGTCATTTGGTAGTCCGGTCGCGCAGTCGTTTATCGCTCCACAATCGACCTCATGGCATTGCAATTTTATCTCTGATCCGAAGTGATGCAAACACCTGCAAAAAAAATAGATTTTTTTTTGTTTAATTCGGCTAGTATAAATTATTATATATATATAAATTATGTTAGATTTACGCACCGATCGCAGATATGTTTTTTATGACCGTCTCGGTTCAGTTGTGCGTTTACGAGTCTCGACAGGTTCTTGATCCATGTGAAATGCGCCACATTGTTGTCCTCAGTATCTTGCGTATACAGCAAATTGATATGCTTTTCCTTCTTATTTTGAGTCATGCGTATTGAAACGATGTCCTTTTTGGTGGTGGTGGTGTACAAGTTGATCATTATTTGCCGCGGCAATGATATAGAGCACCCGGCACGCATCGGATTATACTTATTCATATTTATTGTAAGGTTAAGTATTTTCCGTAGAGCCCAGCCACTATCTTGTTCTTGAAATTTGTCGAGTAGAGTTTGAGTGAGCTGCATAACACGCTGTTCATACTACTCACTCAAATCGCTTGTGATAAATAGCTCATAGTTTCGCGTGTTGACTCTTTTATTCGCATGTTTGTCTCCACTCGCGAATTCACCATTGAACACTGTATTAACTTTAATACTGCTGTACTTCTAGATAATATTCCGTACATGTTGGAGCACTAGGTCGCGAGCATCATAAAGAAACGGTTTCGACTCGATGTGGCTGCGATTGATTACGGAACCGCTCAATATCCGACTCTTGAATGATGTGTCAATCTCGCGCCAGATTAACCCATCGGCAGTGTCCTGCGCTCGTGTGTATAAAATGACTACGCACAGAATTTCTCCATCCTTCCAGACACGCTATTTGAGCTATAAGTGAGTGTTGATGTCCAATTAATAATCGCGGGCGCTTTTAACCCTCGGTTTTATATTTACGACACCGCGTAAGATATTCGACGCGCATTCACAGATACAGTCGATGACTCCTTTATCGGCCGCTGGAAAAAGGATACACCTATATCTACTTTCTCTCCATAAAACCAATGCATCGTCTACGATGTCCCCTGGCTGCCAGCGTCCCCTCGCCCGTGAACCATCCAACCGTTATCCCCTCCCATGGACCTCGTGGCTTCGGGCATCGTCTCCACCACGTGTTAATATTTCTATTGCCCTATTTTTTTCGAGTGAGTGCCATAGACGCTGGCTTTGATATGTAGATCTGCATGTTTAAGACAAACTTCGCACTATTGTCTGGAAAAAGGATGCACCTGTATCTATAACTTCGCTCCAGAAAAGCGACGCATCGTCTACGATGTCTGCCGGCATACCGTCTTCCGTGAGCCGCGTCTTCCCGCGTACCTCCAAACGTTATCCCCTCCCATAGACCCGTGACTTCGGGCATCCCCAGAAAAGCAACGCATCGTCTATGATGGCTGCTGGCATCGTCTCACCCGTGAGCCCCCCTCACCGCCAAACGTTATCCCAGACGCCTACGACTATATCCCGGATCGGTCGCTGCCGTACGAGTCAGCAACCTTCGCATATTGGGAGGCACATGACGCCGTTTGGATACCGCCGGAGTGGATTAACGCCTTATATACGCGAAAAATTTCAAAATTTTTCATTTTTTTATTATTTTTGATTCCATTAGCCTGAACGGTTAGGAATATTTTGAGCTTTACAGAATTGAAAAATTCCAAGAATTGTTAAAGTTACAGCATTTAGAGCACGTAATAGATACCGCGCAGCGCGCCCGACCGCCAACTTCAAAGCCGTTTTTCCACGATTCACTTTTTTGAACCGTGTGAAAGTTCTATCTCTTGAACGAAGGTTCAGATCGCTCTGAAATGTTTACAACATATTCTTAGTATCATCATCTATCGTGTGAACACAGAAACAAAAAAAAAATTTAAGTTTCGAATTTTTATTATAATAATTTTTTTAAAAATAATATTGTTGGTTCACACTGAAGATACATTCATTATGCAATTATAAATATGTTCATTTTTTTTTCAGACACCCACATCGATGCCGAGAACTTTCACCATCAACGCGCACGCAAAAAAAATACATTGCTTTATTATGTTATATCTCCGCCATTTGTTAATATTTCTGATTTTTTTTTACATATACTTAACCATGTGCATAAATGATCTGTAAAAAAAATGTTGTCAATATATGCGTCATTTTTTTTAACCGCTTCTAGAAAACTACCTTCGAAAATCGGCGAAATCGCGTATATAAGGCCTTAACCTACCCAACTGGGTCCGCAAGGTACGGCTCGGGCTTGTAAAATCTGCACTCAGTGAGATACTTCACCTTGGTGGGGTCGAATACCATCGACGGGACGGGGCTGTATACCCTGTGGAACAACCCTTCGACGTCATCCTCTTCGAGGACAGCAAGACAGCCTTGGGCGACGAATTTCTATTATACAACTATTACGAGGTCGTCGTTCTTCCATAAGAACGCATGCCGGATTACCTCGGTTATGGCGAAGAAGTTGCCTACATGTACTGAGAGGTACGTGATGGTATTTGGGTGCCATCCGATTAGCTAAATCTTCCCAATGTCATCAGGTAGGCCTGGCTCTCTCAATCATCAAAAAACGCGAAGCTGGATCACCTCTATCTCGGCGGCGTGGACTATTCTTTCTGCAACGGGGTGGCGTACCCCGTCAACCAGACGTAAGACGAAATCCTCTTCGAGGATGCCCACATCACCACGGGCCGCAACTCGGTTTTCTGACACCTCCGACGCACACGCGCGCACACACACGCACGCACGCACGCACGCACGCACGCACGCACGCACGCACGCACGCACGCACGCACACACGCGCACACACACACACACACACACACACACACACACACACACATGTATCAACACGGACATTTTTTAAATAAAAACATCGTCGTTTTTATATGTTTTAAACAATGTGTGTTTTCTTCACCCGAAGCATCCCATCTCTACGGCATAAGCCTATTCTTACCATGCGGCCTACCTGCGATAAAACGCCCGACTGCTCTGATAGTAAGCCTGCCGCCGATAAAGGAGGTAATTAACCGCGCTCGAGCTACCCGCGAAACCAACTCGACATCGCCCCCCTTGCATCGCCGCTATTCCCCAAAACAGGGCCCCAACCCCCACTACTCCAACACCGCAGACGCCCCCCCCCCCCTACAGGACTTCCGCTTTCTATCTTTACACAATACTATACATAATCTACATATTATAACCACATCCCTATACAATAGTCTATTTCCTTAAAACTACGGAAACCCCCGTGGGGAACTCGCCCAACAACGCTTATGACGAAAAACACAACTCGCTCGAAACCTACACTTCCATATAATCCATGCATCTCATTATCTTATACACCTCTACGAATAACCCATATACCTATATCGCGACACCACCCCCACATCTCTACGATTCTCCAAAATGGATGCCCAACCCCCACCACACACACACCCTCCACCACAAATTCTCCACACGGGCATTGCGATGCAGCCGCGACTGACCCCCCACCACAAATTAACCATATCGGCCCCGCGCTGCAGCCGAGAGCGACCCCCACCACCGCCATCACCACGTCTGCCAGACAACAACTGTGACGTCACAACTGTCTCGCTATAAAGGCCCTTTACTACTATAGTTTTAGTCAAACTACCTACCCTACCATTCGCTAATAGGGGCCCGGTCAGGCTCTTTTACGGAAAACCCTACTATGGAATCTACGAATAATCCCTTGAAGGTCCCGAATTGTATTCGGGATATCCTGCCAATTTTCCGCACGGGATCCGAATAATGTAATTGAATTTTTTGTGCCGAAAATTTATTGTAACAAATGTTCGAAGTGATGGCCATTAACCTCGACACATTTTTTAAGACGTCGGGTGAATGATTCTCTTGACCTTCGAACGAATAGTTTCTGATGTGATAGCGGCGCAGGCTCTTGTAATTCGTTCGAGCATGTTCGCCGGCGTCGTCGGAACAGCATGCTTGACTTTACAATCACTCTGATTGGCTGTACAATACCATTTTCGATACGGTTATTACATGTTACTTTGGATGGATGCACTTTTCTACTGATTCTAATATTGGTAGATGGTAAACATTCTTCACTCTACTACAGTTTTACTACGTTACAATGCCAGTATTTACAAACATCAGAAACATCTCCAACTATTGACATTATTATATCCGTTGGATAACCTGCGCCGCTATCACACTAGAAACTATTCGAAGGTCAAGAGAATCATTCATCTGACGTCTTCAAAAATGTGTCGAGGTTAATGGCCATCACTTCGAACATTTGTTACAATAAATTTCCTGCACAAAAAATGTAATTACACTATTCTGATATTCTTATTGTCAACACCATCACGATTTCCCGTTTTTACACGGGTATTTCGGTGAAAAATCATTTCAAGGTCATGATATCATAGGTCGTCGGATTCGTCTGAATATTAGCTACAACATCTTAATTTAAAAGAACATATTGCCATTTGAAAAACCATTGATGACCTTGAGAACGGAAAAACTATGACCTTGACAAAAATGAATTTTTCATCCCTGTATCAGCCCTTCGAAATCAATCAAATTACCTCCTGACATTTTTTTCGTCACTCTAAAGGCAACGGAAATACTTGGGGTGGTCACGTTAAATGGTCCACCCTGTATACTGAAGGAACAGACAAAATTTGAAGTCAATGGCTTAAATAGAACTTCTGAGGATCGTACCTCCGGCCGATCGATATTATTTTGGTCTCGTTTGTTGGCGTACGAATAAGTTTCAGGCCCAATAGTCAGTCCCATTACAGCTCACCCTGCATGCATATGCATAGGCGTAAAAGTCCAGATCAAAGAATTCAAAGCTTTATTAGTATTCTGTGTTTTTGGGTCGCAACATCTTCGTAACAAGTCATCTGATGACAGGCTTTCTTATATGGGCTTTATAACTTTCAAAACATCATCGTGCACGGAGACTATTGACTTTAGGCCATTGTCCGGTTCGCGCTGATTCGGCCTCTTAATCTGGCCGTACTCAAATCGCTCTAATTTTTTAGATATTGGGAGTTTCGAAATTCGAAGACATATTTTTAAGAGTTTATATTTTACGAAAATGCAAAAAAAATTAAGTTTTTCAAAAGGCCAGACTTCTAAATTTGTTTTGCGTTAAAAAGTAATGAATACGAAGACTCGCTTTGCAAATCGCCATTAAGATTCAACCATTTCTGTTTATTTTTTACTACACGAAGAAAAAAGAATCGCGCATGAGCAACTACTATACGTCTGGCTTTTACTCAGCGTCGAACTTCGAATATGAATATCTCGGGCAATTTTCGCGCACGACATATTTTCAAAGAAAGAGTTTTGCTCATAATGATACAACCTCTATGTCACCAAGGCAACCCTAATAGTTGTGAATCACGCTGTATATATATATGCCCAATTTTTTACTTACCCTTTCTTACTCCCCTTTTCCCTCTTTCCTCTTCTGCCCCTGCCCTCCCTTTTTCCATCATCAGGTCCATATATAATATCACGCATATACAGGGTGTCCCTCTTATCTCTGCCACCCGAAATAACTCGATAATTATCGACGTCATAAAAAAATGTTTCAGACAAAAGTTGTACGGTGTGAAGGGGGCCATCAAATGCGACTAATTGTTTTTATTTCGGTGAAGGCGCTGACGCACAGTGAAGGTCACCTTCACTTTTTTAAATGGAATGGTACATTTTTTTTTCAACCATCTTGTGGAGCACCTCAAGCCGCATAAAAAACATTAAGGGCTCAAAGTCGTTCAAGGTCATTCAAGGTCAGTATCGATGAAAATCGGATCGATACCAAAAATATTTTAAAATTTATATTTTATTTCAATAGATGTTCAAAATTACCTCCACCAGCCTTCAACCATTTTTGCAGTCGGACAGTCAGACACTGTTTCGATGTTTTTCGGAGTGAAACTGAACGACAACCTCGATTGTTGCTACATACGATACAGATTAACGCGGGTTGGTAAATAAATAGAAGGTATTCGAAGTGTTGTCGATGATTACAATCTGCGATATGTTTCATTTCAAGCTAAGTTCGAACACCTATTAAAATGAAATACAAATCTAAATATCTCGGATCACTACCAAATATTTGGGAGTGATCCGAGATATTTAGATTTGTATAATCGATACTGACCTTGAATGATCTTGAACGACTTTGACCCCCTAATGTTTTTTATGCGGCTTGAGGTGCTCCACAAGATGGTTGAAAAAAATGTACCATTCCATTTATAAAAGTGGAGGTGACCTTCACTGTGCGTCAGCGCCTCCACCGAAATAAAAAAAAATGGTCGTATTTGATGACCCCCTTCACACTGTGCAACTTTTGTCTGGAACATTTTTTTTGACGTCGATAATTACCGAGTTATTTCGGGTGGCAGAGATAAGAGGGACACCCTGTATATACAGGGTGAGGCACATAAAGTGTTACAGAGCAATAGCACTCAAACTATTGATCATATCCAAAAATGTTTCAGACAAAAGTTTCAGTGTTCGAGAAGGCCGTCATACTGGACCACCCTATTTTTTTATCGGCGGAGGCGCTGAAGCTACGTCAAGGTCAACTCCACTTTTTTAAATGGAACCATGTATTTTTTTTCGATGACATTATTACCGATTTTAAGACGAATTCAGCGACCTAAACACAAGGTCATTCTAGTCACGCAAAGTATGAAAATAGTCGAAAAATCGAAAAATATCGGAATAATCACTTTCAATGGATCCACTAACCTTGGTTTGGGTCTACCTACAGAAGATGCTCGAAGTGATGACCCTCGACTTGTAAGCACTTGTTTGATCGCTGTTTTCATTTCTTACGATACCAATGTTTCTTGGCAGCAAGTGGCAGCAAATGCCATGCAACACGACGGTGCACCACCCCATTATGCTCTGTGTTCAAGACAAGTGATGAATGAGATTTTTGGTGAAAAGTGGATCGGACGAGGCGGCCCTGTAGCTTGGCCACCTTGTCCGCCAGATCTAACATCACCAGATTACTTTTTATGGGGTTTTGTCAAAGAACGCGTAATGGCAGTAGCACCTACCACATCTGACGACATGAAAGAAAGAATACGCCGAGCATGTACCGAAATTACACCACAAATGTTGGCTGAAGTTAGACGGTCTTTTCATCAGCGAATTAACAAGAGCTTACAAGTCGAGGGTCATCACTTCGAGCATCTTCTGTAGGTAGACCCAAACCAAGTTTAGTGGTTCATTTGAAAGTGATTATTCCGATATTTTTCGATTTTTCGACTATTTTCATACTTTGCGTGACTAGAATGACCTTGTGTTGTAGGTCGCCGAATTCGTCTTAAAATCGTTAATAATGTCATCGAAAAAAAAATACATGGTTCCATTTAGAAAAGTGGAGTTGACCTTGACATAGCTTCAGCGCCTTCACCGATAAAAAAATAGGGTGGTCCAGTATGACGGCTTTCTCGAACACTGAAACTTTTGTCTGAAACATTTTTGGATATGATCAATAGTTTGAGTGCTATTGCTCTGTAACACTTTATGTGCCTCACCTTGTATATACAGGGTGTCCATTTTATCTCTGCCACCCGAAATAACTCGGTAATTATCGACGTCACAAAAAAATGTTCCAGACAAAAGTTGTACGGTGTGAAGGGGGCCATCAAATGCGACCATTTTTTTTAATTTCGGTGGAGGTGCTGACGCACAGTGAAGGTCACTTCCACTTTTTTTAAAGGGAATGGTACATTTTTTTGTCAACCATCTTGTGGAGCATCTCAAGCCGCATAAAAAACATTTGGGGGTCAAAGTCGTTCAAGGTCATTCAAGGTCAGTATCGATGATACAAATCTAAATATCTCGAATCACTGCCAAATATTTAGTAGTGATCCAAGATATTTAGATTTGTATTTCATTTTAATAGGTGTTCGAAATTAGCTCAAAATGAGAGATATCGGAGATCGTAGTCATCGACAACACTTCGAATACCTTCTGTTTGTTTACCAACTCGCGTTAATCTGTATCGTATGCAGCTCAATCGAGGTTGTCGTTCAGTTTGATTTCGAATTTGGATAAGAGCTCTCTCATTTCAAGCTAATTTCAAATACCTATTAAAATGAAATACAAATCTAAATATCTCGGATCACTACCAAATATTTAGTAGTGATCCGAGATATTTAGATTTGTATCATCGATACTGACCTTGAATGACCTTGAACGACTTTGACCCCCTAATGTTTTTTATGCGGCTTGAAGTGCACCACAAAATGGTTGAAAAAAAAATGTACCATTCCATTTAAAAAACTGGAGGTGACCTTCACTGTGCATCAGCGCCTCCAGCGAAATAAAAAAAAATGGTCGCATTTGATGGCCCCCTTCACACCGTACAACTTTTGTCTGGAACATTTTTTTGTGACGTCGATAATTACCGAGTTATTTCGGGTGGCAGAGATAAAATGGACACCCTGTATATATATATATATATATGATAAAGATCGCTTTTATGTCGCACACACACACACCCACACACTCTTATATATATATATGGCTGTATAATATAGGAGGGAAACGCTAGTGAATAGAGAGGCCTGACTTTCCCGCTCGTCGTCTCAGGCGCACTTTCTTCGCGATCTACATCGTATAAATTTTACTTTGGTGAGTTACGGCCTGAATGTGACGTTGGTCGCATATATAGATTTATAAGGGATAGATACACACACATATATATATATATATATATATATATGGGCTTCGTCGATACTTGAGGCGCCGAATACATTAATGCTCGTGTCTGGGACAGGTGAATCCTCAACTTGGACGACTTACAGTCGTCGTCAACCATACTGCATATTCGATCGACCACGAAGTTTAGCCGCTATATACACCCACACGCCATACTCATATATATATATATATATATATATATATATATATATATTCGTGCAAATGTCGGTATACGAGAAAACACGTTCTCGAGACACGGAGGTATATAGGCAGGACTGTGCAAATATTATTGAATATTACACACATATGGAACGTACCCACGCTCAACCCGAGGAGTAAATCGAACGACGTGGTATGTGTGTGAGTGTGTGTGTATATATATATATGTATGCATCTGTGTGCAGGGATCGTCCTCGAAAACGCGACTGTCTATTTTCGCTCCCAGATGAGCAATGGGCACGCGTATTCTTGCCCCAAAGTGTACAATGTCATTTGTATTATTTTTATTCGATTTTTCTTTACTGTCAGGATTTTCACTTAATTTTTCTGACGCTCGCTTTGCTACTGGTTTCCCTATTCATAGGGAGAAATACTGGGGGGAAAATGTAATTTGTACGCGTGCGTTTTTTCAAGCTCGCCATTGTATCGTGACGACGAGACTTCTTTTGTTTTTCTGCTTAGTTTCATTCGAAAGGCGAGATGAACCTCGTGAGCTAAAATAGGGTTGAAACATTAAGAAAATAAAACATCAGTTTCGCGACAGCCATGCATAAATGGTTAATGTCATCCTTTATTTTGTTGTTTTTTCTTTTAGTGTAAAAAAGTTTCACTCCGTTATTAGAAAAATTAGAACAAAAACAAAATACGACCATCTTTATACAGCCGTCCGAATTCGCTCCATTTTTTATTTGTTTTTCGTCGCATTTTCGCACTAAGCGTATCATCATTGCCATCATCATTCTTATTATCGTCATCGTCATTATTATTATTATTATCATCATCATCATGATTATTAATATGATGATAATTATATGATAATTATTATCATCATAATTATTATTACTTATTATTATTACTTTTTACAGAATATTATCATGAATAACTTTTTTTAAATAAAAGTATTATGAAAGTATAATAAAAATAAAATATTACAATATTATTACACGTTACTTTCTTTTAATATTATATAATATTATTATAAAATATTATTACTTGGTATATATTAATAAATAATAATAATTGTTAATCATTATTACTTATTATTAGCATTTTATGATGATTGTCATCATCATTTTTATTAATATTATTATTATTATTATTATTATTATTATGAGCCCTGTATATGTATGTAATATTCGCTCTTGTTCAAATTTAAAAAATACTTTAGGCCAGAGGGCAATTCATGTAAATCGAGCTAGACAAGAGCTCTCGAAGATTTCGGCTCGCGAAAAAGAAAACGAAATTCATCCCCTTTCATCCCCTTTCTACCGCTCTCCGTACTTGCCCGCCTCGATCCCCGGAGCCGTTCACCAGAAGGAAGAAATTTGTTTGTTCAAATGTTTCTGCGAGTGGAGCGTTTGAATACATTAAGCGAAAATACTGAAGCCACGCCCTCCGCCTCCGCCAAAACCTCGCATTTGACCGTATAATACGCGAAAGCTTTTGCGAGCCATCCGCGCGGCTCTTCACTCGCTTTACTAGTGTATACACATACTTATATATATATATATATATATATATATATATATATACGCGGGCTATATAGCTCCATCGTTACTGCATATTTTCCAGCGCGTGTCCTTCAGATATATATATATATATAGATATAGATATATATGCCCACAGTTTACATTATACTTTGAATACGAGCATGTATTCTCCGCTTGTTTAACGCAAAGCACGTGCTCGCAGTAATGGAAGCGAGACACGCGAATAGCCACCCTATATATATATATATATAAATGTCGATGTATAGAACTCATATACACATCAGTTGAAATATGAACGAAATAGTTGCTCCAAAACGAGGCAAACACGCGAAATTCATTCGAGACTAATTCAATGATACGTACGTTGAGAGAAAGAAAAAAATAAACAACCAGCCGTTGCATATGTTTTTTTCGTTTATATACTATCATGCTGGAGGGATAGAGGATATAGCGCAAAAAATATTTACTTCGAAATAATATAAATTCAGACGAATGTTTCGTATTAAAAAAAACTGAATACAAAAATTTATATCTATTAAAAAAAACATTTATTAACATTTTTTTCTTATCTTTAATAAATATTAGATATTTTTGTAAGTGGAAATATATGAAAATGTATATTTTTATTCTATTCGAAAATTATTACATATGTATATAAATAAATATATATATATATATATATATATATGGGGCATTCCATGCGAAACCGACCAACCCGTGACCCGGACCATTTTTTATTTTGTTGAAATTTTTTTATTTTTTTGTACGTACTGAAAGCTATCGTTCGGAATTTTTTTAGATTTTTGTCTCAGCCATTCCAAGCACAATAAATTTTTCAAAATTCTACACAATTTTTTTTTAAATGATCATAGCTTTTTCAAAAATAGAGATATCAAAATAAAATACTAGACCTTTTTTTCCTTTTCAGTTGTAGTTGCATAAAAAAAATCGAAATTTATTTTCATGTTTTTTTTTCAGTTTCAAAGTCAAAATATTTTTTTTTTTCAAAACTTGGACCATTTTGATTTTTTTGAAAAAATTCATCACTTTTTAAAAGACATTTTTACAAGTATTAAAATATTGGTAGCTTGTGATATTCATAACTTGTATTTTTTGTCTATTTTTTAAGTTATTCGTAACACTAAAAAAAGTTAGACAAATGGCCGCTGCGGCGCTGATTCACAGCTGATCCGTCTATGGCATCATCTATAATGCGGATTTTACATTATAGTTGGGTTAAGATCGGGAGACTGTTGTGTTTCTATTTTTCTGCGATAATTTTCACGAAACCATCAAATAACGTGTTGATCATAGCGTTAATAACGAATAAATATTTACGGTTACTACATGGAGTGATACCGAAACCGTGTCGTTTTCGAACAGGTGACAATGAGAAAAGAAAAGATATAAAATATTGGATTGTTAACCTCTCATATTCGTGTACTGTTATTCCGTTGACAAATATTTAACAGACATTAATTCCAGCAGAATTATGCCGAAGTTCCGCGATCGATGTTGCAATGTGTTCAAATTAGAACATCATAGAATCAATAAAAATTTACGTACCATATCCGAACACCACCTCAATCGATTGCAATTGGCACCAGGCGATCGCCTATGTACTTGGTGCTACAAACAAATGTTAAGAGAAAGTTCATCAAAACATGACACGGAAACCATCGATGAAAGCAAAAATCCTGATGACGGTAAAAATTCCGGTCATGATGAAAGTATTTCAGTTGATCATTCTGATGACGACGTCGATATTTTAACTGGTAAATATCCTATTGGAAATATATATTTGATAAATAGTCTAGATATTTTAAGATATAGAGGTTTATCCTCTTCTTTTGGAACTGCATTATTTAAAAAAAAATTTGTTTATATAGACTCAGATTGTTAATCTAATAAGTTGATAACGCAACAAAGTAGCTCGCTGTCTCAATTAAGCCTGGGAACTACGCTACCGACTATAAATGAGGCGTTTTCATTACTGAACGAGTCTCCGATACCCACTAAAAAAGGACTAGTGATGTTTATCTTAAAAATAAAGTCGATCAAGTCACGGTTAATTTAAAGAAGGCACTTGGAATTTCTGAAGAACACACAACTCCGCATGTGTTCAGTGGCAACGACACTTTGGATATAATTACAAGATTAAAAGAAAAATATCATAATGAAAATACAAGCCGGATGGAGCGGATTCAAATTTTGTCGTTAATGCCTCTCAGCTGGAGCATTCAAAAAATTACAGATGTCATGGGAGCTACGCAATGGGCTGCGAAAACTGCCAGAAAACTTGTCAAAAAACACGGAATATTATGTGTCCCAGGAGCGAAATTTGATAAGAGATTGGATAACTTTTCAAAATATCTTTTGATAAATTTAAAGGCACGCTTTGAAAGAAAATTCTAACGACATTCCTTAGGTGGTGGATTAATTAATGAAACGATATCATTAGTTCGACAATTTTACGAGGATGATAAAGCTAGCAGTTGTATGCCCGGAACAAAAAGACTACGTGTCAATTCGAACCGATGAGAGTGAAAAAATACACTGCCAAAAACGTTTAATTCTCAGTAATTTACAAGAGCTTCACAGATTTTTCCAATATACGTATCCAGAAACAAAAATTGGATTTTCCGTATTCGCATCTTTACGCCCAAAGTATTGTGGCTTAGCTGGAGGATCTGGCACGCACACTATTTGCGTTTGCTCTGTACACCAAAATATCAAGCTCATGATGCTAGGTAATTGAAAAATAAATCACATCAACAATTAACTTTTTTTACATACTATTTTTTGTTGTTATTGTAGGCAGTAAACTGTCTGCATTAACTGAAGGTTCGGAATTGCAACTAATAGAGTATGGTGATTGCATTGACGCAATTATTTGCTCAGCCCCTACACCTCAGTGCTATTTTAATAACTGTCCAAACTGTCCTGGAATTGAAGTTCTCCGTGATTTAGTGACCGAAGTCATGGAAAACAATGAAATCGACGAAATACGCTACAAGCAATGGGTGTCTACTCCACGGACTACGCTAGAAACCAATATTAAAAGCGCGTCTGAATTCGTCGACGACTTTTGTGAAAAAATCCAATCGCTTTTACCGCATTCCTTTGTGGCGAAAAAACAATCAGCTTTTTTGAGACATCGTAAAGATTCTCTCAAGAAGAACGAATTCGTTGTAATTTTCGATTTCGCCGAAAACTACGCATTTGTCGTCCAGAATGCAGCATCAGGATTTCATTGGAATAATGATCAGGCTACAATATACACCGTCGTTATTTATTATAATATAGACGAACAACTTACGCACAAAAGTTTGGTAATAATTTCTGATTGTTTAAGCCATGATGCAATTGCCGAACATTTGTATTCCAAAATTACGATTGACTGGATCAAATCTTTAGTGCCAAACGCCAACAAGATATATTTTTTTCGGACGGTGCACCCCAGTAATATAAAAATTTCAAACACTTTGTTAATTTGTCTGAATACGAACAAGCGTACAAAGTAAAAGTTGAGTGGAGTTTTTTCGCGACCGCTCATGGCAAAGGGCCAAGTGACGGGCTTGGCGGCACCTATAGGTGCCGCCAATGTAGGAAATTCAATTACCTATATTTTTGAGTCGGCTATGTAAATTTTAGTGCGAAAAGAAATTTCGACTAGTGCGTACTGTTTTTTGTCGAATAATGTATATATATATATATTGTATGTATATATATAATTCGTGATATTTGCTTAGATTTACTACAATGTATTATGAATTTGGAAAACATATTAAAGATTTTTTTTATTAAACTAGAAAAAAACTATACGGATGGTTTTCGATGATTTTTTAAATTTATTACCAATACTCATATTTTCTGTTCTTATTTAGAAGGTGTATATATATTCAGTAAAATATACAGGAATTTTGCTATTTCAATTTCACCCAAGAATATCGGATATGTCTGTCAATCTGCAATATTTTAAGAAAAACTTTAGCTGATTGAATTAATAAACGAAATAGCTAATAATTTACAACGACAAAAATAGACAAACATATAACCATATTTCTATTTTGATACATAAATTTACATGTACATCCATGTATATACAAATTTATATGCAAGCACGAGCCCCAGAATATCTTTATGTTCGACGATATTACTTTATCCGTATGAAAATGTTATCTGTATGCAGTGCTCATCGCCTTCCATTTCCGCTATTCTCCGCAATGGAAGACCTCGATGACATTTCCTCACATTCTTGCGAAGATCATTGATCAGGTAATAGGGGGAAAAAGTCGTTTCTATATTCTTTAATATAGAAACGACTTTTTTCCCCTATTTCTTGATAAATGATCTTCGCATTAATGTGGGGCAATTTCATCGGAGGAAGGATCTTCGATTGTGGAAAATAGCGAAAACGGAAGTAGACGAGCACTACGTATAGATAACATTATCATACGGATTCCCGATTCGTATTTTTTTCTTGGTCGAACGAAAGGACAAGAGGTCTTTTATTTTGAATGGTCGTATGTGTCTATGCATGTTTAGGGAATTTATCGGCGCGCGCGCGTGTGTGTGTGGGTGCGCACGTGTGTGCGTACTAATGAGAAACCTTTTCGGCGTTATCCCAAACCGTTGAAATCTGAATACACAGTTGATTCAGTCATCTATGCTAGTGCATACAGAACCAAATCCTACAAGGTTGTACGAACCTGAAGAAAATATATAATTCAACCACCACCACCCCCCCCCCCCCCCCGCCCCGCCGCGCTCTCTTACTCTCTGCACACACGCACACGTATATATGTAATATATATATATGGCTAAGAGCGAAAATCCCGCAAGGATTCAGCGTTTAAATTCAGAGAACCCGGTTACCCAAGTGTTCCGTAAATACGAGAGAAATCAAGTCCACAACGATGATAATATATATAATATGGCCACGACTGGCAGACTACGTTTGCTGACAACTTGGCGGTAAATTTGATTAGTCGCGTCTCTCTCTCTCTCTCTCTCTCTCTACCTCTCTACCTCTCTACCTCTCTGCCTCTCTACCTCTCTACCTCTCTGCCACTCTATCTCTCTACCTTTCTACCTCTCTACCTCTCTCTACCTCTCTCTACCTCTCTCTCTCTCTCTTTCTCTCTTTCTCTCTTTCTCTCTCTCTCTCTCTCTCTCTCTCTCTCTCTCTCTCTCTCTCTCTCTCTCTCTCTCTCTCTCTCTCTCTCTCTCTCTCTCTCTCTCTCTCTCTCTCTCTCTCTCTCTCTCTCTCTCTCTCTCTCTCTATCTACCCCCCCCCCCCTATCTCCTTCTCAGTCTGTTGAAAGACCACCCAAGTTACTCGTGTGTTGAATCTACATATGAGGCATTCCACAGGTTTTCAGCAAGGTCAAAACCCTCACTATTTTTCAGAGTCCTGCATTTTTTTTATTATCATAAGGTACTTACTAGGAGTGTCTGTGATTTTTTTCAGATTTTTTTTATGAGTCCTGCTCTAGATATCTCAATTTTTGAAAAATGAGAATTAGTTTTCAACTAGATATACCTTAAAAACTATGGCCCAGGCAAAAAAAATTATCGGACAAAATATTTTTGATTTTGAATGAACTTTAGACTTTAACAATAAAAAAATTTTTTTTCGTACAAAAATTTCGGCAAAAATTTTTTCGGCAAAAAAAATTATCGGACAAAATATTTTTGATTTTGAATGAACTTTAGACTTTAACAATAAAAAAAATTTTTTTCGTACAAAAATTATATAATAAATGAAAAAAATCGATTTTCAAAAAGTATGTCACGTTTGATTTTGCTCTAAATTTTTCTGAATTTTCTGTTGTTAGTGTGGACATACAGAAAAAATTGGCATCATGGGCCGCGAACAGGTTTAGAAGATACGGGCCGATTTGCATTTTTTTTTTTGTTGTTATTCATCTTATCTTTAGTTGTATCAGTTTGATTTGAATTAGTAGCGGACATAACTGAAAAATAACACGATAAGATGAAACTTCAAGCAGCTTCGGATAATGTAATTGACGATTTCGAAATTTATCGCATTTCTAACTTTTAAATACGTTATAAAGGTTATGTAATTTCACATACAATCATAACATCGAAACCGGCCAAGGAAATACGGGAACGTTTACTTCCGACCTTGCCGCCGGTGTCGCGTCGTTCGGGCGGGAAATTTAAAAATTTGAAAAATCAATCTTATAACATACAAAAAACTTTGATATATTTTTTTATGTGAAATTCAAAGTTTCTCCCAATTAATCATTCAATTCATATCAATATAAAAGAAAAAAAAATGCAAATCAGCCTGTATCTTCTATACCAGTTCGCGGCCTGTCTTGCCAATTTTTTTCTGTATGTCTACACTAACAACGGAAAATTTAGAAAAATTTAGAGCAAAATCAAACGTGACATGCTTTTTGAAAATCGATTTTTTTCATTTATTATAGAATTTTTGTACGAAAAAAATTGTTTTATTGTTAAAGTCAAAAGTTCATTAAAAATCAAAAATATTTTCTCCCATAATTTTTTTGCCTGAGCCATAGTTTTTAATGTATATCTAGTTAAAAACTGATTCTCATTTTTCAAAAATTGAGATATCTGGAGCAAGACTCATAAAAAAAATCTGAAAAAAATCACAGACACTCCTAGTAGGTACCTTATGATAATAAAAAAATTGCAGTACTCTGAAAAATAGTGAGGGTTTTGACCTTGCTGCAAACCTGTGGAATGCCTCATATAATAATTCACAAGATTTGCTAATACTGGGCAATAAAAAACGTTCACTTGTCATAAATATTGTGTTTTTTCTTACCTAGTATTTAAAAGTTAGAAATGCAATAAATTTCGAAATCGTCAATTACATTATCCGAAGCTGCTTGAAGTTTCATCTTATCGTGTTATTTTTCAGTTATGTCCACTACTAATTCAAATCAGACCAATAGAACTAAAGATAAGATGAATAACAACAAAAAAAAAATGCAAATCGGCCCGTATGTTCTAAACCAGTTCGCGGCCCATGATGCCAATTTTTTCTGTATGTCCACACTAACAACAGAAAATTCAGAAAAATTTAGAGCAAAATCAAACGTGACATACTTTTTGAAAATCGATTTTTTTCATTTATTATAAAATTTTTCTACGAAAAAAATTTTTTTTATTGTTAAAGTCTAAAGTTCATCCAAAATAAAAAATATTTTGTCCGATAATTTTTTTTGCCTGGGCCATAGTTTTTAAGGTACATTTAGTTGAAAACTGATTCTCATTTTTCAAAAATTGAGATATCTAGAGCAGGACTCATAAAAAAAATCTGAAAAAAATCGCAGACACTCCTAGTAGGTATTTTATGATAATAAAAAAATTGCAGTACTCTGAAAAATAGTGGGGGTTTTGACCTTGCTGAAAACCTGTGGAATGCCTCATATATATATATATATTCAAAAATCCGTGTGTATGTCCTGCACAGTGGTAAAGCAAGTAGGATTTTTCCACGTGTGGGAACTTTGTACCCCATTCGTCAATTACATCACCACGCAGGCATGCACGAATTCGTGAAAAAAGAAAAGGAGTACGTTTACCATGAAACAGTACGTTGAGTACAAGCCCGCGATAATAATAATAATAATGGCAATTATCATTATCATTGTGGTTGTTGTTCCAGTTCGCTATAATAATAATCACAATGAAATATTATTGTTGTTGTTATAATAATAATAACAATGATTATTATTATTATATACTTTATATTTTAAATTATTATAGATTACTTGTTTCCGCCCGCATGGAATTTGGCGTCAAGCTATTAGGTGTTTAGGTTGAGCACTTCAAGACCCCGTTGCACCGCTAATTGGGCGTTGTTTTGAAAATCCTAAAATATACGTTTTATTATTTGTTTTCAAGGTTCTATACCAAGTTTAAAATACAGGCAAAGAGTATAATTTTCCATACAAAATTTTACACCCAATTCCACCCCCTCATAGGAGTTGATTTTTGAAAAATCCTTTATTAGTGCACCTCTGCACTTTCTAAAAAACGTATTTTCCAAATTTCATGTTTCTATCTTCAGCGGGTGAGGGTATTTGTTATCTATATGTCAGTCAATCAGTCAGTCACGAAACTTTTCTATATGTTATATTTTATCAATATTATTATTATCATTATCAAGAGACGCGGCAGCGTCTCGACGCCAAGTAATAAAAAGAAGCGACTTCCACGACAACGACACGCCGCGCACTCTTTATACACCAAGATGGGCTTTAGCAGACGACTTTTTAACTTATAATCGACATTACGCGAAAACGCGGAGACGAATAAAAAATCTAATGACATTTTACCAATGAAATGTTATTTTTTCCTATCGATTTTGTTTCGGTCATTTTTCGATCCGCCTACTCAAACTTGGGATCTCGTAATATTTGGTCGAATTTCCGAGCGACTTTTTTACCACAAAAATTCTTCAACACTTTAGAACGTTCCAGACTCGTCGGTTTTTTTGGAGGAATAAAGTTATTCGGTCGCATCTTAAGCTATACTACATACGTCCTTTTGGAGAAAGCGTTAACATGGGGAACGCTCAGCGTTTCAGCCTGAAGTGCACCGTTGGTGCACTTCAGGGCAAAGCTACTATAAACAAACGATGGCGCGCTGAAAACGTCAAAAGTCGGGTTCTTCGAATGTATGTCCTCTGTCGGCTTTAACCTCCAAGTAGGGTTAGAGCGCGAAAGTGTAAAAGCAGCGAAAGTGGATGTAAGTTCATAAAAAATACAGCCCTAATTACGGTTACAAAATTTATTTACAAACAAACGACCCCCGTATACGTCATAATGATATAAAGAAAAATTCCATCGTTTTTGGTTATACATACTCGCAGATTCTCGCCGCGGATCCACAAACAATACGCGTCAAGTGAGTTGATATGACAGTAAGGCGATTTTTCATAACCTCAGTACATAATGGACGGACGTGCGAAAGAGTTTAAGTGGGAATTGTGTTATTTTAAAAGCGAATTCCATATGTTTTTACTGCATCATATCGTGAAATAGCATAAACATGACGTACATATGAAAAACGTCGATCGCAGTCGACAAAACGAGGATTTTACGTTTGAGCAAAAAGGTGAGTAAATATAAAATTATAATTTTTATAAAGTCATATGAGTATCTCATATTTTTATAAAGTCATATCATATCTGCATAATAGTGTACAAATCTGAGTTTGAGTTTTCCCCACCCATTTTGAAGTGGTGAATACAATATGTTCATGTTTATAGGGCCAAATCTACCACCACGTGACCGTCTGGAATGATGCAGTGCTCAATTTCTTATTTGCATCCGGAGAAACTGCAAGTTTCGCCACACAACCATCGACAGTAACATCGATGCGGTGCACGCAGCTTATGGTAGAACTTTTCAACAATTATAATGGTAATATTCTTCTATCTGGTAGTGTATTCTTTGCGTAGACTGGTTACGCCATAATAATTATCTGCATAGACTGGTTACGCTAGCAGAATTCTTTGCGTAGACTCGTTACACCAGATCAATTATTTGCATAGACTGGTTACGCTAGAAGAATTTCTTGCGTAGAGTGGTTACGCTAGAAGAATTCCTTGGGAAGACTGCTTACGCTAGAAGAATTCCTTGCATAGACTGGTTACGCTAGAAGAATTCCTTGCGAAGACTGCTTACGCTAGAAGAATTTCTTGCGAAGACTGCTTACGCTAGAAGAATTCATTGCGTAGACTGGTTACGCTAGAAGAATTCCTTGCGAAGACTGTGTACGCTAGAAGTTACATATAAATTGTATTTAATTAACTGCACAACGACATTAGATTTCTTAAATAAAAATCAGGAAGCTGAGTATAAATGTGTGATAATAATTTCTCAAATTACTATTGTGCCAAATTCAATTTCAAAATTCAAATTCAAATCAAATTTATTAAACTTTTAAAAAGTTGAGCGCTCCAAGCTTTTATTTATAGTCACATATAGATGACTTGGTAAGAAATATTATTTTCTACTTTTCAGTACATTAAATAAAAGCTTGTTTAAAAAAAATACTTTTTTTTAAAGTTCAATCATGCATTGCCACCTCTTAAATGCATGTTTGCAAAATTTTAGCGCTCTAAGTAGTCGGGAAATGGGTGAAATATCTATTTTCCGTTTTGCATCTCACAGAAAGTCGTTATTTTTATTTTACTTTTCTTTATTATTTTTTAAAAGTTAAATCATGCATTGTCACCTCTTAGATGCATGTTTGCAAAATTTCAAAGCTCCAAGTAGTCGGGAAGTGGGTGAAATATCGATTTTCAGTTTTGCATCTCCCAGAAAATCGTTATTTTTATTTATTTATAATTTTTTTTTCAGTTGAATCATGCATTGTCACCTCTTAGATGCATGTTTGCAAAATTTCAGAGCTATAAGTCGTTGGGAAGTGAGCGAAATATCGATTTTCCGTTTTGCATCTTACAACTAGTGAAGTTAAATAAAAGCTTGTAAAAAAGAAAGTTACCCAGATAGACAGTCATGATTATCACGGCGTGCATACTATTGATGAAGCAAATTTTACAGCATATTGACTACATGCTGTGATGCAAAGTCATGAGCTCATTTAGTATCATGGATTTGCAAAACATTTTGATCTTAATATGTCGTTTACAAATGCATCGTGCGTTTAGAATACGTCGAACTCATATCGCTGTGCTCAGGTGTCCGCAATTAACATCCGCAAATTTTACGTCATATTGAAGTCATATGTAGACATTTTGGTGTGTATTCACTATGGTAACAACAATTGTTCTCATGAATTGTACTTAACATGAACGCAATTTGGTTTACGTTGGTGAATACATTTCATGAGCTCATTCAGTAGCTTGGATTTGAGATACATCGTGACTTAAATTTGTCGTCTCGAAATGCATCATCCATTGACTACACGATGAACTCATAAGAAGGCAAATTTAAATTCTGCAATGAATATTTGCAGATTGACGTCATATGGTAGTCATCCAATACTTTTTGTTGGTGTATTCACTGGGTTAGCACAGGTAGTAGACATGCGATGCAAGCAATATGACGGCGATATGCATATTTCTCAGTGATACACCCCATGAGCGCAATATGCCGGCAAAATGTATGTTTCTCAGTGATACATTCTATGACGGCGATATGCATGTTCTCAGTGATACTTTCGATGAGCACAATATGACGGCCATATGCATATTTCTCAGTGACACATCTCGTGAGCGCAATATGACGGCGATATGCGTGTATCTCTGTGATACATTCTATAACGGCGATATGCATGGTTCTCAGTGATACATTCGATGAGCGCAATATGACGGCGATATGCATGTTTCTCAGTGATACATTCGATGAGCGCAATATGACGGCGATATGCATGTTTTTCAGTAATACTTCCTAGAAGCGCCATACAACGGCGATAGTAAGTACTATATAATGAAATAAAATTTCAATAAAAATTAATTTCTAAGAACTTGTTATTTTTTTATTCAAATGGATGTATTATACCTTCGTAAAAAATTAAACATTTTTTCATAATTCCTTTTAATGCATCTGGATGTCTTTCTTACATCACAAAAATATTTAGCAAGGACAACAAGGTATTCATTTTATATGATATACGTAATAATAACTGCAGTCATTCGTTTTTTTTAATCATTATCAAAAACCTTGAAGCCGTAGAACTATAATAAGGATACGTAAAAACGTGTCAGTTATTTTTACTGTCTAAATGGGCAAAAAAAATCAGTAGTAAAAAAAAATTAATTTTCGTTGCATTGCAACAATGCAAACTTCAACGTTTGCCCACTTATTGACGTTTGTTAAAATGATAAAAGTAAGGAACGAAAAAAAGGAAATTTACACAAGTGATAGGATGGTTAGGTAGGTAGCGCGCTCAGCTCTAGAATTAGAAGACGTAGGTTCGAAACCGAGGCTAGACAAATCTTTAATGAGGCAGAACACGTTTTAATCCGATTATCACATATGTAGCAATATAAGTAAAGCGTATGGAAACGAAAAATACTACCAGAAATTTTTTTTTATTCATAATTTGTAGACTTATTCATTTTTTCATTTCAGGCACAGATCCGGCAGCCTGTACAGTATCGTAGTACGAGTTACGCCCTCTAGCGTCCATATAAGCACAACAATTGTATCATGTCATGACGCCAATATGAGCTTCATATGAGGACTACAATTTTTTCACGCCGTGACACCCATATGAGCTCCAAATGAGCACAACGTAGTTACGTCACGCCGTGACGCCCATATGAGCTCCATATGAGCACTAAAATTTCTTCACGCCGTGACGCTCATATGAGCTCCATATGAACACAACATTTACGCCACCCTGTGACACCGATATGAACCCCATATGCACTCCCTTATTGTTGGATATTCGTGAGCCGATTTTGCTAGTGCTGATGAATTCACTGCATGCATACTCGCGTGAGAACAACTTTGCTTCAATTGGATGTGTTATTATGAATCGTTATGTGATGCAAATATGACTTGAAGGTGAGCACTTATAAGCGACACATAACTGTGTTAATTTCTATGCCTCATAAATAATGCCCATATGATGCCAATATGAGCTAAATGTGTCTATCTGGGTATCGTTGTGCCTTTCATTAACAGGCGCGACTATTTATGCATAGAAATACTAACCCTTTTCCTCATCTGCAGAATGTTACAACAGTCTTCTAATGAAAACAAAGCCATGAGATTGCTAAGAGACTGAATCGTGTACTATTTATCCGTCTGTCTCTTTTGTCTTATACTACCAGGTGGAACCAAATCACAGATTTATTAGGAATAAATGAAATATTTAGTTCTTAGACGATATTGAATAGATCTTGATTTGTATAAAAAAATAATCTTGATAATGGAATGCAATAGGAAAAAAATTTGATTTAACGAAAAATCTAGTCAGTTCAAATAAAAGAAATTAAAATTTCTGCAGTAAATCCTTTGTCATATACTGAACATCCCCTCCAAATGTTAAATCGACCATTACTATAAAATTTACAATTGAAGAAACACTTTTTAAAATAGAGCATTTAACATTACGACACTGATGGCGAATTTCTCATAATGTACTGAGTGATTTGACAGTTTTTCATAACACTTTAAGCATTTTTCACACTATTTCGTGCGGAAAACTGCCATTCAGCGATACGTGTAGGTAGTCAAAATATCGCCTTATGTTAAAAAGGGTTCTTTTATTTGTAAATTTTATAGGAATGGTGTAGACGATCGATTTAAAATTTGGAAGGTGCATTCAGTATATGAGAGAGATTTTGTATAAATTTATTGAAAGAAATGTATAAATTTGAATCAAATGGTATCACTTTACTAATTGTACCGAAACTCCTCAATCAGTGTTCTGAGATACAAAAAAAAACATACTAGAATGAAACAATTTTTACAACCCGTACCTTGATTTTTTTCACTGTAAAATTCTGGGACAGTGTTATGTATACATGTACTTAACTGTGATTACATATCTCTTATTAATATGAACATGTCTGTTATCTGCTAGCCTAAAACGGCAAAACTTTGATATTACAAACTTGCATTAAACAAAAGTTCTAAACGAAAATTAAAAAAATTGAGTTGGCTCATTACTTCGTTACTACCAATCAAATTTTCAATTGGAAAGCCAAACATTATCGTAATAGACATACTGCTATTGAAAAAAACATGGTGAATTATGCACCAATTGCCATTTTCAAATGCTAAAGAGTTACGGGTACATACTGTATTTCACTTCTACGTTATTCTCATACGTCATACTTGCTGTACCCCTTAAAAAACGCATAACTGAAATTTTACTGTAGTTCGTTCTCAGGCATTTATATCAAAAGATATAAACATACTGATCTCTTTCAATATAGGAAAAACATACATTTTCGGGCAAGGTGAATTAGAAATTCGAAGACAACAAGAAGCGTAATATTTGTTCAGTGACCTTAAGTAGCGTCGGCGAAATAATCCACCATCCCAATAAATTTAACGTATGGATATGCAAATAAAAATATATACCACACTAACTAGACTGAGCAAATGACGCTGCAACCACGTTAAGTTTATAACTATAGAAAATGAAGTATTTCCGTTTCAAAAACATATGAAATCCCCTTAAAAAACTTAACAAGTAAAAAAAAACGCCAAGTATTAAAAAATGCCCTCGAAAAAATTATCGGTTGTTTCACTATCTACAAGATTCTAATTAACCTCGAAATATTTGTGATTTTTTTTAAACAATAGTTTTATTTAGATTTTAATTTTTCAATTCAAACGGACAAAAGAAGTGAAATAACTTTTTATGAAAAAGCCAAGCATATTTACTAGAAACGTACAGAAAATTACCAAACTCTAGTAATACCATTTTTCTCAATATTTTCTTTTCAAAAACCATTTTACTATTATAATAAAAGTACGAATCACGATTATATAGAAGTACAACGTATGCATCACACAAGTACTGTATGTATGTATCAGTGGAAATTCTGGGCAACGACTTGGCGTGCATGGTTAAGAAAAAAAGCTCGGGAAGATACACGATTTTCTTACAGAAACGTCCCTACCGCTTGCAAAAGTAACTTTTGCAACAATTTATCTACACAGATTATTTCAAATAGTAACATCGCATCAGGCATACAGGATTATTAGAAATGAGATGTTCGACTGTACTTAGACAGATTATCGGAAATGGAGCGATAGGTGTCGAGAGTAATATCGATATTCCTTTTCTACCAGCAAGTGGTGCGGGCCGTAATTCAAACCTTCAGCCTGCCAAAACTATGTCCATTACACCATAATTTATACAACGCAATATATTCCATGAGATGTATGGTAGTTCTGCAATAGAGTAGAAAGTGAATACTTCCACATAAGTTTTCAAATTATGCAAATAAAGTGAGATTTCAAGAGCCGGGTGGTCTAGAGGTACATCGCTGATTTTTTAATTTATACTTTGCGGAATCAGAAACTTGGTTTGCAGTTACATAATAAATTGCGTCAATTTATGTCTTTCTTAACCTAATGGTCAAGTTGTTGAGAAAACGTCATCCTTCGCCGAGCTTTTTTTCTCAACCATGCACCCCAAGTCGTTGCCCAGCATTTTCAGTGATACATACATACAGTATTTGTGTGATGCATACGTTCTACTTCTATATAATCATGATTCGTACTTTTATTATAATAGTAAAATGGTTTTTGAAAAGAAAATATTGAGAAAAATGGTATTACTAGAGTTTGGTAATATTCTGTACGCTTCTAGTAAATTTGCTTGGCTTTTTCATAAAAAGTCATTTCACTTCTTTTGTACGTTTGAATTGAAAAATTAAAATCTAAATATAACTATTGTTTGAAAAAAATCACAAGTTTTTCGAGGTTAATTAGAATCTTGTAGATAGATGCATTTTTTAATACTTGGCGTTTTTTTTACTTGTTAAAGTTTTTTAGGGGGTTATTATTATTATAGTGCGTACAGAGAAACGATTAGCAATTTTTTGGTCTCCAGGTCACTGCTCTGCTGTTTCGAAAAATGTATATACGTTTTTGAAAAAAAAGAAACAAGCGTGCCGAGTTATTTTCGACGATGAACAAAACTGAAATTAATTGCCAGTGAGTACAGGATTTCCTCAGTTTTCCTGTGCCGATCATGCGAATGGGATCTCGCCGAGGCTGACAAGCAATAAACTGACAGGCGCATGAGATAAACGCGAAAGGGACGGGATTGGAAAAACTAAGGAAAAGCAGACGAAAAAACGGTGGAAATTAGAGGTAAAAAAAGGATTGTTAATATGAAATACATAGGGAAAGCGAATTATTCATTCCTTTCTGAAGGGGCTTTGACGATGCACAGCTTTTCTGCCGTTTTCCCACTGGTCCACCTTTCCAACCCTTCCCTCGCCTCCGGAGAGACATAACGCGCTACGGTGCTCCAGTTTCTACCCTCTCGCTTTCGGCTCGTTTTTTTGTACCCCTCCCCCCTCTCATTTTTACCTCATCGTCTCCCAGGAGAGTCGTTGTTATCTCTCGCAGGCAGCAATCGCCCAGAAACGGAGCTTTGTACGCCCTCTCACTCTCTCTCTCTCTCTCTCTCTCTCTCTCTCTCTCTTGCTCTCACTTATTCAATTTGCTCTTCGCGCGAGTACACGATCCGGGTAAGTGCGCCGAAGAAAAATCTCGCGGACCCGATTCATCTTTTTAATGAATGAAACAATGTCTCTCGCCCGCGCGTTCGCCTATTTTTTAGTTCTAGCTCTTAATTTTTTTTTCCTTTTATTATTATAAATACTCTTTACTGGTATATATTATTTCATTTTTGGTTTTCCATAGCCATTGTAAGTCATTAATTAACGAAACTTCATAATAATTCCAATTAATAAAGGACTCATGTTACGGTGTTCTTTGTTCGGCCGTACTGTTCGAAATTTCACGCTATACATTACTTTTTTTTTTACTAGATCAATGGTAATTTTTTAAACTAAAGTAATCAAACCGATAAAGTTTATTAATAAAAATTAATTAGTTAAACTAATTAAGTATATATTGAATAATAGAGAAGAATATTTTCGAAATTCCATATATTACGATTATATTATAACCATTTGATCAACATAAAAAAGATTGGATCAAACTAATTAATTGATCAAGTAAAATATCACATCAAAGAAAAATGTATTTCCGAAATTCCAATTGTCACCCTATTTCATTTACTTATCGAATCAACATTCATACGAAAAACAAAAACATTTCAGTCTAATTAGTCACAAAAGGAGACTCACTAAGTAAAAAAAAAGAAAATTCAACTAATCCACGAATAACCTTAAATGTTAAATAAATCAAGAAATATTAACCCCCATACTGTTTTTTTCTACGTGTCGAATTCCCAAAATACCTGTGTTTCTAAAATTGCTTCTCGAAAAACAAAATCCAACAAATAATACTTCCGGCAATTTCCTCAGTCTAGCCCACGAAAACCCGAACAAACCTAAGATCAGGTTCTAGGACCTTCAACCCGACCCTAAATTCGACCGAAGTCTCGCCCCGCCTGTTCTCAAGTAAAAAAAAAACAAATTTAATCAAACCTCATAAATACCCTAACTTACCAATGAGCCGACAATCGATAACAAAATTGTCCACAATAAAAATGCATCATAATCAAATTTGCCCGAAATATTGATATCCAGAAAACGAAATTGAACCGATCGATCTTTGAGTTGGCATTTCCCCTTAAATTATCAACTCACACATCAATTCGTCAAGTCGCCATATATTTACCATTTTCGGCCCCTCCCTGTCCTCCACCCCTCTTTCGCCTGTTCGCAAAAAAGAAAAGAAAAATCCACACAAAAAAAGCAGGAATAAACAGCAAATTCCCATATCCATCTGTTCATAGTCGAGCGTTCGAGTCAAAAAGTGAAATTTCAAAAAAAAAAAAAACTTACTGTGTAAAAATTCTCACGTGTGCTGTGGAAACGAGCGGAATGATTGATGTCTGCACGTGTAGCGAGAAAGAACCATACAGTTTTTATTGACACTTCGGGAAATATTTGCGCCGAATAACAAGGTTTTGACACTCTGACGATCAGAAAGTGCACGTTCGTCGATCCAACAACGTGCTCTGTGTATCCGTGTGCATGTATTTGGCTGACAAGAAGAGAATTTACAGTCATGGCCCCTTCTAAGACTCGTACTTAAAAAAATGTATAGATTCGGGCGGTAAGGTAGTTGGCGATAAGTAATCGTCACCTTAAGCAGATCGCGCGACTTTGCAAATTTATATAGCCCAACTTGGAAAGTGAGCGGAAGTTATTTTCAATCAATCTTAATCAGTTTTTTTATTACGAAGAAGAACGTCTTTGTGAAATTTTCGTGCTTGGTACAGGTTTCGAGAAAATATTTAGCCTAAGCATTGTAAGCAACAAATATTACGTGTAGCCGTGGAAATGTGAGGCTCCGCCAGGCCCGTCATCCTTGTGCACTAGCATTAAGGGGCTATTCTACTGTGAAGGCCAAAAAAATAAGCTATGTTAAATTTTTTTTTTTGAAAACTGTTGCACATATCGGTACATACAAACTTTTTTTCGCTTAAAGGTAGACTCTTATAGAATAGAAAACAATTTTTTTGTTGCATATAAATGTATATTAATAATTTATAAACGCATGAAAAAAGAAAAGTATGTCGCTGGCGTTGATGATTTGCACTCTCCAGGTAATCTGAAACAAAAAATTCAAAAAGATTCTTAATCTGTATGAGTGTCACTATCGTCCGAACTAGAATTATTAAAAAATATTAATTTTTACTTATATTTTCGCCCGAATTTTGGAGAAAAAAACGTGTTTTTCGAACATTTTTGCAAAAAAAAACGACGGCATTTTGTTATTATGCAAGAGAAAATTATAATTCTAGTTCGGGCGATAGCGACACTTATACAGATTAAGAATCTTTTCGAATTTTTTGTTTCAGATTACCTGGAGAGCGCAAATCATCAACGCCAGCGACATACTTTTTTCATGCATTTACACTATTATCAATTGTTAAATAAATATACATTTATATGCACCAAAAGAATGTTTTCTATTCTGTAAGAGCGTACCTTTAAGGGTAAGTAAGTTTGTACCGATACATGCAACAGTTTTCGAAAGAAATATACATATTAAAAATAGCTTATTTTATGAGCCATCACCGTAGAACAGCCCCTTAAGCCCGGCCGTGGGAGCAGCAGCCGAGCTGAAATCATAGCCGACAAATATTTCATAAAGGCTATAAGACACTATTGTACGGGTCATCATTATGCCGCTATGACGGTTGGTCTAGTAATCGCCATGTGAACGTTCCAATAATCGGTACATGCGTTCAAACTGCTTTAACTAATCCCGTGTAGAAATTTAAGTCGGGAAAAAATATTGCCCGTTATCTGCCTTCCCTAGATAATATCAGGCCATGTTCAAGCCGTTCAACGTGGATCAGGTTCGCCATGTAACAAGTCCTAGGCCAGGCCCTGAACCGCCGCTTCCTATTTCGAGAATTTATCAGGAACTGGAGAGAAAAAGGATTGGAAAATCGCCACGAAATGACGAGAAAGGTGAAAGTGTACTGACATGGCCATGAGAAATAAACCGACGGCCGGATAGTTATAATCAGGTAAGTGGAAAAGTACTTTTGGCGATATACCCGAGTAAAATAAATTGTATCAGGTCATACTGATACTTAAAACATACATATTTCCTGATAAGGTGACGTTGATTTCAAAAACTACGCATCACTTCCTTTACTTTTTGTCTTATCAAATAATTTGCTTATTCGTTATGTTTAAATTAATACCTGTTGTAATATCTCTATTTATGATGAGCATTTTTATTCTCGTAGATTGTCATCGATGGAAAAAATGCTTATAATTGTAAATAGAATTCAAACAGATGTATTCGTTTCGTCCTAATCTATATATATATATATATATATACAGGGTGAGGCACATAAAGTGTTACAGAGCAATAGCACTCAAACTATGGATCATATCCAAAAATGTTTCAGAACAAAGTTTCAGTGTTCGAGAAGGCCGTCATACTGGACCACCCTATTTTTTTTATCGGCGGAGGCGTTGAAGCTACCTCAAGGTCAACTCCACTTTTTTAAATGGAACCATGTATTTTTTCCCTGACATTATTACCGATTTTAAGACGAATTCAGCGACCTACAACACAAGGTCATTCTAGTCACGCAAAGTATGAAAATAGTCGAAAAATCGAAAAATATCGGAATAATCACTTTCAAAGGATCCACTAACCTTGGTTTGGGTCTACCTACAGAAGATGCTCGAAGTGATGACCCTCGACTTGTAAGCACTTGTTAATTCGCTGATGAAAAGGCCGTCTAACTTCAGCCAACATTTGTGGTGTCATTTTGGTATATGCTCGGCGTATTCTTTCTTTCGTGTCGTCAGGCGTGGTCAGGCGTGTTTAAAAGTCCAGGGTCATCACTTCGAGCATCTTCTGTAGGTAGACCCAAACCAAGGTTAGTGGATCCTTTGAAAGTGATTATTCCGATATTTTTCGATTTTTCGACTATTTTCATACTTTGCGTGACTAGAATGACCTTGTGCTGTAGGTCGCTGAATTCGTCTTAAAATCGGTAATAATGTCAGGCGAAAAAAAATACATGGCTCCATTTAAAAAAGTGCAGTTGATCTTGACGTAGCTTCAGTGCCTCCACCGATAAAAAAATAGGGTCGTCCAGTATGACGGCCTTCTCGAATACTGAAACTTTTGTCTGAAACATTTTTGGATATGATCAATAGTTTGAGTGCTATTGCTCTGTAACACTTTATGTGCCTCACCCTGTATATATATATAAATGAATGTTTCTCTGTTTGTCCCGTATGCGTTCCTATACCATTCATCCAATTGCGATGCAACTTTGGTGATTTGTTGCGCGCATGCCCGCGAAAGTTTCTGAATTAGTATTGGGAGTAAAAATAAGTCTCCGCCGTTTTTTATAAAAAATTGGGCATTTATTGTGAAAGAACGGTACTTTATACTTTATTCAAAGTATTATCCATCGCTAGCCACTACTTTTTGCCATCTTTCTGGCAGCATATGGATACCGCGTCTGAAGAACGCTTCATCTTTTGAGGTTATCCACAAATTGATTCAATTTTTGGTATCATCATATGATGTGAAGTGCTGCTCAGACAGGCCGTGCATCATCGATCGAAATAAATGATAGTCAGAGGGAGCAATGTCTGGTGAATACGGCGGGTGGGGTAAAACTTCCCAATTGAGTGTTTCCAAGTAGGTTTTGACCGGCGCCGCAACATGTGGACGAGCATCATCATGCAGGAGAATAATTTTGTCGTGTCTGGAGTAGTAGTGGGCGCGTTTTTCCTTGAGTGCTCGGCTCAAGCTCATCAATTGTGTTCGGTAGAGAGCCCCAGTAATGATTTCGTTCGGTTTGAGCAACTCATAATACACGACACCAAGCTGATCCCACCAAATACACAACATGAGTTTTTTTCCATGAATATTCGGCTTTGCTGTCGATGTTGAAGCATGGCCAGGTGGTCCTCATGATTTCCTCTTCTTTGGGTTATCGTAGTGGATCCATTTTTCATCACCAGGGACTATACGATGCAAAAAACCCTTTCGCTTATGCCTGGCAAGCAGCATTTCACATGTTTAAAATCGGCGCTCAACGTTTCTCGGCTTCAGGTTATATGGAATCCAATTTCCTTGCTTTTGAATCATTCCCAACGATTTTAAACGATGTAAAATTGCTTGTTGAGTCACTCCTTATGCAAGTGCAAGTTCTTCTTGCGTTTGACACGAATCTCCCTCCAATAATGCTTCCAATTCCGCGTCTTTGTACACTTTCGGCCTTCCGCTACGTTCTTTGTCTTCGACATCAAACTCACCGTTCTTAAGCTTTTGAAACCACTCATGACAATTTCTCTCACTTAAAGCAGCCTTACCATATGCTTCTATAATAAATCGATGCGCCTCAGCTGCAGATTTTTTCAAATTAAAGATGTAAATCAAAAGTTCCCGCAAATGATGCTTATTCGGCTCAAAAATCGACATTTTCGCACGAAAAAAAATTATGTGATGCTAATACAAAATTGCTAATATTTCACGGTTATGGTCTTGTCAGATATCCAACCTTACGACATGACGTTTTACATCTGACAATTTCAACCATAACCTCCTGGTGGGGCCATCTTTTGTCAAACGGCGGAGACTTGTTTGTACTCTCAATACAATCAACCCTTAAGAGGGTAAATATCGGGAGTGCAACGTTGTATGGGTGTTCCGTTATTGTTTAAAACACCATTACAAATGCTACTCCGGTCGATTTTTTGGACGCACCGCGATACCCGCGCCGCAATCGGTCACTTGCGACACTACACCAGGGTCTCGCGCTCCGTAACCCGTCACCGGATTCTCGGCGGCGCGGCGAATCGCCACTCGGCCGGGTATATAAGGCCGAGCGCGAGGCTGAAAATCTGAGTTATTCTCCAGCGCTGAGAAAGCGCACGAGGAGCTTACCGGGTTAGCTACTAAACAAGTGACCAAATCCACACCAACCTTTAGTCGGACCACTGAGCCAGTGCTCCGGGCCTACCTCCCCTCCTTTATCCCGCCGACCCGCTGAATAAGTGGCAAGGTGTCTCCTACCTCGACGCTAAACAAGCAGATGAGGGGCATACTCGTATTCGCGGCGACCGATATCTGTTAATTGTATTTTTTAATCCCCCCCCCGTTTATTTTCTTTTGTAACGCCATATTTCACCTCCACCTTTCAATATATAATGAAACCGGATTTTACTCGTTATAATTTTTTTCCCCTTCCTATTTTCGTCGAATTCACATCCCACAAATAATTCCGCGATTTACCCCTTCGGGGATATGGTACTTCGGCACTTCTTGCCATCAGAACAAAAGTCCGTATCCAATTCTCGGAGATTCGCCAAAATATCCTTTAGAGTGTTTCGTCTTTCAACAAGACCTACTTTCTGTAAAATTACCAAAAAACCATTTTCAAGAATTGAGAAAAAAAAAATTACACCTTTCGAAAATTGTAAAATTGTTGGAAAATTCCAGAGAAACCAGCTCGTACCACTTTTCTATATAGCGCTATATATTATGTATTTGGACGATAACCGAGCAAAAAGCCATAATTCACGTTACTGCACGTGCTAAATTGCGCAGATTACACTCCTTTCTCCTTTCTCCAACCCCCCTCGCCCCTTAGACCGTTGGTACAGCACACATACACACACACACACACACACACACACACGCGCGCGCGCACACACACGCGCACACACGCACACACGCACACACGCACACACACGCACACACACGCGCACACGCACACACGCACACACGCACACACACGCACACAAACACACGCGCACACACGCACACACGCACACACACACACACACACACTCACGCAATACGTATAGATATGTAAACACGGGTGGATAAAACACGCCGGAAAATACACAAGGCGCTCATGCATTATTTAAGCGCGAAGTATCTTGTTTCCCACTGTACTGTACATCCCCGGGAGCAAAACCGCCGCCCTCGACTATTCACACCGCCGCTTCTTTACGAGTTGCAAGGGGCGCCACACTTGCCTTTGCCTAACGGGCGCGTACTTACCCTTGCGATCTCTCAAACTCTCCAGGATTTTGCTCCAAGATCGCGCACACACCAATAGCTAACGATGAGCCAACTCTCTTAACCGTGCGATCTGTCACTTTCACCTGTAGAACCACGACAAGGCGGAGAATTAAAAACTATAACGTGTCAAGTGAAGATGATAATCCTGCAATTGTACGCAACCATGTTTCCTTTTGACCTACTGTGGGCTAGGATTTCCCAGTGCCACTCCGTTCAAGTACTTCGTAAGCGGTTGAGCAATATCCGGCTTAGCCTTATCGCACTGAAAAATCAACTTATCATGGCGATTCTCCCACTCCGGCCTCCTCTCATACAGAGCTCGCTTTAAACGCGCCACCTGTAGAGAAATTGTCGTAGGCATCCAGTAATTGGATTCCCATACTTGTTCCCATTTCCTGATAGGGATCCAATGGGTCATCTCATTGGATCCCTATACTAAAACGCCACACTCGTACATTGTATTGTAATCAGGATTTCCCATTGGAATCCGATGGACGAATCCAATTTTAATCCTAAAGGATTCCCAGATTATCGAACAGAATCCGATATGATTATTGATGGATCTCATCGCATTCTGTACGTTGTATTTTCTAAACGAAATATATAGATATACAAGATGGGTGGATCTTAAAAAAGTATAAATCTTATCTTAAACAAGTATGAACCGCATAAAAAAGTATATCTCAAAAATCGATTTGAATCGCATCACTGAAAATCCACTGTAACTATCATTTGTTATTCATTTTACTGCAATTTTACATATCACCATACACGCACACGCTCACGAAGCGTGCAGGTGATTTTCCAACACGCCGAGTTTTTTCTCATGAGTTTTCACATATTTTCCACTCGAACGCCGCAAGAAATCTCAAACAGCGTCCTTGTAGAAGAGTGCAGGAACGAATTGGATCCCAATGAGGACTCACTTATGTGCGGTATCTCCAACAAATCCCTATACCCGTGCAGAAATGTGACCGGGTCCTTTCATGGAACAAACCAGAAAGATCACAAAATCAGTTTTTTATGGCTTACACGCTATGTTTGAAAATTGCAATGTTCTGATTGAAATACAGTACGAGCAAGGACACTTCCACGTCATGTATATAGTCGGCCAGAACATCGACATTACCTGAAAAGAGAAGCTTTAAGAACTGTCTAAAGCTGCTTTGCTTTTTACCCCATCAAAGATATTTATAATTTATTAGAATGAAACGAATACATCTGCTGTAATTCTGTTCACCATTATAAGCATTTTTTTCCATCGATGATAATCTACGAGAATAAACATGCTCACCATAAATAATGGTATTACAACAAGTAGTAATTTAAACATAACAAATAACCAAATTATTTGATAAGACAAAAAGTAAACACGGTGGTACGTGGTTTTTTAAGGCGGGCAACCACTTTAAGAGACCGAAAATTAGATGATCGGGAAGACATTACCCATATTTATTTCGCCAACAATCCACCAGGTGGCTTCGAGCGAAGCGCTTCGCATAACTAAGGTATCGTCCTACAATGATAAAACTTCCACCCGTTGTTATATCACGAACAGAAATGCTATGCTCACAGCGTGCACATTTGCTTATGATTTTGTGATACTTATGAAATAATAAGTATCAGTACGACCTGATATTATTGATTTTACCCGAGTATATCGCCAAAAGCCCTTTTCAGTACCTAATCATTACTCTATCCGTCCGCTGGTTTATTTCTCATGGCTCTTTCAGTATACTATCGCCTTGCTCGTTATTTCGTGGCGAATTTCTGAGCCCTTTCCTCGTTAGTTTCTGATCAATTCCCGAAAAAGGAAACGGCGGCTCAAGGCGTTGTCTAATACCCGTTACATGGCGAACCTGATCAACGTTGGCGGCCTGACCATGGCCTGATATTATCTAGGGAAGGGAGATAAGGGGCAGCACTTTTTCCTGACTCAAATTTCTACACGGGTGGAGATGTAGGTGCATCTTGGGACTGACCAACAAATTTATGCACGGGATCACGAGAAAGGATATTCTTTTTAGGAGAATAACAAATTCTGCTTGAGAATTTCAATTAAATTGGTAATTCACGTTTACCAGTAAGATCGTGCAACGTGCATCGAATCGGCATTAAGTTTACGCGATCGCCCGCATATTCGTGTACAGTGCCGAGATAACCAAGTGTACGTGATACTATCGTACGGCATGGAGTCGCCGTACTAGTAACGCGTAGGGGAGAGTGCGGCATAATCTGTGGGGGGCACTGTCAATGTGAGTTACATGCGATTTCTCGGAGGTTTGTAGCTCGTAAAAACCGATTTTTTTGTGTTGGACCGTGATTTATATTTAGTTTCGTCAGGCCTAAAAAACGACGATAGCAGCTCACAAATAATTATTGAAAATTAAAAATTGATTTGGGACTCGGAAAAAGAAAATCCTTTTGCCGGGATATACTTTCTGTAGCGGCTCGGATTTTTAGTCCTATAAATAGTTTTATTATTTATAATGCATTCAGTGAATTGTGTTTTTCCATTCGTAGTTTAATTAATGGTTATTTTCATCAATAATCGATTATTTTACGAGTGAGGTACAATGTGTCACCGAGTTGTGGGGCACAATGAGTCGACTCCCAATGTTGTCGGCGAAAGTGATGACGTTCAGAAGAAGCGCAATGTTTCACGAGGCACTGTGAGCAACATATGATTGCTCAAAGGTTTATAGCTCGTGAATTCCATTTTTTTTTGTGTTAGACCGTGATTGATATGAAGTTCCGTCAGGCCTAAAACAAGTCAATAGAAGCCCACAAAAAATTATTAAAAATAAAAAATCAATTTGAGCCCTGGAAAAAAAAATTGCTTGCCGGGAAAACGTCAAATATAACCTTACTTTCTGTAGCGACTGTAGCATATAATGCACTCGGTAGGTTGTGTTTTTCAAAATCGTAATTTAATTCATCATTATTTTTATCAATAATCAAATATTCTACTAGTTTGGAACAATGTTTCATCGAGTTGTGGGCCGCAATGTGTCATCGCGTTGTAGGATACAATGAGTCGACTCCCAATGTTGTCAAATAATATGACCACGGCGTTGTGGTAAAAATGCGAAAAAATTATATTTTTGTTTGGTTTAGTCATACATAAATTCACACTCTACCCATCTACCTGACACATTGTAGCCCACTCCTGGGGTAGAATGAGCCGATCAGCAATTTTTTTTCGATCCCATGATTTTGGTGTTTTTAATCTTTTTGCAAAAGACTGTCTCGGGTTATCTGTCCCCGTTATTTTATAATCCCTACCCATCGACCGGATTATCTTACCTACTGTCTCCTGCTCGAGTCTCGGGTTATCTATCCTCGTTACTTTTTAATCCTTCCCCGTCGATCGGGTTATCTGGCCTACCGTCTCCTGCTCGAATTTTGGGTTATCTGTCCTCGTTATTTTTCAATCTCTCCCCATCGTTCGGCTTATCTCACCTACCGTCTCCCTTTAAAGTCTCGGGTTATCTGTTCTCGTTATTTTTCAATCCCTCCCGTTTCGAGTCTCGGGTTATCTGTCCTTGTTATTTTTTATGCCCTCCTCATCGATCGGGTTATCTTACCTACCGTCTCCCTTCCGAATCTCGGGTTATCTGTCCTCATTATTTTTTAATCCTTTCCCACCGATCGGGTTATCTGGCCTACCGTCTCCTGCTCGAGTCTCGGGTTATCTGTCCTCGTTATTTGTCAATCTCTCTCCATCGATCGGGGTGTCTCACCTACTGTGTCCCTTTAAAGTCTCGGGTTATCTGTCCTCGTTAATTTTTATGCCCTCCCCATCGATCGAGTTATCTTCCCTACGGTCTCCCTTTAAAGTCTCGGGTTATCTGTTCTCGTTATTTTTCAATCCCTCCCGTTTCGAGTTTCGGGTTATCTGTCCTTGTTATTTTTTATGCCCTCCCCATCGATCGGGTTATCTTAACTACCGTCTCCCTTTCGAGTCTCGGGTTATCTGTCCTCGTTATTTTTTAATCCCTCCCCATCAATCGGGTTATCTTACCTACCATCTTCTGCTTGAGTCACGGGTTATCTGTCCTCGTTATTTGTCAATCGCTCCCCATCGATCTGGTTATCTTACCTACCGTGTCCCTTTAAAGTCTCGGGTTATCTGTCCTTGTTAATTTTTATGCCGTCCGCATCGATCGTCTCCCTTTGAAGTCTCGAGTTATCTGTCCTCGTTATTTTTCAATCCCTCCCCATCGATCGGGTTATCTGCCCTACCGTCTCCCTTTCGAATTATGAGTTAGCTGTCCTTGTTATTTTGTAATCCCTTCCCATCGATCGGGTTATCTTAACTAACGTCTCCGTTTCGAGCTACGGGTTGTCTGTCCTCGTTATTTTGTAAACCCTCCCCATCGATCGGGTTATCTTACCTTCCGTGTCCTGTTCGAGTCTCGGGTTATCTGTCCTCGTTATTTTTTAATCCTTCCCCGTCGATCGGGTTATCTGGCCTACCGTGTCCTGCTCGAGTCTCGGGTTATTTGTCCTCGTTAATTTTTATGCCCTCCCCATCGAACGGGTTATCTTACCTATCGTCTTCCTTTCGCGTCTCGGGTTATTTGTCCTCGTTATTTTGTAATCCCTCCTTATCGATCGGGTTATCTTACTTACCGTTTCCTGTTCGAGTCTTGGGTTATCTGTCCGCGTTATTTTTTAATCCGTCCCCACCGATCGGGACAGGATTTGTTTAAATTAATAAATAAAGGCTAGGAAATTGCCACTACCCTTTCACAAGACGAGTCTTTAGCTTTGCTAAAAAGCTCAACAGTAATCGAATTTCTACCGATGACCGTTGCCGAAGAAAGAAATCGATTCGAGCCCTTTTGTTTAAACAATTCACGATCGCAAAATTTTACCGCTCTTCCGTAGAACGAGACTCTAGCGACCTTCGTTCTAGAGACTTTGATCCGCGTATAACCTGTCGAAAATAAATCCTGGCAGAGAGAAAAAATGTTGAACATATTGTTCAACTAATAGGCATAATTGTTAAATTGTAGCATTCTCTCGTAGAGAGAATCTCTAGCGATCTGCATTATTAAAAAATTTTAGTCTTGGAAAACCTGCCGAGAGAAACCCCTGGCAGAAAACCTTGGCAGAGAGAACGAATGCTAAACGTATTTATTTAGACAATAGGGTGCGGCTGCCAGATTTCACCACTCGTTTGCTGAGCGAGTCTTGGGCCATCTCGTTCGATCGATAATTTGGCCGAAGCCGAATGCATCGATGATAAGCTGCATCGAGAATATAAATCGTGCATGAGCTTATTTGTTTAAATTAATTAATAAAGATTGGAAAAATGTCACTACCTTGCCTCAAGACGAGTCTCTGGAAAACTCAGTTTACTAGAAAGTTCAACAGTAATGAAATTTCCACCGATGACCGTCGCCAAAAAAAGAAATCAATTTGAGCCCATTTGTTTAAACAATACACGATCGTAAAATTTCACCGCTGTTTTGGAGCGCGAGACTCTAAAGATCTTCACTGCTAGAAGCTTCGAACCGCGGACAATCTGCTAAAAATAAAGCCCGGCAGAAAGAAAGAAATGTTGCTCATATTTATTTACAATAGGTATTTGTTGTTAAATTTTAGCACTCTCTCACAAAGAGAATGTCTAACGATCTCCATTACCCGAAAATTCTGGCCTCGGAATACCTGCCGAAGGTAAACCTCGGCAGCGATAACGAATGCCGAACGTATTTGTTTAAATAATAGGCATTGCCTGTAAAATCTTACCACTCGTTAGGTGAGTGAGTCTCGGATGATTTCGTTCGTTCGAGAATTTGGCTGAAGTCGAATGCATCGACAATAAGCTGCATCGAGAATATAGATCGTGCTCGATCTTACTTGTTAAAAAATCTTATTAATTAACATAGGACGAAAAAATGTCGCTACCCTTCTAGAAGACGACTCTCTAGCATACCCCGTTCGCAAGAAAGTTGAAGCCCATTCAAATTTCCAGCAAAGACCGTCGTGAAGAAAAGAAATCGATTCAAATTTCACAGCTCTTCCGTAGAACGAGACGCTAGCGATCTTCATTGCTAGAGACTTCGATCCGCAATCATCCTACTGAAAATAAATCCCGATAGACAGAAAAAATGTTGAACAATTTGTTTAAAAAATGGGCATTAGTTGTCAAATTATAAGAAAATTCTCGCTTTGGAAAATCTGTCGAAGGTAAATCTCGGTAGAAAGAACGAATGCCGAACGGACTTGTTTAAACAATAGGCATGGTTTGTACAATTTTACCACTCTTCTGCTGAGTGAGTCTCGGACGATTTCGTTCGTTCGAAAATTTGGTCGAAGTCAAATTCATCGACGACGAGAATATAAATCGGGCTCGAGCTTAATTATTAATTAAAAGCTTATTAATTAAAAAAGGATGGAAAAATGTCACCACCTTTCCACAAGACGAGTCTCTAGCAAACCCTGTTTACTAGAAAGGTCAATCATGAAATTTCCACCGATGCCCGTTGTCGAAAAAAGATATCGGTTCGAGCCGATTTGTCTGTACATTGCAACAAAGTTTCACCGCTCTCTGCAGAGCGAGCGCATGTCATGAGGCGTAGCATGGTTGCTAAGCCTAGTGTGTGTGTGTGCATCGCTCGATACACACACACACTTATTTATAAGGTGTTTTCGGTACGACCGAACAGTGTGCGAAAACGTTACATTGTTTCTGCACGCGGTCGGCGTAGCGAATACACATACATACACGGGCGCACAGCGATCGTTGGCTATTCGGTCTCGACTCTTCGACGTAGCGCGAAGAATCGAGACCCCGTAGAAATCGAGCGTGGCGCCTTGCGCGGTAATGACGGTAGCTCCCAAAACTGCGAGCTCTGCACTACCGCCGTGACGGGACCCCGCGCCGAAATTTCCTGGCGTGTGATACATGCCCTTAAACAAGGTGGGATCAAACGTGTTAAAATATTTGACAGAATTCCAAGCTTAAAACGTATTGAAACACATTTATTCTATACAGTGCACATATGGCTGCAATGGTTTTGATGAGGCACCGTTGAGACAATTTTAAAGTCCATGATTAGTTTGCCCTTAATGGTCCTCGGTAGCAAAGTGTTACCGGCCACTGAGATGGCCCATGAGAGGCTACCAGACTGAGGCTCGATTAAAGTGAGGGAAAGTTAACGTGGGCCCGATCAAAGCTGTAACTCAATTTTCGCACGGGGTAGTGCACCTAACATTATCTATTGCTAGCGGCGGATTTTACATGCAATCTCACGTAATACAATATATTTAATTTGAATCGATAAGAAGTAGAAGAATCAAATAAATCGCATTTAATAACAAACAACATGCATCGAAAAATCTATCGACATATTTCTATTTTGATATATGTAAATACGAAATGAGTATTTTTTTCATTGATTTTTTTTTATCGATCAAGGGATCGTAACTGCATTATCAATTATTCCGATATTTCCATTGTCGAATTGTCGAAATTTATACATTAGGCAAATTATATGAGAAGCAACCGAATTCGACTAATGTCTTTTCGATTCCACTTCAAGCACGATTTTCACCTTTCACCTCACAGTTGCCTACGAATAATAGTGTCTTCTTGCTGTCGTACCCAGATGGTGAGCGTTATCTCATTCAAATGGGAGTCCATATGGCTTACGTCCCATTCGTATCGGTAATTATGAATAGATTCACTTGCATGTAGAATTTAGGGTCTAGTACATGATGTGATATAATGGAACGTTACGATGTGGATGGGGACAAGTGGGCTACTATTGCGTCACAGGCAAATAGCGTGGTGCACCTGCAGGCTTAATACACATTTGTCTTTGGGATTCTCTGAAATATACATGGGCACAGTACATATATACACGCACGCACGCACGCACGCACGCACACACACACATATATATATAATCGTATACAAGGGACGAACCGTTGAAGCGCTCCTACTGTGCGCCGTATACCTGCTGACGCGCTGTCATTCCGTTTACGTACCTTTGCATATAACTATCGAAATACTTTGAATAGAGCTATACAACTTTAGAAATAGATTCTCCAAGAGGTCTACTACAGATGTGGGCAAAAAAAATCGGACATTTTGAATTAAATGCCCCACCCTGTATGTATATATATATATTAAGTGTACAACTTTACTTCCGCCGTTTCTCGATAGATGACTGCAGCGGTAAGGGCTGGTCAAAATAGGTAAATAAAAAATGTCACACAGTAAGCTTGGACATCTGTCAACATAATGACAGCACATTAGTGAATTTGTGTTTGCATTATAAATGTATTCTCGATCGAAGATGTCAGTTTTCGAGTCAAGTGAGGGAAGAGAGAAAATTTTTGAAGATTTTAAACTGGAGGCATTACTTGATAAAGACTCGTGCCAAACGCAAGAAGAGTTAGCGACGGACAGTACGTTGAATCATGAATAGGTAATCACTTTTTGAGGATAAAGCCTCAAATTTTGGAAAAAAACGGCGGAAGCAAAGTTGTACGCTTAATATATATATATATATATACACACATACATGGTGGGTCATTTAAGGGGGGACATACATTTACATCGTCAAAATGTCCGATTTTTTTTTGCCCACATCTGTAGTAGACCTCTTGGAGAATCTATTTCTAAAGTTGTATAGCTCTATTCAAAGTATTTCGATAGTTATATGCAAAGGTACGTAAAGGGAATGACAGCGCGTCAGCAGGTATACGGCGCACAGTAGGAGCGCTTTAACGGTTTGTCCCTTGTATACGATTATGTTGGTGAGTGTATTGGCCACGCAGAGAAACGAATGGGCACCGGACTCCGAAATGTCAAAAAAAAAACCAATAAAACCCGGCGGAAGGGGGAGATTAACGGATGTACTCATTAAAAAATTAACGAAATATTATGGACTGACGATAAGGCAAAATGTGAATTGCGTGAACGATATGAAAAAAAGCAATAATGTCAAAAACTCATAATTTATCTGTTACTGATGACAATCTGAAGCACGACGATTGACCGGCCGGAGCTGACAACTGTCGTAAGCGGCGTAAGCAGAGGCGGCTGGTACAGAGAAAGATTTCACACATCTACCCCCTCTTGACTCACAGGTCATGACGGATTTGATACCGATATATAATTATGTGTCGAACCAAGATCGTTTGACTAGGTATTTAAGCGGATACACGCAAAACCCGAATGTGAATTTCAATTCTACAGTGTGGCGTGTAGCTCTGAAACATTTAAATGCATGGGTGAAAATGGTTCAAATTTCCATCTTTGTATCGGGTCTATTTGATGAAGGATATTCATCTATTTTGGAACTGGTGAATGAGTTCGAGATAACAATTAGACAGCAGTGCAAATTTTTCGTCGAAAATTATGGCAAGCAGCGAATTGCGAGACAAAATCGGCGCAGCCTAAGCAGCTCAAAGGAGGCTCGAAAAGTCCGAAGACTCAGTCAACTTGGGCAAAATGAGTTTCATGAGGAAGAGGAGGGATTTCTGTATAGACCTGGTATAGCAGATTAATCTCCGACTGTGGTAAGTTTTCAATAACTACAACTTTTCTGTACCGTAATCTGTTTTTTCGAAAGTACGTTTTTGAAATTTGTGTAAACGATTAAAAAAGTTCTATTCGATCAATTGACTTCTTCCAAGGTTTTTAAATTATATAATAACCAACAATCGTCAATAAACTTGATTAAATAATAAGAAAATGAAATTCAACAATAAATTTTGCATAAAGAAAACGAAATTTTTTCGCGAAAATCATTACTTTAATTTCAAACTTGCACATTTTGTTTAGTAACACACGTAAATATTTAAGAACAAAATTAATAATTTGGCAACACAGAAATATATTTATATTATTTAATAGTTGATTAAATACCCTTAAAAGTTTTGTAAGGATACACTTTTTTTTTACTGTGAAAAAAGCTCTTTAAAATACGGGTTCTTTCGGTGACCTAAAGGTATGGACCCCGTTAAAGTGTTGCAGAGCAATAGCACTCAAACTATTGGTGATATCTAAAATCGTTTCAGATGAAAGTTGTATTGTTCGAGAAGGACGTCATACCGGACCGTTGTAATCTTTTTTCGGCGGAAATCATTCTGGTCACGCAAAGTATGAAATTAGTTAAAAAATCAAATCAAATTGGAATTATCACTTTTAAACAATTTACGAACAACCACTTCACTGGTCCATCTTTTTTTGACGGTCAGTTGACTCGGCGAGTTTACGCAAATTTTCTGGAAAACTCATTGCCTCAATTATATATGAATGGAATACGACGGTGCACCAACCCAATATGCTCTGTATTCAAGACAGGTAATAAGTGCGATTTTTGGAGAGCCGGTCCGGTAGCTTAGCTACCTCGTTTGCAAGATCTAACACCATTAGATTCCCTTTTATAGGGTTTTGTGAAGGAACACGCAATGACGGTAACACCTACCACACCTGAAGATATGAAAGAAAGAATAAGCCGCGCATTTGGCCAAATTACACCACAAATGTTGGCTGCAGTTAGACGATATTTTCATCAGAGAATAAACAAGTGCTCATAAGTCGAGGGTCATCCATCTAGAACATCTTTTGTAGGTTGACCCAAACCAAGGTTTGTATATCGTTCAAAAGTTATTATTCCTATTTAATTAGATTTTTCAACTATTTTCATCCTTTGTGTGACTCGAATAAACTTATACTGTAGGTCACTGGACTCGTCTGATCGTTAGTAATGATGTGATGAAAAAAATCACCATTGTCCCGTATGACGGCGTTCTCGAAGAATACAATTTTCATAATTTTTTTTTTTAGATATTTTCAATAGTTTGAGTATTATAGTTCTGTAACACTTTAAATTCCTAGCCTGCATACATATATATACATATATTGTGACGTGATTTTTTAAATTGCATCACAGAAAATGCAATTTAACTACGGTGACTACGTTACGTTCTCGATGCCCGGGTTGGGATCCAGCCGCTATGCTTAGGGCCTTTTCTCCTAAATATTTGTTGGGTTGCGTTTTGTATGGTTGAGGTTTTCGTTGGGGTTAGGTTGGCGTGCGGAACTCGGTCGAGCGGCGCGTCACTCAACGTATCGAGCAATCCCGACCGAGGGAAGCACCCAACGAGACTCTTCGGGGAATCGGTGCACGCCCGGTTGAGACGCCGGCGGGCCATTGCAGTGGTGCATCGTGCTGAAGAGCGGTCCGTTTGGTTATGGACGGAGACTGGAGAATTCCGCACCGCGCTTCTGGAGAGAAGCATTGCCCGCTCTCACACGGTGACCCGGGGATGCGATCCCCGAGAGTCTCCATTCTACCGAGAAGAAGAGGTCCCGATTTGTTACCGTTCCGTTGCAGGGTAACTCGGGCAGAAAATATGGATTTCGAAAGGAATATTCTGTTAGTATATTCTAGCTCTCGAAATAAGATTTCAGCTCACGAAAATTACGAGATAAGAGTTCTCGCTTAGACCAGCGTTCTCGCATGATTCGATCGCGCGAGCGTGTTTACATTTTTTTCACTAAACACGCTCGACAATGCTCTCGCTCGCTGACCCTCGCCGTGCGAGGTACAGTCTGCCTCAAGATTTCGGAGGTTATTCTCGATGAGTCGCGTTTCAGACCTTTCGATGGAGAGACGTGTCGTGGTCTCTCTCTCGCGAAAAGAAAAGTCGCGTTATCGCTCTCGCGCTAGAGACACCTGAGTAGTGCTCTCTCGCTCGGAGTTTTCCGCGTTTTGTTCTCGGGATTTTGTTGTGAAAAAACCAGCTCTCACAAAATAAAATAATATTTATTTCATTTCGTTTACGAAAATGTAGCTACTCCCCGGTGGATCCCGACCCCTCTACCACAGTCCACAGCCTGAGCGGCCGTGCTCTACTTCAACCGACCCCCCGCCCAAGTGCACCCAGTTTAGTCCGGTTATGATTCCGGCGAAACAAAAAATTAGGGATGTCTCCAGCCTCCCGTGATCCCGGTTATGATTCCGGTGTATCAAAAATCAGGGAGAGCTCCAGTCTCCCCGTTGGTGGGTCGAGGGCGGGTCCGCCTCGATCCCAGGTCAGACCGGTGAAGCTAAATTCATTGGCGCCCCGGGTTCTGCGGGTGCACGACTACGGGTGGATGGCCGAAGGTGACGGTTCTCGCACCTAGTTCTCGAGTTTTGTTCCCGTTTTCGTGGTCAGAGAAATCCCCGTCACAATATATACTCGGCTGGATCCATTGTTGATAAACAACGTCAGTTGGCAAAATTGGAAGAGTGCCATAGAAAAAGTAATGATCATAATGACTTGAAATTTTGATGGTTTACATGAATAGGGCCCCTATTCATGTAAACCATCATCGGGCGGCGAAAGAAATTTTTTCGTCGTTCGATAGTTGGCCTTAATATAGGTAAAATGTGGAGCTACGCTCCCGACATTATCGACACTAGCGAATCGCCCTTCTACATTATTAGTATTTCTTTGACGGACGCCATGCGCACCCGGTTTTAGAGACAAGAGGCTCGAACCACTGACAGAAAGAAGAAGGCGCGCGACCGGGACTTCAGCGAAGGACGCGTACTCGACACATAAACGCTATCGTTGTTGTTGTTAATAACGAGTTTGATTTTCACTATCTCGGCGCAGTGCTAGTTATATAAATTATGTCAGTTCACCCGTGTACTAAACCTGGATGAGATCTCACAAACGGTAAAAATTTGAAGTCATTCTGAACATTATTTTGTCTATGGCACACTTCCAAAGTTGCCAGCTGACGTTGTTTATCAACAATGAAGAAAACCGAGTATCGCGCAGTGATAAAGTTCCTCCATTCGAAAGGAATATAGGCTCAGAGAATGAACCATGAGTTAAAGTATACAGTCAGAGTATACAGTGAAGCCTCCCCTTCATTTACAGCGGCCAAATATTGGGTGGCCGAGTACAAACGTGATCGTATGAGCATTTTCGACGAGGCGCATTCCGGGCGCCCGGAAACTGCTGCAACTGACGAAATGGTAGATTTAGTGCATCGGAATGTGATTGAAGTTCGTCGATTGACTGTTAAGGATATTGATGAAGCTTCTGGGATATCATCTGACCAGATGCTCACGATTTTATATCAAGACTCGCTTCCGCCCGCGTAGAATTTGGCTGATAGAAACTTCATTAGAAGTAGCATCTCGCATTAGGGGGTTTAAAAAATTCTAAAATATGCGTTTTATCATTTGTTTTGAACAATATGTATACCGCGTTTCAAATTGATACACGCAAGGGAAGTTTTCCATACAACTTTTACATCCAATTTCACGCGCTTAAGAGTTAATTTTCGAAATATCCTTTTTTAGTGCACCTCCACACCTTCTAAGGAATATATGTTCCAAGTTCATACACGCAAGGAATACAATTTGCCATACAAACTTTCACATCCCATTTCACCCCCTTAGGAATTGATTTTCGAAAAATCCTTTCTTAGTTTACACCTTCTAAGGAACATATTTTCCCAGTTTCAAATTGATCCACGCAAGGAATATTATTTTCCATAAAAACTTTTACATCCCATTTCACCCCCTCAAGATTTGACTTTCGAAAAATCCTCTATTAGTGCATTTCTACACTTTCTAAGGAACATGTACCAATATTCAAATTGATACACACATGGAGTATAATTTCCCATACAAACTTTTACACCCCGTTTCACTCCCTCAAGAGTAGATTTTCGGAAAATCCTTTTTTAGTGCATTCCTACCCTTTCTTCTGAGTCTCAAGTTCATACACGCAAGGAATACAATTTTCCATACAAACTTTCATTCCCCATTTCACCCCCTTAATTTTTCCCTTTCGTAAAAATCTTTCTTAGGGGATGTCAACACCCTATAAAGAACTTACCTGCCAAATTTCAGTTTCGTAGGCTTTATAGTTTCCGAGATTTCGTGATTAATCAGTCAGTCAGTGATATTTCGTTTTTATTTATATAGATTTGAATATAAGAAAATCAACCGTGCGCTGGGTGCCGTGCTTGTTAACGATCGATCAAAAGCACGTACGGATGGGTATATTGCGCGAGTGTTTTAGCCTGTATAAAAAAAATTCGGAGGAATTTTCCCGCGAACGATAATCGTCGATGATACCTGGATATACCACCATTTGCCTGAAACTAAACAACAGTCAATGCAGTATATTGTGGTAGGGGAACCAGCTCCGAAGAAGGCAAACGGTGTCTCCTGCTCTCTGCAGGAAAAGTAATGGCGGCTGTTTTTTGAGATAGCCATGGAATGATTCTTATTGATTACTTTGCAAAGAGTGAAGCAATCAACGGACGGTGCTGCGCTGCATTTCTGGATGAATTGAAGGCGACAATTAAGAAAAAAAGTCCACATTTGGCCAAGAAAAAAGTCCTATTTCACCAGAAAAACACTCGGGTTCACACGTAGCATGGTCGTGATGTCAAAATTGAACGAATTAAAGTTTGAATTGCTTCCGCATCCAACCTATTCGCCAGATCCAATCCCAGCGACTTTTTTTCGTTTTCTAATTTGAAAAAACTTCTCAGGGGAAAAAATTTGGGCCAAATGCCGTGGTGGAAGACGCTATAAACCATTATTTTACGGGTATGGAGGATCAATTTTTTTCTAACGGTTTGGAAGGTTGGGAGAATCGTTGGCCCAAATATATGGAGTTGGAGGGGGACTACGTCGCGAAATAAATTTTGTTTTGCTTCAACATATGTGTTTTTCGTAAAAGGCCGAAAACTTTTAAAATGACCCTCGTATCTTTGAAATCTCTAAGCCTATGGGTGTCAGAAAAACGTGTCGAACAGAAGTTGCATTCTACAGAAAGTATTGTCCACGGCTTTACATACAGGTTTAGAAACGAAGCTAAATTTTCGAGGTGGGAGTAGGCACCGTTACGAGATCCACTGTTTAATCGGCTCGCCCCCACATGCTTCGCTGCTATCGGAGCGTACCTCCCACCCACGGTCTTCTGTGATTTCACCCTTCCCCTCTTCTCACTTATTATCTCCCGTGTTGACATGTGAACGATAACCTCGGTGCACGTGTCATCTCATGTTCTTAAGGTATTTCTTTCACGAACTCGAATATTTAACAATTAATTGATTTTCGTGTATAATCAGGTAAAAATACATCCACGTATACTGAAAGAGTTTCAAGCCAAGTTTCCGAACTTTTAATGGAAAATCACGACTGTAAAAAAGGTCTCATTTATACGGCGCTTTATGGTGATAACGCGCTGGCCACATTTTTATCTAATAATTTATACACTAAATAACTCTAGATGCCCGATATAAACTGCTCACACGTGTAAAAAATTATAAAGATTCCGTAGGGACAATAAAAACAGGGGGTCACCGAATGTTTAAAGCAAACATTCATGATAAAACGTCGAACAATTTGAGTAGCAGAAGAATTTTCGTAACTGCAACTTCTCAGAGAACATGTAAAAATGTCTAAATCTACAAAACGTACGCGAAATTTTTAATTTCAGTCCATCGTTGGGTATAATAATTGACTGTAACTTATTTTTATTAAGCGCCACTATAATCTACTAATGCTTTGCGAGGGCCCTGGTTTATGCGCCCACAAAATACGGCCTTCCGCGAAAGGAATACCTTAATTATTTATGAAATTTAATAAACTGATTAGGGGATAAGGTCGACGGTACATATGCCTCGATCAAGAAAGTGAGAGAGACAGATAAACGCTATTCTGTCCTTCTCGCACACGTACCCTCCGACAGCAATGCCACGTAGTGGCGAAACATGTAAAGAAAAGTGGATCGGCTTAGCGTGCCTACCATATCGTGGTCGTTTCCAGACCTGTATTTAAGACCGTAGTTTCGTCAGTTGCTGATAACGACTTTTTCATAGGTACGGTTGTTTATAAGATACGATGGTCACCTTTGTTTTTTTTTCACATTGAATGCTGTGTTTTTATGTTTACCAATTGAAAGCGGCGGTTGAAACAAATACAATCACTTACGACGCAAGGACATTCATGGTCAATAAAGTTGCCGACGTTGATAAAAGGTGTTCGAAGTGATAACCGTTGATTCAAGGCAACACTGAGATCTTCCCATAATCGATTCACTCCCACGTCTCATAACCTCGAACACCTTTTGTTGACAGAAGCTACTCAAATTACTTGTACACATGAAAACACAGCATTCCATTCGAAAAAAAACAAAGGTGACCATCGTATCTTGGAAATAACTGCACCTAGGAAAAATTGTTATCACCATTCGATGCGTGGATGGACAATGGAACTTCTGGACAATGCAACTTTTGGTGGGCATGTTTTATTTTGACACCCATAGGCTCATATATATTCACGGTTCTTATAGTTATTGGACCATCTGCTATATGTAAATATATACATATATATATATGAATGGTGATGCTTTTTAAAAATATTTTTGAAAAATTGGTTACCAGCTGTACTAAAAAAGCAATTAAAAGAACTACTTACCATATGCGGGTTATTTTTTTAAAAGAAGTAACCTGATGATGTGGCTTTTGCATGAAGATGTAGTCTTCATAATTGTCACCATGAGTTGTTAGACTAAAATGAATTTGTAATAACTTTTTGAATGATAATTTCGTTCCCTAGGTTTTCTTCATTGGTTTAGAAAGAAAAATGTTCTACCGAAACTTGTCCCTGTAGTGGGGAAATTGGTCCACCTTATGGGGATTCTAAAACAGTACAAGTCATCGCCCTAGTCCTCGAAAGTTTTTTGCTATGGATTTTTCTTTCCAACAAGGTACGGCTTTGCTATAAAATCGAATTTTCCGCGAAACACCTTTAAGCTGTTAATTTGCATTGGGAGCACATTTTTTCAATGCTTATTTGCTATATTTGAGCTTATGGCGGCTGCGGAGAAGGAAGGCGGTTCTAGCAAAACCAATTTTCAGGTAGATAATATGCGACTTCAAATGGATCAACAAAGTTCAGAATGAAAATCGTAGTAATAAGCAGACAGCAAGCGAAACACGAAACGAACGTTGATCCAATTGAACAATCACATATTATCTACCTGAGAATCGGTTTTGCTAGCACCGCCTCCCTTCTACGTACCCGCCATAAGTGCATTCAAACAACGCGTCCCCAATGCAAATGAATAATTCAAACTTTCTTGGTACTAAATTCGACTTTCTAGCAAGACGCGACCTTGTAGTGAATAAAAATCGACAGTCAAAAACTTTCGAGGGTGAGAGCTGTAAGTTGTACTTTTTTAGACTCCTCATAAGGTGGAATAATTTTTCTTCTACAGGAACAAGTTTTGATAGAACATTTTTCTTTCTAAATTAATGATGAAAACCTAGGGAAAGAAATTATCATTCAAAAAGACATTACAAATTCATTTTATTCTAAAAACTCATGCTGACAATTATGAAGACTACATTTTTATGCAAAAGCCACATCATTAGGATACACCTTGAAACAAAACAAGCCGTATTAGGTCAGTAGCTTTTTTTATTGAATTTTTTTCGTCCAGTTGGGGTCCGATATTTTACAAATATGGAAAAAAAATCATAGCTTTGGAATAGCTGAGAAACGGGCCAACCTGCATATGAACCACTTCGTTTGATCCACGACTTTTGGACCACCCTCTATATATTATAAATATATATACATATATGCATACAGGGTGTGGCGTAAAGAGTAGTCAACCCGTTACCTGTGGTTGGGGGGCATCATGACTGATCAGAAAATCACAATTTGTGTTTAGTAAAAGTGTCATGGGTTTCGAGTTTTTGCCCCTTTTTTAAATTTCATAAATAATTACACTCTTGGTCACTCTTTTCGATAGCATGGTCACAAATAAAGGTATTTTCTCAGTCTGTTTTTTGAGAAGTACTCTTTGATAGATGTGCTATCCAATGTAAACTTTTGTGTTTATACCGCTAGCTTAATTTTTTTATTATTCAAAATTTTTATGCAAAAATTAGTTGGACGAAAAAAAAAACGAAACTGAGCGCCCGTAGTGTAAAAAAAAATTATGGTGACCTGTGTGACCAAGTCACAATAAATTAGTCACCATACATTTTTTTTACGCCGCAGGCGCTCAAACTTTCGGTTTTTTTTTCGTCAAACAAATTTTGCATAAAAATTTTGAATAATAAAAAAATTAAGCTAGAGGTATAAAAACGAAAGTTTACATTGGATAGCACATCTATCAAAGAGTACTTCTCAAAAAACAGACTGAGAAAATACCTTTATTTGTGACCATGCCATCGAAAAGAGTGACCAAGAGTGTAATTATTTATGAAATTTAAAAAAGGGGCAAAAACTCGAAAACCATGACACTTTTAGTAAACACAAATTTTGATTTTCTGATCAGTCATGATGCCCCCCAACCACAGGTAACGGGTTGACTACTCTTTACGCCACACCCTGTATATGTATATATGGATGGAGAAACTGAATGCAAATAATCAGAATGGCACCACGCTGCAGTATGCTCTGTATACAACTGGTTCGAATTGGCAGAGCACTTGGAACACTGCAGTGTACATAAGGAACAAGCTGCGTCGTCGACTAGATCGCGTAGAGGCATATGTACGCATATATATGCGTATCGGTGAGTCTGCGTGGAATGTCTAGTGCTATATCAACCATGATAAATGTACCATTAATTACAGTTTTACACCAGATGCAAAAATATGGCTTTCAAATCGTAGAAGTTATCTTGCCATCGATTTGCCTCTCGTTTTACAATTACAAATTCAGATGCACCTCATTGTTGAGGATCTCTGTAGTTTCTTCGGGGCAGTCACTCCCGGGTAATTACCCGAAAAAATGAGGAAAGAAGTCGGATCGAGAAAAGATCGCGGTACGTGAAATGTCTGTTAAAATATTTGCAAAGAATAATACTGGTGTGACGGAAGAGTTTACAATGTGGCACAAATAAACGTCATTTTTGCAGCTCGTTATATATATTGGGTTGGCAAATAAGTTCGTTCGGCTTTGAATCTATGAACGGTATGAACGAAACCGAACGAACTTATTTGCCAACCCAATACTTTAATTTACTACATGTATTTATGGGTCATTCCATGCCAAGTCGACCACTTTCCGGCCCGACCCCTTTCGATTTGGCTGAAACTTTAATATGTTATTGTTGTTATCTTAAAATGCATGTGTGAATTTTTTCAAATTTTTTTACATGGTCACAAATACGTAGTCAATTTTTGAAAAAATTGCCTGTTTTTTTTTGCAAATGCTCATAACTTTCTGAAAAATGGACCGATTAAAACGTTTTTTTTATTTCTGCGTCTTGAAATGTTCTTTATGAAAAAAAATATTCAAAGTCATCTTCGACATGATTTTTTAGTTTTTTTTCCGGAAAAACCGCGATTTTTTCAAACAAGGCCATTTTTTAATTTTTTTTTGTAAAAAAAAGTAGGATAAATTTAACATTTTTTAACGCCAGACCCATCGTGGTAAGATTTTCCTTCCTATTTTCTTTCTAAATTGAACAATTTTTATTCTTATTTTTTTCAAATATAACTGTTTTGTATGACATAATAATTTTAAATGGTTAATTCTATCATTGTCAATACTTTGTATATAATATTAACTCACTTGAAAAGTTTTCCTATTATGTTAAATTATTTTTAAAGGATTATTTAATGGGAAATGAAATCAATAGTTATTTGATTCATTGTTTAATAGTAATTAATGATGAATTTATTCATTTCTGTGACGTTTAAATAATTTACATAAATAGCGATCTCTTGAATTAGAGAAATGTTTGATAATAAGACCACCATTCGTATCAGGTATCACACAGTGCAACTGCTGAGTTCCTGAAATGGTCTTGATGTTCGAAAATCGATCATGGAGACCGTTCACAGCTTTATTATAGTCTTCCGACGATGAAAACTTAATCGTCATATTTGCGAAATTATTCGTCGAAGAAGCCCATTCATATAATTCGTACGGTGTAGTTATTTGTTGATCAACTGATAATTGAAGACTTGCTCTGGCAGCCATTATTTTAACTGTGCCGCCAAGGCCATCACAAGGACCTTTGCCATGAGCAGTAGCAAAAAAATGCCATTCAGCAGTCATTCGGAAATCACTATTGTGATAATATTAATTAACAAAATTCTTAAAATTTTCGAACTGCTGTAGAGCTCCGACCGATAAAGAATACATTCGGCGAGCTTTTCCAGAAACATTTTTCCCGAAATCAGTTATATTATAATTTTCGTGAAAACGTGTACTGCAACTGCGTCATGGTTACTAGAATCTGAAATGATCACTAAACTTTTGGGTTTTAGTTGGTTTTTTCTTTAAAATAAATTACTACTGGAAAAATAGTGGATGTATTGTTGTTCCAGTGAAAACCAGACGCGGCATTTTGAACTACAAATGCATAGTTTTCAGCAAAGTCACATAGAACTATAAATTCATTTACTTTCTAAAGATTCCTTTAATGATTTCAAGAAATTTGCTTGTTCCTGAGCGATGAATGCGTGGGGTAACAGAATTGTCAATTCTGTACAAAAATCTTCAATAGAATTATTTTTCGACTTGAGGAATGTTTCAAGACTAGTACGTGGCTTTGAAATCCAATACTTGTGAGTGACATCATCGATTTCATTTTCATATAAAATCGCACGCAAAATATCGCTAATTTTTTCTGTCCCCGGGCAATTTTCACATTTACCCAAGAAGCATTTGGATGATGGAGACTCAAAAACCATTTTGTTTAAACAATCGTTATAGTGATTCAAGGGCTTTTCTCAATCGCTCGTCAATGAATTCAAATTACCACCTGAAATGAAAGAAGATACTTAGCTGTTCGAACGTAAACTGTTTAATAGATCTCCGTTAGGTTGATAATTACTGTGCATCATCAATTATACATTTTGATGGACTGCACAAACACAGATGTTGTATGTTCCATTTGCCCCTGCTAGCACACCGTTTTCTGGACGAAGAAAGGAAAATTCAGAAAACCCGACTTTTTCCATTGGGTATACCTCCCGAAAACGTTGGTACAATTCTTTCATATTTGAAAGAATAAGTCGTTTTTGAACGTGTACTCGCTTGCCATCGTTATCCCGCATTGAAACGTAATCTTTATTGTCCGGCATATTAACAGTGTTCTTATCATCAGTGTATAAATAAAACATTTTTTATTTTAATTCGACAGAAAGTGTACGCTCTGTTGACAAAAAAAGATTGTTTGAAAAGAATATTCTAGTAGTATGGAAAATTTATATTTTACGTTTTATTTACCTAATTTTGATTCAGGCGTCGATAGTATCCCTTTAGCTTCGGTGAGTTTTTAATCCACTTGGATCATATGCCTCGAAGCATTTGTAGTGTTCTGATTTTTTCTTTGACTCCATTTCATCGGGAAAAGAGTCAAAATTTGTATTTTTTCTGACTTTGTGGTATTTCTATCGTTAAATTTAGCGTTTAAAAGTTCAATTAAATTTCGGAAAACTTCACCCGTATCGTCAAAATTTGACTCCTCGTTGGTAGGAACGCCTAAGTTTTTTTTTTCAAATCATGAGCAATTTGATCAATTTTACGCGTTAAAGTCGATTTTTCACACCATCTTTTCAATGGAATGGGTGATTCATTTAACAATTGCAACGCTTCATTTACAACTGGCAACTGAGTTTCAATACTGACTTTGAAGCAGAGCTCAATTGTGATGGCACTTGTTCGCTGTCGAACGATAAGGACCCTTAAAGAGAAAAACTTATTTAACAATTATTTTCACAAGTAGCTACATACATTTTAAAAAATAACGATGTTTACCGAAATATAGTTGAAGATGTATACCTTCAGTATCACTGTCACCATCATCATCACGAATATTATTATTAGTTGTTTCAGCAATGTTTTTATATTCTTTTCGAAAATTTTCATTCATTTGTTGGTTAATTATCGGTTAACCTTTTACTCTAGTCAGTGCATATCAAGCAAAAACGATTCAACTGGAATGTTTTTTAAATATTGACTCTGATTTTTTATCTAGCGATAAAAAATGCTAAATTTACCATATTGTTTTTACAAAAAAAAATCAAAAATCAAAAATGGCGTTGTTCGAAAAAACCGCGTTTTTCTTAAACAAAAAAATCATGTCGAGGATCACTGAATATTTCTTAAATATTGTTTTTCATAAGGAACATTTCAAAACAAAGGGAAAAAAAAAGATTTTAATCGGTCCATTTTTCAGAAAGTTATGACCATTTGAAAAAAAAAAACGGGCGATTTTTTCAAAAATTGACTACGACGTATTGGTGATTAAGTAAAAAAAAATTGAACAAATCACACAAGCGTTTTAAGATGAAAATAATAACATATTAAAGTTTCAGCCAAATCGAAAGTTGTCGGGCCGAAGAGTGGTCGACTTGTCGTGAACTGACCCTATATAGATAATTGAAAGTAAATGTAATCATTGATTCGATCAAATATACATTTTTAATTAAATAACGTATCGCAGCCTGTAAAAATGACGATCAATCAACGCAATCTTATCGATTGTCCGAAATTCCAAACTGCGCAGCTTCGAGTCGTGGCAGATCGACTCAGCGAGAAACACAGCCCCAAGACGACTGTCTCGCATCTCCTATCGCATACATCAAATTCGTCGACTCGAGAGTGTTCAGCCGTCCGGCAAAGTGTGCATGCGCACGCGCATGTGTCAACCGTATAGAGAATCGCGCGCGGAGAGAATCGGAGATTGGATCTCTGACGACAGGACGTGCGGTAGATATACGCGAACGTGTGACACCCTTCAAGGACGAGAAGGATCGAATGGGATGCCTGTATACGGCTTGGCGAGGAGGGCTCACGGTTTGGGGTCGGCAGTAAATACAGAAGCGGATACGTTGGCTCGTGTCCTTATTGGATAACGGGCACTTCGAATTAACGGCACCGAAATATCCCAGGCCCCAGCACAATACAATACAACAATATTTGTAGCAATTATTATTATCATTATGGATAATGGTGGTGCTTCTGCTGTTATTATTATCATTATTTTTGTTGCTATTACTGCTGCTCTTACACAGAAAAAAAATCCCATGGTATTTACACCAAACGCCCATGGTAAAAGAGAGAATAGTAAAATTCCCTATGGTTTATTGATACCGCAATGGTAATACGATTGACACAACTATAAGTGAAAAGCACCTAAGCTTCAAAGCGGTGAAAAAAAACAAACAGATACATTTTATGAATCAGTTTTGTTTTTAAAGAATATCTAGCATTCTAATAAAATTATGAGCGACAATTAAGAATCGTCATTTTTTAAAATAACAAACTAAAAACTACAAAAAGGGATTTGCGAACTCTTAGACATACGGACGTTTAATAGTACGCACGAGGGTCGATAACAGTATGCAAACCTCAATCGACACATAAATCGCAAATAAAGTTGCCCACATTTGTATGAGAGTTGGAGAGCTGGAGGGCTGGAGAGCTGGAGAGCTGGAGAGCTGGAGAGCTCGAGAGAAAGAGAGAGAGAAGTCGAGAGTTCGTATCTCCCCAGAGATGTAGCTGGTGTGGGTCTCTTCAGCCTTTTACGAAGAGTGGCTCCAGTCGCTTCCAATTCGAAATTGACCATAGACTTCGGTCGGTAGTCCGTTTCCTTCGGAGCATGCTGAAAGTATAAAAAAAACATTCTTTAACAACAGTCGTATGAGAGGACGCGCGTACTCCTACACACCTATGCACTGCGTACTCTTATACGAACTGCACATTTTTAACAAATATAGCTGTTACTGCCATTTATTGATGAGATGCGAAATTACTTTCATTTTGAACAATAACCTTATTAAACTGGAGTACGAAATTAATAGTTGTCTTTGAAGAAAGTAAATTGTGTTTCGTACTAATAATGCTTTGAAAAGTCAAAAATAAATAAGAATTTGCAACCAAAAATTCAAACTTACCTGGCCTCCCCGTTTTATTCTACTTTAGAGTATTTTTTGTCACAAACACTTACCCTATTAGGCGATCCAAACACAATAAAAGTTAGCTCCCATTAGCAAACCGTTTCGTCCGTAGCGTAACTGCGTACTCTTATCGCTCGCGTACTTCTATACCACCTTACCCTATGTCTAAACATGCGATTGGGATGGCGTGTTTGGTTATCTATTATCCCCGAAATAATCATTGACGATTCTTAAACGCTTGACAATATAAATGTCGTTAATTCAGTGCTATCAGAAAATCGGGGCGCAAATACTAATGTTGTATACTATACGTTAGGTTTTGTTCAGTTCAAACTTCTACTATTCAATTTAGGTTTGTACTATTCAATTCAGATGGTCGGAATTAACGTTTGTCGAGTATAATTTGCTAAAAGACCTTACGAAAAGTGACTATTCGAAAAAAATTATGGTATTGTTTACTTATAGCGAGGACGTAAATCATTTGCAGCTCGCGCAAGCACAGCTTAGTAGTTTCAAAAACTAGGCATTTATTACGAACTTTTTCATAATATGTTTGTTGCATTGCAAACATTGGACATTAGTTCAACACTTCCTCTCGTAGTTCACTTTCTATTCTTGGAGGATTCAGATTAATGTGCATATAATCGGTCGTATCATATAATATGGTACAAATCACTCTAATCATCGACGCAAATCACAACCAACATTTTTTTCAATGTATATATATTTCAGTCCTGCTTGGTATTAAGATCTTGGGGGAGTTACTTTTTGATACTGTAAGGGAATATCCATTTTATTGAAATGTACTATGTTATATAACATTGAACAATCAACTTATGCTTGTCGGATCGGTGGATGCGATGGACATATGTGTATAATTTATACTGAAATATCAATAAGCAGTACTATATTTTTGGCAGTAACTATGTTTGTAAAATATTTTTGTTCCCTCGGGGAAATATAAAATATGGTTAATGTATGGTTGACAACACCATACATTTCTTTCAGTGTATGATAATAGTTATTATTATCGTTGTTTCCGTTGTTTTTGTTCATGTTGTTGCTGTTGTTGTTATTATTATTATTATATTGCATTGTAATGTTAGTGCTGTTTCGATATTATTAATGTAATTAATAATGAATTTTGTCATTAAATGTGACGGTATCAAAATTATTATTAAAGGTCGTGTCAAAATGACCTGACATTTTAATTTATTAATAAAACCTATTATTTATTTGAAAAGCACGAATATTTTTATTTTAATATAAGGTACAAACAGGGACGTTATGTGTGGAATACAATATCCGATAAATGGCCACCTTGTCCCTGTTTGCAAACGTGCACTCTTTTGTTTCATTAATGGTGCGTCCAATTGCTTCCTTGAGCTCCGGAATGGTCTGTGGATCATTGGCATACACTTTTCCTTTCCAGTGGCGTTAAATCGCACGATTTTGGTGGTCAATTCACATCGTCGCGGTGCGAGATAATACGACCATGAAATTTCGTCTGCAATAACTGCACTGTTTCGCCCGCAGTGTTGTAGGTTGCGACATCTTGTTGAAAGAATATGTCTTCCAAGTTCATGCCGCTCAGTTTATTTCATAAAAAGTTTATTATCATGTCACGATAACGAACAGCATTGACGGTAACCGCATTTCCAGCAGCATTCTCAAAAATGTACGGCCTCCAACCCAAAATCCGCATCAAACAGTGACTCATGGTGGATGCATGGGAAGCGATTGAATCACTTGTCGATTTTCGGTCCCCCAAATTCGACAGTTTTGTTTATTTACTTAGCCACTAAGTTGAAAATGCGCCTCATCGCTGAAGATGATTTTGTTAAAAAAATCACCATCGATTTGTTGATGCTCTAATATCCAATTGGCGAATGCGTACGGCGCAGCGCATGGTCTGCTGGCTGCAGTTCTTGTGTCAATTGGATCTTGTGAGCATGCATATATAGATATTTTGTCAAAATTCGCTGCACAGAGCATCGTGGAATGTTTAATTGCTGAGCACGATGGCGAATCGAGGTGGAAGGATTTTCGTCAACACTCGCTCTCACTGCGGCTATGTTTTCACTCGACTGATCAGTACGAGGACGGCCACTGCTTTTCGCGGTCAGAATCGAACCACTAACGTCAAATGTTGTGATTAAATTCACCACAGTATTGCGACATGGTGCATTATGGTAATCAAAAGACGTGCGGACTTTTCGGACCGCCTCTGCAAAATTTTCACCATTTTTGTAGCGAATATTCACAATTTCTATGCGTTGCTCGATTGGGTAATTCTCCATGACTAAACCTCAATACTTCCTCGTGCCAGTTATCAAAGATTAGTATGCTATGTTTGCCACAAAAAAAATGGCACACAATTGAAAAATTTATGTCCTTTTGAGACACCCTTTATTAATACAATTAGTAATAATGTTTTTTTAAAATATAAATCATGGTAATGTTACTATCAATACAATTGATGATATTAATAAAGTATAATAATCGTCCTACAATATTGGGATTTGAAAATACCCTTAAAATCGCTTATAATGACATTGCTTATAACGACTATCGGCTATAACGTCGGTACTGCATAAACCTTTCAATGTCGTTATAACTTGTCCATTCGGGTGGCCCACTTTTGACCTTGTTTTTAATTTCTTTGCGGGCCACCTGATCAAATTATGACAAATAGAGAAAAAAAATATCGCAAAGGCTCCCTGTAATCGGAAAATGTTTAGGGGTCGCTACCGAGCATTATAACATTGTGACTATATATTTTTCCCACCATGGAGCCTCGACTCCTGTTGAGTATGTCATGGTCTCTATCGGTTTGTGTAAGGTAGTGGTCTCGCCACAATCACGTTGAAAAGTTTATTCTCCGCACAATCGACGAAAGCTTCGAAATATTGTGAAATATCCTTATAATATAGGTTGTACATCTTATCGGGATTTGAAAATTTATAAAGTTATGATGAAAACGCCTAATAAATGTTTACCTAACCATCACTTCTGTATCAGACTATCCGTTTCCGGCTACTAGTGCGTAGATACTCTGCGTATACGAATATGCACACACTACTGTAATCTAGTTCTAGCCTGCTCCGGTCGCTTCGTGGCGCTAGCGTCGCTAGACATTGCTTAATTTAAATCACTATATCTCTGAAACTAGACGGTAAAAATTCATGATTTATTTTACCCACTTCGCCATATGTTCTTCTGCAATTGAAAAAAAATCTGTAGAAAAATTTCGAAGTTATTGCATGAAATGTGAAATTTTCCACTGCTCTCCATAAGAACACGCGTAAAACCATGAAATCTTTGATTGCCAATATTTCGACAACGGAACGGTGAATTCTTTTGCAATTTTGGAGGTCATTATTGAATAGTGTCCAGAATGAGTCCTCAAAATAAAATAAAAAAATCTATAGAAAAACGCCTTGGCGAGACTACTACCTTAAAGTGGCTCCTACCGTCCTAAAAAAGTTTATGAACCATCTATGGTATCTGTCAGAAGAGTTAATCTGTTTGTCTTTTTTCAATAACGACGTTCCAATTAAGGCAGTAGTCTGCTTTAGGAGCCGAAAAAAAAGCGTTTTTTCAACAATTTTTTTGAAAGGGAAGGAAATGATTGCGGTAAACGAAATTTTGAGACGATAGTATATTATATTCAAGCTTTAAAAAACAATTTTTATTATTACAAATTATTGAAATTTGCCAAAGTTGTAACGATTTTTCTGGGGCGCCTGGAGTGTGCACTCGTAAATCGGTGCCGGTGATGGAGGTCGTGCGATGCATCTGAAACAGTGGAACCAAATTTTTTTTTAGTTTTTATAAGTTCCTTTTCTATATGAACTAAAAAAATACCGAAGAAATGACGAAATTCCAAATTTTTTCGAAGTTTGAAAAAAAAATTCACTTTTTTGAAAAAAAAAATTCACTTTAAGTTGCAAAACAAGTAATTTAAATAGTACTTTTGTCCAACTTTTTTAGTTCAAATAGAAGATAATTCAATACTGAAGCTAGATCACTTTGGTTTTTTTCGATCGGACATATATTGTTTTTACTATCGCCGGCACCGTTTTCCAAAACTTGTGAAAATGAAAACTCGAGAAAACGGGCTGTAAAGTTCTGCCCGAGCATTCGCACCTGCTCGACGCTCGGCCACTAAAACTGATCTAGCTTCGAAAATATGTCGAATTGGCCTCTAAAATTTTGAACACATATTCTTGGATAGTTTTGGAATAGATTTAAGACAAAAACGAAAAATCGATTTTTTGAAGCCTGTAAAGCAGACTACTGCCTTAAGACGAAGCGCGAAATGACTGAATCATTAGCTCGTCCAGGGAGTACCAGTCATCGAGTGAAAGCTGTTATAACAGTCCAGAGCCTTCTTGACATCAGACTGGCAGACTTCGTAACCGCTTCTAGCTTGCGATTTTTCGAAATAATAAAAATAGAATCAACTTTTCTTGCTCGGGACCCACTGCAGTAGAAAAGTGATGAAAGCTTTTTGAAGTGTTTTGCTATTTGCTAAAGGATTTCGTGTAGTAAATGACACAGCAGAGCGAGGAGTTGACCTTACAGAAGAATTTAATCGGGCTATTACATATGATGAAGAACAGAAACAGTATCTGCTGTTAGTCGTAAGCAAACACCGGAAAAACATGCCAAATTTAAATATCAGTATGATTGCACATGGTATAAAGAATTAAGATAAAGTTATATTGTTATAAAAAGCATAAACAACTTTGTATTCCGACAAATAATTTAGAAAAAATATAAATCATTCAATTTCATTCCGTTTCAGAATAATTTTGTTTAAACCCAGGTAGCGACCTCTAAATATTTTCCAATTACAGAGAGCCTTTACGATATTTATTTTTATCTATTTGTCACAATTTGATCAGATGGCCTGAAAAAAATAAATAATGGACCACCCTACCGTCCATATATTGCTTATAACGACTATCGGCTATAACAGCGGCACTGCAGGTTCCCTTGAATGTCGTTATAATCGGTTTTGATTATAGAATACAATCAATATTATCATAAATTCGGAATAAATACGTTTAATCGAATCAATCGCCCTCGACGCAATAAAAATCTAATACCGTATTTACACAACCGTTACATTCTTTTGAACGGGGCGATATCGATAAACTAAACCGTTGGATATATATATATATATATATATATATATATATATACATCAACACCCTCGTGATTTGACGACGACGCCAAATACGACGACTACCTATATCAAGAAGGGGAGTCTTTTACTCGCGAAATCACCCACGAGAAACGATCGCTTCCATTTCACGTTTATCCGGGCTATGTGTGTGTCCTTACGTACAGTATATAACGGAGAAAAGGGAATAGAATGTGCTCGCGGTGAGAGCTTCGCTTTGAGTATCCTACCGCGTGTGCACGGAAACTCACCATTTACGAGCTATTGATTTCACTATCGCTGCTTGCGGTTGTTCCTGCATCGTTTACTATGAATTGCTTGCGAACACCCCACCTCCCTTCGCGATAAAATACTCTTTCGTCGTATTAAGGGAATAGTTCATTCTGCCTATCGTCAATGTAGCGCTCGTAATACGTCCCGTTGACGTCCTACATAAAATTGTCAATCTTTTTAGAAAGAGGGTGTAAAAAAGAAACTGAACATTATATATATATATATATATATTGTAACGGGTAACCCATAATTACATTACATTTATTGGATTCGGGACTCCAAGGGGGAGCAAATTAATGTACACCCTTTTATCGCATACAAGAAATTGTGTGTTTATTGTAAACTCCCTCTTATGTTTGTGTACATCAAATGTGGATCTGCATGTCGATCAGATTTCGCCGCAGTTTCCGTGTATTGTTTTGATCTCTGCACGTCTGTCAGAGTTTTGAATTTTTGGGTGGCCCTTCGCAATAGGGCGGAACTTCTTACGTTGCTAGGCGAATTTACTGTTTTTCCTCGGAACTTTGACCTATGATGGCCGCTCTCGGTCTTTGTTTGTGTTTGTGTGCTTGTGGATGTCGCCGCTGTTACAATTCGTGTTTTGGTTTTTGATCGGTGTGTGTGTCGAGTGTGCTGTAGCCTTAGTGTGCACGTGTGTGTGTTGCTTTCGCCGCAGGCCACGTGTCGGTGTTCGCTTTGCTTTGTGTGTGTGTGTGTCGCTTTTCAAATTTCGACTCTTTCCCGTTTCGGCCTTGCTCGACCACTGGTTTCTTTGTTTTCTTTTCGCTTCTCTTACTCCCGTTGGGATATTGCTTCTCCTTTTCTCTTTTCTCAGTTTGGACGTTTGACGTTAGAATTTGAAGATCTGGTACTCTACATTTATTCCAAGACGCTTGGTCAGCTGAACATTTATTTTTTTTATTCTTAATCTCTTTATTTTCCTTCCCTTTGCTAATTTATCTCGTGATGTAAGGTTCTTTCCTTATTCGGGCACACTCCGGACTTCCTCAGCCTGGACTTATGGCCTTTCGGTACTCCCGCCACAGATCTCCGTTTCAATTTTTATCCTGCTTGCCTTTTTCTCTTTTCGGGACCAATACCATCCTTCACGAATATTTGCCTAGCTTCTTCAGCTTGGGCTTATATCCGTTTACTACGGACACTCGGCTCTCTAGTTGGAGATTTAGGACTTGACTATTTATTTGTCTTTCACCCTTAAGCTTTCCTTAACCCAAATACTATCCTTGATTCTTCAGCTTGGAGCTGTATTATTTTCTGGACTTGCGTCAGAGTTGAGCTTCGGAAAAGAAGTGCCGTCCTTTCCTCGGGAAGGCCCTTTTATGATCCTCGTTTCCCGCTGATACTTTCCCTTTCCCAAGCGCCTTTTTATTAATAAATGATCCTTTCATATAGTCTTTTTCCTTTTTCAAATTCGATCTTTTACTTTGAGCGTCCATCGAGAGATGGCTCCACTTATACGTTTTCGGCTAATTTCCCAACGAAAGTGATTTAAAGGCAGTGGCCGCGCTTGTTAACAACTGTGGCCCTCATATGACGAGGAGCTTGCGCCTGAGACGGATCTTTACGTTTTAAGGATGTTTATGAAGGGGTACATACGGGGTCAAGTTCGGACTTTCCACGGTACATATGGATACATTTGTTACATACCGGGTCGGACCCAATAATTTTAGAGATGCAAGGGTAGAATTGGGCACCGGTCCCGATTTTTTCAATTTTGTACCGGGATTACTATACTTGCAAGGTAATGTAACTATGATGTCATGCACTAAGTGAACAATAAGTTCATGAAATAAAATCCATTAAGCCTAAACAAACTTTAACATTTATAAGGATTTGTGGACAGAATAAAGCTTCAGATTATTATATGCTAAAAAATCGACGTATTCTACACGATCAGCTTATTTTGGTTGGAAAAATTATTTGTCGCAATCTTGCACTTTCGTAATTTTCTATTTTATGAACTCTTGTTAAGCCATTCGACTATATAAAGTTTTTATCATAGATGAATCCTGATGCCAACAAACGATATGAGTTCCAAGTTCCAATCTAATGATCGATGTATTTCCCAAAACTCTTTCGTTCTTCGTTCTTACTGCACGCCTTTTCCTCCTGTAACGATCCAGGCTGGAAGAGTGAAACATCCGATTGTCTTTTCGGTTCTCACTTTTCTCAAGACAATACGTTAACCGGTACTCGGATATACCATTACGTGCCAACGAATGCATCCATAGTGCTACTGGGAAAAGTCTACTGGACTGCAAGTCGTTCGATTCTATAGCACACATTACAAAACGGATATCAATATCTACCATGACATGCGGATAAACCGATCCATGGTAGTTTTTCGATTAAGTATGTATGGTTACTGCAACGAGTCAACGGCAGATTTTTTTGTACATATTGTTATAAAAGATTTGTTATTTTCCGCACTAGAGAAAGAAGAAGCTCGTTGAAACAATGTATAAGCTTTTGTGTTGGCAACAAACATATGTACCGAGTCATATCGGTACCGTTACTGTTTTGTAACGTATAATATGAGGACCAACCAATTTGCTGACCCGGTATACACCTTTACGATGAGTATTTTTGTTATGTACACTTTTACGTAATAGTACATCCTGGTACCGGAGAATTCGTCATATTTATCGAAATGCGACCGGAAAAGACGCTTGAATGGTTTGGTCAAACCATTACTAGAGAAAGTCACGCGAAAAAAATTGGCCGTAGGGCACGTTTATTAAAAAAAAGTTCCTTTTACATCTGTTTATTTTAACAACATCTGTTTATTTTCTTTTCGAGTACATGGTCCGGTCGTCAGCAATATTAGTTAGTTATGGAGAAACTTTGGTTCTGTAACGACTTGTAAACGTGTACTTTCGTTTTCACTTCTCTCGTTGAAAACCTTGTTTTACGAAGTGATTATCCTAGGTAAACAAACCCTGCTCAAACAAGCTGCACAATGAAAAAGGAACTTTTTTTTAATAAACGTGCAAGAACCTTACGGTGAATTTTTTTCCCGTGAATTTCGCTAGTAATGGTTTAAGCAAACTATTCAAGCGTTTTTTCTGGTCGTATTTCGATAAATATGACAAATTCTCCGGTACCAGGATGTACTATTACGTAAAAGTGTACATAACAAAAATACTCATCGTAAAGGTGTATACCGAGTCAGCAAATTGGTTGGTCCTCATATTATACGTTACAAAACAGTAACGGTACCGATATGACTCGTTACTTATGTATATACGTATCCAAGATAGTTTTGTCATGGAGATGCATATAGGAACCACAATAATCTCATCACATTCTGAATGTAACTTCAAGTCGAGGGTCATCACTTCGAGCATCTTCTGTAGGTAGACCCAAACCAAGGTTAGTGGATCCTTTGAAAGTGATTATTCCGATATTTTTCGATTTTTCGAATATTTTCATACTTTGCGTGACTAGAATGACCTTGTGTTGTAGGTCGCTGAATTCGTCTTAAAATCGGTAATAATGTCATCGAAAAAAAGAATACATGGTTCCATTTAAAAAAGTGGAGTTGACCTTGACGTACCTTCAGCGCCTCCACCGATAAAAAAAATAGGGTGGTCTAGTATGACGGCCTTCTCGAACACTGAAACTTTTGTCTGAAACATTTTCGGATATGATCAATAGTTTGAGTGCTATTGCTCTGTAACACTTTATGTGCCTCACCCTGTATATATGTTGATTCTTCGAAACGCTAGGTTGGTATGAGTGCTTCGGAAGTAACAAAGCCTCAGTGCTAGAGGTGATCCCTTATGGTAAACATTGAAGAAACTACGAGGTTTTTTCCGTCCGTTCGTCGCGGGAAGTTTCGAGAATCATCAGTCTGGCTTCGAATATCATGCAAGAACGACAGTGATCTCCTCATTGAAAAATGTACGCTCTCGTGTTGTTCACTGATCAGAGTTATTACGTTTGTAAAAGTAAAGAAAATTGAAAAAGATAACACATATACCATAAGGTATAAAGGATCACGATATGCGGGTAATATCGTGGCGTACAACGGTGAGTGTTATTTTTTAAGTGTTAGTGTTATATTTTAGTGTTATATTTTAAGTGTTATAATTTAGAAGTGGCTAAATACGTATGAGGTACAGATCTTGAACGTTTTTTCCATAATTATTTTTTTTTTAATTATCAGACAACAGCGGAAAACTGATAATGTTAAAGAAAAAGCTGGAAATTGAACGGCGCGAAAAAGAACGTGATTCCACCTATTATGGAAATAAAGACGATCTACCGGTTAATTTGGAATCCACGGAAGACAGACACAACAACATCGAAAATCAGCATACAGGTGTGTTTTTTATGCCAAATTTTTAAAACTTAGAACAATACAAAAAATATTTTCGAAAAATATAATATCAAATGACGTTGAAGTTTGCATCGTTGGAATGCACCGATATTTCATGTTATGATTTTCAATTTCTGTATTTTCATCAATATCTAATCGTTTTTTGCAAATAGAAGTTTTATGTTTTTATTCAAAATAAGACAGAAACTGTGGAACGAAATTCCACATTCTAAATCAGCAAAAAAAATTGGATTCCTAAATAAAAATTAATTTTCGTTGGGTTTCAATGATGCAAACTTCAACGCCATTCAATTAAATGAAATTAAATGACTTAATTGCTGCTATGATTTCAGGTACTTATTAATGTTTGAATCGATTAACTAAATTCTGATATGATTTTACAGAAAAGGATGATTTTCCAACTCTGGTCTCGAGAGATGTTCGAAAAAGTGTCTTTCTGGGCAGGAAAAAAAAAGAAAAAAGCTGAAACAGCTTCGAACGCTTCGCGACTTCACCGATCCGAAGGAACGGTGAATAAAGTATCACCGAGCAGCTCTCCGTGTGACCACAATGCTTCTCTGGAACATATATCGGCAGTCAATGACAACACAGGTGATTATATTATATTATATTCCGGAGGTAAATTATAAAGTACTACTAAAAGGACCGTCAGACAAAGAGTTAGTAAAAAATGATGGAATAGTTAATGAAAAAATTCAGATCATGCCGTACACGTTTATGCTTACAATGGATATTGTAATAATAAATTTACATTTAGAAGTTTCATTTTTCCACTTTCAGAAATAATTTAAGTCAAATTTGATGATATTAGCATGTGCTGGACTGAGATTTTGTGAGTGACTGTACATCTGTTGCAATTATCGAACGACAAAATTTCTAAATTCCATTAATACCTTCAGATAATGTTATTATTATCAATAATTACCCAAAATACCTTCAGATAATCTTATTATTATCAATAATTACCAAATAAGCTCAATATATATTCACTTTGTCAATAATGGCTAATTATCTCATTGTAAAAATAAATCCTTCAATGTTTTATAAATTGATGGCTAAACGCGACAACGCAGCCTACTTATTTGAAACTTAGCCTTATCTATCGTTTGATCCTAAATCTTGACGATATAATATTTTTTAGAATTTGCGGCGATTTAATTTCGATCGTTATGCAATCATTAATGTTTGCAGACGATGTTTTTTTATAAGCGAACATGTTATATTCCTACGTTTAATTAAAATATTAATTTTTTATTTCGACCGTTGAGTCGGTAAAAACCTTGGAAAGGAGTGTTTTGCGAAATAGGTTGTATTTTAAACAGGAATATTGAATATTGTTAACCGAGCCAAGATATTTTTGCTTCTCCCCGTTTCTTCCATAATCACCGTTTTTTTTATTCAAATTAACAGACAGCAGCAAAAAAGTCATGATCTCAGGAGACAAAGTAGAGATCGAACCTTGCGAAAAAGAACACAGTTCCACCGATAATGGAAATGGACTCGCTGTACTGGTCAATGTAGAATCGACGGAAGATGAAAACAACAACACTGAGAATCAGGATACACGTATGTTTTTTATGCAAAACCATCAAAACTCAAAACAATTCAAAGAATGCTTTTGAAAACTATCGAATTAAATCATTTTGATAAAATGTATAAACATTGTATTTTGGATTCGCGCCTGAAATTAAACGACTCATAAATTCCTAGAACTTTTTAGAGTATTTATTAATTTTTCAATCGACTAGCCAAATTCTGCTATGATTTTACAGGAAAAGATGATATAGCAACTCGAGCTACGAAAGATGTAACAAAAAGTGATTTTCAAGGCTGGAAAAAAGATGAAAAAGCTGAGATAGCTTTGGACATTTCGCGACTTGACGGATCAGAAGAAACGGCAATTAAGATATTACCGAGATGTTTTGCAAGTGACCACGATGCTTCTTCGGAACATGTGCCGGCTGTTAATCACAATAGTGGTAATTATATTATATTCAGGAGGTAAATTATACAGTTTTACTGTAAGGACAGTCGGGCAAAAAGTTAGTCAAAAATGATGGAAGCGGGGATTTACAAATTCAAATCATGCCGTACATGTTTAGCCTTCAATAGCTAATTTAATAAAAAACTAACACAAAGAATTGTTAATATCCCATTTAAATAATAATTGACGTGAAATGCGACGATATTGGCGTGTGCTTGATTGGGATTTTGTCAATGACTGTAGATTTGTTCCAACAGTCGAACGAAAAAAAAATTAATTAATTTTTAAAAAATTAGTTAATTTCTAAGCTTAATTAATACCTTGAGATCATCTTATTGTTATCAATGAACCCAAACAAACCCATACAAACTCAATATATATTGAGTTTTCCAGAAATCGCTAATTAATCCATTTTTCAAATAAATGTTTCACTATTTTGTAAATTGACTGCTAAACGCGACAACGCGGTCTATTTATTTGAAACTTAGGCTAATCGATTGCTTGATCTCAAATCTCGAGGATATTGTTTCAGCATGCCCGACAATTTAGTTTCATTCGTTCTGCAAGTTTTAACGTCTGCAGTAGCTGTTTTCTCATAAGCGGCCGTGTTAAATTCGTATGCTTCATACGTTTTAATTCATATGTTTATAAGTACTAAGTTAATTAGTGAAAAATCTGAAATAATTAATATGTTATCATTCTATCAAGAACTATTATTCATCAAATTTTCAGAATCTTTGCGAGTTTTCAATATCTATATCGTAATACCTTGAACGTAAATTGCTATTGTCTCAAGAGGCATTCCTGCCATCCGAGACATTTCCGGCTGAAAAAAAGTTGCGGAGAAGTGTTCTGTGAATTATATAACTTTTTGAGCAAAATATAAGAACATTGTTTGTTTTTTACCTGAGCTGTGATATTTTTTGCTTCCCCGTGTAATATCCATTTTAGAAAACTATGAGTACAAAAAAAACACCTATCTCTTTCGCAATCATGATAGCTCGGTCAGCGTTCGCTTTGGTCCTAATTTCTCAATTTTCTAATTTTATAAAAAATACGATCTACACTTCTTATAATGAAGCTTGATTTACGATTCTATCAACAGCCGACATCAGCGACAACCAATTGGTCTGGAAGGACGTTTTTCTGCCTGTCGTCGATAAAACGTCTCTCGATGTACAAAATAGTAGCCTCGTATACAGGTAGGGAGAAAATTCATACCGCCCCTGATTCAAGCTGTCGGATATATTTTATTATACGTGGAATGAATAATTCTATTATTTATATAATTATTTATATCTAAGTGAGTCCGGATGCGTCACGGGGCTCTCTGAAGATAAAGAAAATCTCGATGAAAACAGCACCATATCCTTTCTGCCTCCGCTGCCAATTGTAGGAAGTCATGCATTCTCAAGCCAGATTGAGGCAGATTTGGATACTGAGAGATCTGATCTGTGGCCGACTAAAATATCGGAGGCCAACGTGTGAGTTATATTTTTGCATAACTTTCTTAATGTAGAAGCGAAAATATTTTGTATACCATTCTATTGAAATATGTATATGTTAAATTAGGCTCCCATCAACGTCAACTCATGCGAGTTTGGATGACATTGCGTCTTTTGCTGCAATCTGCGAAGGTAATTCGAACTAGTCCACTAGATATACGAAATGTCGATTATATTCTCATTATTGATATTTTTATTCGGCTTTTTTTCATAAACTTTGATCATGTTCAACAAATCCATTAGTTTTCTTAACATTTTAAAGAATACAAGATTTCAAATTATGTATGTATCTATTAGTTAGTTATGTATCTACTACGATAATAGAAATTAACATATTAATACAATTCCTTTTCTTCAGATAGTACATTTATTCGCTTTTACTTATTTTACATCATCGGCTGCTAAAATATTTATCTTTCTAGCCTCTCATAACAGTGATGAACAAAAATAATCAGAAAGAACAAGAAAGAACAAAAATAAACTTGATAGATCAGAAAGAACAAAAATAAATTTGATAGAGAATTAGATAAATCTTCATGGTCTATATTACAGATGAGAATTGGCTTAATGTGGTTGATCCTGATACGGCACAGCTTGCTAGAACCTCAGAAGATCACGTAAACAGTGGATCATGCAGTTCGGACGGATCTGCTTACGCACTGGAGGAAGATTCTTCCAATGATAGCGAGGACAGCAAGTATGAAGAAGCGAATAGACACACGACGGTGAAGGACAAGTCAAACCAATCCTTATCGCGCTCTGCCGATGTATCCACGGATTTAGATGCATCATTGGTTACCAATAGAGTTGGTCACAGTGCGCCGGATGACGAAGAAATGTTCGTGAAAACTGTTGAGTGCGGAACGAAAAGAGATTTTTGCATATATTACAAAACTGAACAAACGAAGCTGTGTCGACATGTTGTACGACAACATTAAGAGGAGGAGGAGGAAGTCGCCAATTTGTTGAGTTTCGATAAAGGTTCCGATGAGAGGAAGATGATAATGGCAGTGATTAGAAAAAAAGGCATATTCTACTTCAACACCGATAAATCGATAAATACCGGAGAACGCAGAGTGATAAGACGACCGAATGCAAGATACAACAAAAAAGCTACTGATTTCGCTACATGTCCAACATGTCTCGGGGATTATGCTAGAAATTCGTTGCGACATCATAGCCGACGATGTGGGAAACGCAGTCATACAAACAAACGAACGCTCCTACTAAAATCAAAGAGACTAGTTGGCCGAATCCATCCAATTGCCTGCAAAATTCTTCGCTTGCGCGTTTTTCCCACTTTGCAAGAAGACGCAGTTGTCAAAGCCATCAGATATGATGAACTCGTCATTTTGTTTGGCAATAAATTGTGCCAAAAGTACAAGGACCCACATATCTACGACATGATCCGACAAAAGATGCCGCAACTTGGCCGTTTTCTTTTAGAAGTGAGGAAACACAACTTCCACATTCACGATTTATTCAGCGTATTTTATCCGAAAAATTACGACTTGGTCATAACTGCTGTTCAGTCACTCGCTGGTATCAATGAATCGGAAACTGGTTTTAAGACACCTTCGCTTGCTACATCGCTTGGTACGTTCGTGAAACAGGTTGGAAAGCTATGTGTATCCGAATGGATAAAAAGGCAAAACATAAATAAGCAAACATACGCTGAAAATTTCTTGAAGTTACTGATAGAGGATTTTGCTACAACCATCGCCCGTACAGCCCTGGAGACGCAATGTCGGAACAAAAGACAAAAGAAAATGGTGTTGCCGTCACGCGAAGATATTCAGAAGCTGAATTTATATTTGAGGGATAAAGTCCGGATGAATTACGGCGTTTTGAAAACGCAGTTTTCTCTGCAAGCATGGCTTGATTTGGGAGCAGCGGTACTGTTATCCATCGAGTTATTCAACAGGCGAAGGCCAGGCGAAATGGAATGAACGTTCATCGACGACTTTCTGAGCTATAAAAAAATAGACGAGCGATCTATTGGTGAAACGTACAACAAATTGTCCGGTGATCAAAAACAAGCAGCTCTGAAATATGTCAGATTCGAAATCCGGGGAAAACTTCGTCGCGATATAGGTGTTTTGTTGGACATCAAACTCCTGACTTGCATACAACTACTATTGGCTCAAAGGCGGGAAGCGAAGGTCAATCCGGCAAATCCTTACGTATTCGGCACTCCGGGGAGTTTGAAAGGTGATTACAGGTACCACCGAGCCTGCGAATTATTGAGGCAATTTGCTCAGGACTGTGGAGCAGAAAAGCCAGATATGCTACGTTGGACCAATCTACGAAAACACGTAGCAACAATGTGCGTGAATGACGATTTGACAGAGGGTCAGGTTTCCGACTTGGCGAATTTCATCTCAAAACTACTGGAGGCCATTCAAGGCAAACAGATCGATTCGGAAAACTCCGATATAAGCGACGATGAGGGGAACACTGACAGATATTCTACAGAAAAAACTTTCATAGATCCGCCGACGACATCGCCTAATCCACAACAAATTGAAAACGGGCCGGAGCAGCACGGAACCGTTTCTTCAGATCGCGGACATTTTGAGAAACTGGAATCCAAAAAACAAAAGAAGAAACGATCAAGTAAGCAGAGTTGGGCGTAATTCTATTTATGAATAGGAAAACGAATTTATTCACATCGTGATTTTCATGTGAATATACACACAAATTTATTCATACTTCACTTATTATAAATACGAATACAAATAAATTCGTATTCACAAGTGTGAATGAGAATTTATTTTATTTTATTATTTTATTTATTTTGTTATTTAAACGAATTTATTTTATTATTTAAAAATACCTGTGAATTAAAAAAAAATTAACATAAAAATCTGTGAATACAAGTGTATTCACAAAAAATTGTAAATACAAAAAAATTCACAAAATAAATTAATAAATTTTTTCGTATTTAAGACAAATTAAAATAAAATTCACGATAATTAGATTAAAACTTACACCAAAAGTGAGTTCTTACGTATTTTGAGAGAAAATATTGCGTCGAAGCAAAGAAATTTTTACAAAAAAAATTGTGAGCTTCAAATGTTACATTATAAATAGGAAAAAATGCACAAAATGCGTTGTGAATTTTCTCAAATTTAAGAAAATTAAAGTCCAATTCACGACAATTATATTAAAATTTACACCAAAAGTGAGTTCTTACGTATTTTGAGAGAAAACATTGCGTCGAGGCAAAGAAATTTTTGCAAAAAAGGTTGTGGATTTCAAATATTACATTATAAATACAGAAAAATTCACAAAATGAATTGTGAATTTTCTCAAATTTAAGAAATCTAAAATCATAATCACGCCGATTATATTAAAATTTACACCAAAAGTGAGTTCTTAAGAACTCATTTTTGGTGTAAATTTTAATATAATTGTAGTGAATTCGATTTTAATTTTCCTTAATTTGAGAAAATTCACAACTCATTTTGTGAATTTTTCCGTATATATAATATAATATGTGAAACTCACAACTTTTTTGAAAAAATTTCTTTGCCTCGACGCAATGTTTTCTCTCAAAATACGTAAGAACTCACTTTTGGTGTAAATTTTAATATATTGTCGTGAATTCGACTTTAATTTTCTTAAATTTGAGAAAATTCACAACTCATTTTGTGCATTTTTTCGTATTTATAATGTAATATTTGAAACTCACAACTTTTTTTGCAAAAATTTCTTTGTTTCGACGCAATGTTTTCTCTCAAAATCCATAAGAACTCACTTTTGGTGTAAATTTTTATGTAATTATCGTGAATTTGATTTTAATTTGTCTTAAATACAATAAAATTCACAACTCATTTTGTGAATTTTTTTGTATTTACTATTTTTTGTGAATACATTTGTATTCACAGATTTTTATGTGAATTTTTTTTAACTCACAGGTTTTTTTGTGAATATTCACAATTTTTTCTGTTAATTTATTTGTATTTACAGGAAATTTGTGAATACAATTGTATTTGTATTCCCGCATGTTAATGCGAATTCATTTGTATTTGTATTTATAATAAGTAAAGTATGAATAAATTCGTATTTATATTCACATGAAAATCACGATGTGAATAAATTCATATTCGTATTTATTGTCACGTCGGGAGCAAAAGCGCATAAAAATATTTCTTTTTCTCTCTCCTACTTTGTTGAAATCCGGCGAGAACGCTGGCCTGCGCGATTTCCCATGGAAATCATGAATAACCATTAAACTAATACGGCATTCTCATTTTTCGACGCATTCTTATATTTTCCTTAGGCTTAGGCGCACTACAGCTGAAATGTAATCTATCGATAACAAGCAAGCGTCGTGCGTACTTTCCCACGCGAAAAGCATCAAACATATCTATGCACAAATATACGTGCAGCCCCGAAAGATCCCCAGAACACTCGAGAAAAACTAATTCCTTATCTTAAGACCCAAACACTCGCCGAGAAAACTCGGCCACACACGGCCCACATGCCCCGGTCGTAAAACTAGACCCACGGAAAACATGTGCATTGAACTCAATTCTCAGAAAAAGAGCAGCAACTGCGTTTATCATAACCGCGACCCAATAACGAGCAATAAGTCCTTCTTGTACGCTGCCTCGACCAATCATGCGAGTCAACCTATATCTTTATGTCCACTCCACCAATCCTTAGAAAACGCATCACCACAAAACTCCCTCTCCCAAATGCTCCTTCTCCGACAAATTCAGCTTCCCCATAAACTCCCACATCATAGAAGAAAAATCTTCAAGTCAGTCGACCAACATCCTTCAACGACTCAAGTTCTCCCACGACAGTTCCCATCAAAGTTAGTTCTTTAATATTCAATCTCCTGACAGATCTCTGTATTTTTATACATCAATCTTTATATTCTTTTATATACAAGTCTTAACGCGATTTTTGTACGAAGTCTACGAATTTTAAATCGTATTTCCAATTGTACAAATTCCGTTCTCGATCTGCGATACGGATATATCTATATACTAGAGTCCGCGTCATCGTAATCCTTGTGTACGTGCAACCATCCACTATGACACCGAGCGTACCTGGCCCACCAGCGAAGGGCCCTAATCTTTACGACCGACCGCCGACACTCCTGCGAACGAGTGTACATCGCACCACCGACAATTGTAAGCGATCTATCTATATATGTATATGTATTTTTCCTCCTTTCTATGTATTCCCAAAATTAATAGGATTAGCCAGATTGGTTAATTCTAACAAAATACGAGTCAATCGAACACGAATCTAACGAATCATTTCACAACATTGAATTATCGCGTAAATTCCTTAATTCCATTAATTAACACACACTACCCCTTTTTACCCTCATCCCGTGCTATTGCGCTAGGCGTAGGCAACAAAGAGGGAAACAAATAATTATGCTCTCATCCCTTGCGGATGTGACATTATAAATAGAATTATGCCCAACTCTGCAAGTAAGCCAACGCGTTCTTATTTTTCCGCAACATATTTGATTTATACTCACATTTTGGTAATCACTTATTACGTTTCGGTAATAAATGTATTTCCTTTCAGCTTCGCCATTTGGCAAGTGTGCTCGAGTTCCTTGGACGTCGCAAGAAAAAGAAACAGCATTGAGAGCTTTCGAGAGCCATATCCAAGAAAAAAAACTTCCACCGTTTAAAAAAATTCAATCAATAATTGCGGAAAATCCCGGAGTTTTTAACCGAAAAGTAGCGACGATCAAAACATGGATTTCCAACCAAATAAAAAAAATAAACTAACAATAGTGATTGCGAAGTTTTATGAAACATTGTAAATGTTTAAAAATCTGTAATGCGATTGTATTTAATTACTGTCCAAATATTAATATATTTACATTCTATTTAAGTATTTTTATATTTTTTAATGTAAAATAAAAAATATATGAATGGAAAGTGTTTAATATTTTTGTAATTTCAGCAATAGTTTTTATTCCTACCATAACTGGAGACATTTTGAAAATAACGAAAGTGATCTCATGAGAGAATAATTATTAATAAGTAAACACATCAATTAATGTAAGAGCACTTATTCCGCAACATCTCGTGGAGATGTTGCGGAAAATAAAGAGAACAATGTATTAGGTCAACCGGAAAGTTCTGTCCGGTCTTATCGGACAGAACTTTCTGGTAAACCTAATATTGAAGTATTTGTATATATTTAAACTATTCATACGCCCTTTTCCTTTAACAATTCTTCAATGTTTTTGTTGGCGTGCAGTTCGCATCGGCCTAAATTTACGAGATAAAGGACTTTGTGGATGGTACTATTCTCAACTTCTGCGCGACTATTGTTGGACCTGTATATAACCGGTCTACATAAGGAATTAAAAAATGCTTATGTATCCTTCTCTATGATATACATAGGGATAAAAATACTTGTGCGTACATCGAATTGCTAATGTATAACGATGTATATGCTTTTCCCGAAACGTACATTTGGACCTCATATGCACCGCGTCATAAATATATTAGGTGTAGTAAAAAGAAATCCATTATTTTTGCAATAGATGACTTTAGTAATCTGTATCTCGCGTTGTATAAGTGCGATCGGATTACGCTAGATGGCGTTAGAAAGATAAGATTTCGTACTAAAATAAACATCTCAGACATTTTTGTGATTGCTTGATTCAATATTTTTTGAGCGCGCGTCAAAGATGGCCACCAGCAAAGTGAAAATACGCCATATTTTACAGTTTTTCTTCGATAAAGGCGAAAACGCAAGCCAGGCGGCTGAAAATGTAAATAGTGTTTATGGTGCTAATACTGTAACAGCGAATCACGCACAATTTTGGTTTCGTCGATTCCGTTCCGGTAATTTTGATGTCAAACATGCACCACGCTCTGGAAGCCAATTGTCGAAAATTCGATAAAATAATGGAAATTGTCGAGTCCGACCGTCATGTAAGCACTGTTTCGATTACCCACGAGCTAAACATTGCACAAAAAACCGTTTGGAACCACTTGAATAAGGCTGGGTACAAAAAGAAGCTCGATGTATGGGTGCCACACGAGTTAACGCAAAAACACCTCATGGACCGAATTTCCATCTGCGAATCGCTGCTGAATCGCAACAAAATCGACCCATTTCTGAAGCGGATGGTGACCGGCGATGAAAAGTGGGTCACTTACGACAACGTCAAGCGAAAACGGTCGTGGTCGAATCGCGGTGAGCCGGCGCAAACGGTGGCCAAGCCAGGATTGGCGGTCATGAAGATTTTACTGTGTGTTTGGTGGAATTGGCAGGGAATCATCTACTATGAGCTACTCCCCTACGGCCAAACTCTTAATGCGGTCCTGTACTGTCAACAATTGGACCGTCTGAAGGAAGCAAGCGCCCAAAAGGGGCCAGCTTTAGTCAATAGGAGAGGAATTGTGTTCCATCAGGACAACGCCAGACCACACACATCGATAGTGACTCGCCACAAGCTCCGGGAGCTTGGTTGGGAGGTTCTTATGCATTCACCTTGTAGTCCGGATCTGGCAAAAAGTGATTACCACTTGTTCCTGTCTATAGCGAAAGATTTCGCTGGTGAAAAATTCGCCTCAAGAGAAGCTTGTGAAAATCGATTGTCCCAGTTTTTTGCCAATAGGGACGAGGGTTTCTATGAGAAAGGCATAATGAAATTACCTTCGAAGTGACAACAAGTTATCGATCAAAACGGTGCATATTAGACCTAAATCGGATCATTCTAACTATGCTAAATAAAGCCTTCAACTTCATGCAAAAATAATGGATTTCTTTTTACTACACCTTATATATATATATATAAATATATATATATATATATATATATATATATATATATATATATATATATATATATATATATATTACGTGTATGACTTAATTTTTATAGATTTTTCAGCAAATTTATTTAATATAAAAAATAGAGAATAACGAACTTAATCTTGGAAACATTGTCCATTGTTTTCTATGACCTTGCGGCATGAGCTCTTAGGTAACATACGAATGTCGTCGCGAAAGAAACTTGCAGGCTTCGACGCGATAAAGTCATCGACAAATTTACGCACATCGCCCAACGTTTTGAACTGTTTACTAAGGCGTGCTGCACTGACCGGAACAAATGGTAGTCGGATGGGGCCAAGTCTGGTGAATATGCCGCGTGCGGGAGAACTTCCCATTCCAAGTTCAAGAGGGTCTTCTGAGTCGCACGAGCAACGTGAAGTCGACCGTTGTCATGCAGCAATATGACTTGACTGCTTCCTTGCCCAATAAATAGCCTTTGCTGATCAAGTTCCTCGCTCAGCTTGTTCAATTATCGGCTGTAGCATTCCGCATTCACCGTCTGACCAGTTTCAAGGAGTTCGTAATAAAGCACACCCTTCATATCCTGTCCAGGGCGCGGCTGGTCGCTAAGATCCAAATCGCCACTTCTAAAGCGTTTGTAACAATAATTACACGTTTCACAAGACACAACGTCGGCACCGAGAACACTACAAATTGATTCCCGTGCTTTAAAAGCATTTTTTCCTTGTTGGAATTTGTATAAAATGCAGTGCCGAATGTGCTGTTTATCAGTTGTCATCGTAAACTCTGCTATTCTGAGAGGTTATGTAACTCACGTAGACTTGTCGTTCGGTGTTCTGAAGTCTTGGGTCCGATCCTTTCAAAACCACAAAAGACCGCGAAAATATTTCTATTTTAAATATAATTTTGAGCTCGACGAAAAAATCTGTAAAATATAAGTCATACACCTAATATATACAGGGTGAGACACATAAAGTGTTACCGAGCAATAGCACTCAAACTATTGATTATATCCAAAAATGTTTCAGACAAAAGTTTCAGTGTTCGAGAAGGCCGTCATACTGGATCATCCTATTTTTTTATCGGTGGAGGCGCTGAAGCTACGTCAAGGTCAACTCCACTTTCTAAAATGGAACCATGTATTTTTTTTTCGATGACATTATTACCGATTTTAAGACGAATTCAGCGACCTACAGCACAAGGTCATTCTAGTCACGCAAAGTATGAAAATAGTCGAAAAATCGAAAAATATCTGAATAATCACTTTCAAAGGATCCACTAACCTTGATTTGGGTTTGACGTTTGACTCGTGTTTGTTTCACGATACCGAAGCGACAGAAACGGTCAGCTAATCGCTTAAAAGCCATGTGCTATTTTTGTTGCCTATCCGGATAACGAGCCGCATACAAATCTTGGGCGTTTCTATAATGTTTACGACATTCCCCCAGCACCATCAACGTATCAAAAGATTCTTGAAAATCGTTCATTTACGCGATCCGATGTACTGACATTAGAAGGTAATGCGTGACTAACTGATATGTCAACAGAAAATGCGTACTTGCTGCCGATAAGAAACATTGGTATCGTAAGAAATTAAAACAGCGATCAAACAAGTATTTACAAGTCGAGGGTCATCACTTCGAGCATCTTCTGTAGGTAGACCCAACCCAAGGTTAGTGGATCCTTTGAAAGTGATTATTCCGATATTTTTCGATTTCTCGACTATTTTCATACTTTGCGTGACTAGAATGGCCTTGTGTTGTAGGTCGCTGCATTTGTCTTAAAATCGGTAATAATGTCATTGAAAAAAAATACATGGTTCCATTTTAAAAAGTAGAGTTGACCTTAACGTAGCTTCAGCGCCTCCACCGATAAAAAAAATAGGGTGGTCCAGTATGACGGCCTTCTCGAACACTGAAAGTTTTGTCTGAAACATTTTTGGATATGATCAATAGTTTGAGTGCCATTGCTCTGTAACACTTTATGTGCCTCACCCTGTAAATACAGGGTGTGGCGTAAAGAGTAGTCAACCCGTTACCTGTGGTTGGGGGGCATCATGACTGATCAGAAAATCAAAATTTGTGTTTAGTAAAAGTGTCATGGTTTTCGAGTTTTTGCCCCTTTTTTAAATGTCATAAATAATTACTCTCTTGGCCACTCTTTTCGATGGCATGGTCACAAATAAAGGTATTTTCTCAGTCTGTTTTTTGAGAAGTACTCTTTGATAGATGTGCTATCCAATGTAAACTTTTGTTTTTATACCGCTAGCTTAATTTTTTTATTATTCGAAATTTTTATGCAAAAATTAGTTGGAGGAAAAAAAAACGAAACTGAGCGCCCGTGGTGTAAAAAAAAATTATGCTGACCTGTGTGACCAGGTCACAATAAATTAGTCACCATACATTTTTTTTACACCGCGGGCGCTCAAAGTTTCGGTTTTTTTTTCATCAAACAAATTTTGCATAAAAATTTTGAATAATAAAAAAATTAAGCTAGCGGTATAAAAACGAAAGTTTACATTGGATAGCACATCTATCAAAGAGTACTTCTCAAAAAACAGACTGAGAAAATACCTTTATTTGTGACCATGCCATCGAAAAGAGTGACCAAGAGTGTAATTATTTATGAAATTTAAAAAAGGGGAAAAAACTCGAAAACCGTGACACTTTTACTAAACACAAATTTTGATTTTCTGATCAGTCATGATGCCCCCCAACCACAGGTAATGGATTGACTACTCTTTACGCCATACCCTGTATATACACACTAATTCTTATAATAATGCGCTGAAAAAAGTGTATGGTATTGACAAAAAACGCCTATGGTAAAAGAGGGTATAGTCAAATTCACTATAGTTTATTAACACCGCAATCATAATATGGTTAACACAACCATAAGCGAAATGTATGTCTAAACATGCAATTTTCGTGGCACGTTTGACTACCCGACTATAAATTTTGATTTGGCACCCTGAAGACTGATCTAGCCGCTATCAAGCTATGGTCCGAAATACTGTAGTAATAGACCCCTGAACAGTGCCGGATGTTTACCGAATCAATGGAATCGTAGTATGGGTGTAAGAAGGCACCCTGAACAGGCCGAAATAAGGTATGCCTGAACAGGCCGAAGTAAGGTATGCCTGTATGCTGTATTACGGCACGCCTGATCTGCGTCGAATGTCGACCGGATCAGTGGAACCGTAGTACGGGAATAAGAAGTCCACTGTACTTCAGCCTGATCAAGGTACCGTCTTACTCTCGTACGACGGTTCCTCTGATCCAGTGGACATACAGCATAAATTAGGCCTGCCTTACTACGGTGTCCGAACTGCAGCCTGATAGCTGCCTTCTCCATGTCGAGGCGGCAGACGGCGAAGACAGCGAGGTTGAGAACAAAAGTGATACTATTTAATAAAGTATAATTTAAATTATTATTAATCCAAGAAGCAAAGCTTAACCAAAGATGTGATGACTGTAATATCTAAATATATAAAAATAAAAATACATTACAGGTGAATTTATTATTCCTATTGCAATTATTATGAGTTATTATAAGTCGAGATTCCCTTTTTTTTAAGTTTATTTCAAGAATTGTTTCTAAGTTTCAAGGAAAATAAACGATTGAAAAAAAAAGAATAAAATTAATGACACTCCCTACAAATATAAATTAAGTAACTAAAAAAAGCAGGTTTACATAACTGTTAGGGAGGCTAAATAAATAGCGCGCTTACCTTTAGAATAAGAAGGCGTAGGTTCAATTCCCGTGTTTGTTACAAGATCTTACAAAAAGTGACTATACGAAAAAAATTATGGTAATGTTTACTTATACCGAAGGCATAAACCATTTGCAGATCGTGGTCAATAAAGTAGAGATAGCAGTAGCCCCCCATGGTCGATGTAGATATATAGGTGCATTCAGTTATCAGTATTTGAAATTCTAAATTTCATAAGCTATTGCGATGTGCTAAAAATCCATTTAAGCAGTGACATACACTACTCAAAAAAATTAAAGGACAGAAAATTACTTCATTTTTTTAGTTTTTTTTTTTTTTGAAACGCTGTATCTCTGTGAAAAATGGTCGTATCCAGATAGAAAAGAACCATTTTGAAGCTGCAAGTTTCTAGTTTTGAGATATTTTGGCAAACACTTTTGTGAGCTACGGTTATCGTGCGATCATAAGAAATAGCGCGATAACCGTAGCGATAACTGCGATAACATGAAAAAAATTCAGGGAAAAAAAAATCCAATTTTTTTTTTTCAAGGGTCCACGTGCTTGGTAAATTTTTTTTCAGTTAAATCAATATATAGGTCCGCTAGCTTGTTTATTCAGCTTCAATCAGGGTTTTGTTGGCCTCTCTACGTCAATTTTTTGCTGAGATATCCGACTTTGAATGAAAAAGGATTCTTTTGTCTTTGATCATCAATATCTCAGCAACCAATGATCGCACAGGGAGTTGAAGGGCAGTTTTGAAAACTTGAATACATTTGCAACAACACCCTTTCATTGATTTTTGAGAAAAACATTTTTTTTCACCCTTAACATTCATTTGCAAAAATTACAAAAAATTACTTTTTATGGTTTTTCAGTAAATTTACCACTACTTTACAAATATTGATGAAAAGACTAATGTTGCCAGGTTTTTTCAGCTTAATGTACCCCCAATAGCCCTGTAAACTTTCAAATTGATCCATCGAACCGTTTTTCCGGACCAATTGATAAAAGTTTTACAAAACACTTAAAGGAACAAGTGTATTATTTCTAAACATCGTGTAATCATCATCAAAATGAAACGACCAATTTTTTTCGACTTTTTTTCACAACTTTGCACTGGTTACTTGTTAAATTTGAGAAAAACATTCCAAAAAATTTCAAAAAAATGTTTGAATTTTTTTTTTTTTTTGTAAAACATTTCAGGAAACAACACTGACTCTTATTTCACGTTTTCACGATTCGATGTTTGCGTACCATAATTTTACTACTCTTTAAATGCATTAATTAAAAGTTGATACCCCAAGCTGTATTCGCTACTCGATCTGAGAACATTATTTATGCGATCAATTCTCGATATTTTCGGCGAAGGTTATTAGGGTTACAAAAAACGGTTTTTTTTTCAAAACTCATCTTTTATCGGAAGGAAAGATGAATCAGTATTGTTTCCTGAAATGTTTTACAAATTTTCAAGAAAAAAAAAATTGAAATTTAATTGTTGTGTTTTTTTCAAAAACTTTTGTTTCCTCAAATTTGACAAGTGACTAGTGCAAAGTTGTGAAAAAAGTCGAAAAAATTGATATTTTCATTTTGATGATGATTACACGATGTTTAGGAACAATACACTTGTTCCTTTAATTGTTTCGTAAATCTTTGATTAATCGGTACGGAAAAACGGTTCGATGGATCAATTTGAAAATTTACAGGGCTATTGGAGGTACATTAAGCTGAAAAAAAACCTTTCAACGTTCTTTCCATCAATATTTGTAAAGTGGTGGTTGATTTACTGAAAAACCATAAAGTCATTTTTTTTACTTCTTTTATATTAATGTTAAGGGCGAAAAAAAATTCTCAATAATCAATGAAATAGTCATGTACGAAATTTATTCAAGTTTTCAAAACTGCCCTAAAACTCCCTGTGCGATTATTGGTTGCTGAGATATCGATGATCGAAGAAAAAGGATACTTTTTCATTCAAAGTCGGATATCTCACTAAAAATTTACGTATAGAGATCAACAAAAAACCAAATTGAAGCTGAATGAACAAGCTAACTGCCCTATGCATTGATTTAACTGAAAAAATTTCCCGAGCCCGTAGACACTTGAAAAAAAAACGAAAAAATTTGGTAAATGTTCGTCTCGCGCTATTTCTTATGAGTACGCAATACCTATAGCACACAACATTTTTTTGCCAAAAGATCTCAAAACTAGAAACTTGAAGCTTCAAAATTATTTTCTTTTTATCTCGATACGACCATTTTGCACAGTTACAGCGCTTCAAAAAACACTTTAAAAAATTAAAGACATTTTCTGTCCCTTAATTTTTTTGGAGTAGTGTATATTATCAAAAAGATCTATGCTAAATTTTACGTATGTCGGAGGTAACAGCTATTCGGACGTACAGCCGGAATTACTTTTGTCTGTTATGCTAAATCTACGGTTACATAACATAGCGTTATGTAACCGTACACGATAGCATAGTGACAGCGTACGTAGTATACCTATATGTAGGTAGGTTATTTTATTCCGTGTATAGACGAAATTTTTTCTTCGAAAGAAATCATTTCAGAACCTTAGGGAATGACGAATTATGAAAAAAAAACACTGAGGTAGAGCTCTCAATTGAGTATTTTTTATTCATTTTGGATTCATAAAATATTCTATACATTTAGTAGACGTATCATATAATGTGGTATAAACGATTATAAGTATCGTCGCAAATCACAAGCAACAGTGTTATCAATGTATATATATTTTAGTCCTGTTCACTATTAGGATCTTGGGGAAGTTATTTTTTGATAGTGTAAGGAAATATCCGTTTTATGAAAACCTACTATATTATGTACATTGAACAATCAACGTATGATTATAAGATTGTTGGTTGCAGTTAACATATGTGCATAATTTACGCAACTGCTAAAATATCAATAAGCAGTACTATATATCGGGAGTAACCATGACTATAAAATATTGTTGTCCCCTCAGGGAAATATAAAATATGATTCAAATATGGTCGAAGATACCATACATTTCTCTCAGTGTGATATATTATATGTATGAGCGTACATGATTTTTTTTCTAATGCGTAATTTTAATAAAAATAGTTCGATGTTTATATAAGTATATGGATAGGTATAGATACATATATAGAGAAAAAACCAAACTTTTTCCATAAAAATAGATATTGGAAAATTATGAAAATATATATTTATTAAAAAGATTCTTGTTGTTAATACAACGAAAGCCTTTAACGGGCGAGATACGTTTACAACTTTAAAAAAAATATTTTTTTATTTTTCCATAAATCGTTAGCCCAATGTCTTAAAAATATCGTACCCAAATTTTAAACCGATATTCGAAGCCGTTTGGAAATTATAGCCACAAACGTGACTCAACTTCCCGACGCTTGAGGGTACTGCATGCATAGTCGTGCGTTACCGACGGGGCTACCTATCTTTTATACTCAACTGTTTCCAAATGCGTCCACGATTAATTTTGAGCAACTCAACAATCTGGATCTTGGCTCCGAAGCACTTGAATTCTGGACTGAAAAGCGTCGAAATTGCATCCTATCTTGCGCCTGGACTATTAAATGAAGGAGATGCATCGATTCTGAAAACCATGCTTGCATTGGATATCATAATTGGAACTCAGTGCAAAAATTACGCCATCAACGCTGGCGCTCGACGGATGCATCGACAGGAGCGGCACAGCTTCTTATCGACCAAAGAGGCTCGAAAAGCATGGAAAAATCAGTGGCTGAAGAGAATCAATTCTTCCAAGAAGCTGAAGCTTAGTATACAGCCCTGGAATCACTGATTAATCGTTAAGTAATTATTATCATTGACTTTTTCCGTGACCAAACTTTAAACGCGTTTTACTCATTGTCGGAACTATATTTTTCAAATTAGCACACATCCTCACGTAAAAACTATTCAAACAATCTTAACCAAATTTGGTACATGAATGAACTACATAACTACCTAGTCTGTAAGCCTAAATGTTTTAAAAAATCGGCCAAGAAAAGTACTTTTCCATATCAAAATAGAAGAAAAATCATAAAAAATCGCAATGTCTATTTAAAAATAATATAATTCTTCCAATTTTTTATTTTTTACTTGTTTTTTAGGCTTACAGATGAACTATGGATGTTTTCAATGAAAATCTTCAACCCTATTGGTTTCAGATGAAAACAACGAACACTTCGAAGTCCCGAGTCGACCTGGTCCAAAGCCAGCGGGATATCAGCCATTTTTATTTGTTGTAATTTAAAAATACGCTTTGGTAGATCAAAATACATCCTAATAAATTCTAGCGTTAAAAAAATCTGAAATAATTATTTCCCTTCCAAAAAAATTCCACAAAATCATCGATTTTTTTGCCTTGTAAAGATATCTGCCCCCTTAAACCATATAAATATTATAGATACATTATAAATAAACGTATATATATCCACTTACTCCATAATAATCTTCTCGTATGTGTTTTTTAATAAAAATAAAACAAATAAATAATAATAAATTTCGATAAAATTTTAATAAATTTTAATAAACCTTAAAGTTATAAAAAAATAGGTAAAACTACATTGAACGCTTACCAATCAAGAGCTTCGAAACGGTACGTAATGATTTATGTAAAATAATTCTTTTTTCAAAAACAGTTCCCGTTTTATTGGCCGTTTGATTCATAATAAGGAATAATTCATAATTCATTCATAATAAGGAATAACACTTTTCTTTTGCTTCGATGATTGTAGTATTTGTAATAATAAAACTCCAGCTATATGTCAAATCCAAAGTTCATTACTTTTCATATATATATATATATACTTATACATAAGTAAAGCGAAGATAAAACGTCGCTGCACCGTAAACCTCTCCTTCCCGCTAAATTTATGAATTTTCGCTAAATAGAAGTAATGCGCGTAATAAATTATTTCGATAAGTCTATGCCGCCCCGAGACTACTGCCTTCTCTCGGCTTTCTTGCGTTCTGCGGCGCTTCCGTTTTGCGCGCGGCCCCCAGATGACTCGGTGCAACAGCTTGAAAACGTTTCGCCCTTTCCCCTCACTTCGCGGTTCATCATTAAGGGTTGAAGCTCGTAAATGAGAGAGAGAGAGAGAGAGAGAGAGAGAGAGAGAGAGAGAGAGAGAAAGAGCGACCGAGAGACTCGGAAAATGTGCTATGCTCCATTGAACACTGCGGGTGATTAAAGCAAAAAAAAGTTAAATTTCTCATTGAGGTACATCGGTGTAGAAGAGACGGAGGAAAGAGCGGTGGATGATTATGACGAGTTTTCTCATTTCACGTGAATATAAATGCTTTTTGACTCGACCGCCAAGAGATTTTCTTCTTTATCCTCCTCGAACGATATACACTAGGCACAAGAATTAAAGGATACGAAAAAATGTCTAAATTTTTAGGTGATTTTCAGAAGGCGAAATTTTTCTTGACGAAAAATGGTCGTAAAGGAGTAAGAAAAAAGCAAATTTAAGCTTGAAGTCTCTAGTTTTGAGATCCGGAGGACAAATATTTTTATCATCGACCGTTTCTGAGCAAGCTTAAGGAGATCAGCGGAAATAAAATTTCAAAATTTTTGCCCGCCTTTCAGGAGGTCCACGGGCTTGAATATTTTTTTTTCAGCAATGTTATCTTAAAGTTCATTTAGCTTGATTCTTATTATTTAATTTGAGCGGTTCATGAGCTTTGTACGATGATTTTTCGCTGAGTTATCGTGGTTCAAAGCAAAAAAGGCTTGTTGGCTTTGATAATTCATTACTCGGGAACTCATGATCGTACAGAAAATAAAAAGAGGGTTCTGAAAACTGTAAACTATCCTCTATAAGATGTAATTATTGTATTTTGATAAACAATTTTTTTTTTGATACAAGAACCTTGATTTAAGAAAAGGCAAAAAATTACGTTTTCACGGAGTTTGCTAAACTTGAGATAACTTAACGAATAACGGATAGACTAAGGATAGCTTCGGTTTTTTCAACCTTTTTTTTACCAAAGTATCCCAAAGAAGCCCTCAAGAATTCAAACCTCTGCCATTTTTCTTTCATTGTGATCCAAACGATTGAAATTGTCACTTTTGCGAAAAGTCAATTAAAGGATACATTTTTCATCTTTTACTCATTTCGCTAAATTGAAAATGTTTTTTTTTTGCAAAAATCATTATTTTTCATAAAAAAATGTTAGATTTTGAAAAAAATGAAAGTTAAATAATGAAAGTTAATCTCTTTAAGCTTGCTCAGAAACGGTCAATGATAAAAATATTTGACCTCCGGATCTGAAAAAAACTTGAATTTGCTTTTCTTGCTTATTGCTCTACGACCATTTTTCGCCAAGTTATAGCCTTCCGAAAATCATCTAAAAATTTAGAGATTTTTTCGTATGCTTTAATTTTTGTGCCTAGTGTATTCTTGAGCCCGAAGGACGCGACTTGAACCGATGAAACGATGAAGTTGGCATGAATCTATTGTAATCAATATATATATATATATATATAAATCATCAATATATATATATATATATATATATATATATTGTGAATAGAACGGTATACGTAGCTATCTATTGTGTATGTGTAGGGGAGAGTGGTCCTGAGTCGGCACCCCCCTGGTCTTGAGTCGGCACCCCATTTTTTTCGCTCGAATGCAGGAAAAAGCGCAGATTCTCTAAATTACGACAGGAAATGGACGAATTTGAACCATTTAGAAAAATAAAACACGCATTTTTTGTCCAATTTTATATGGAAACATTTTTCGAGTACAATGTTGAAAATTTAAAAAAATATGAATTTTGAATTGAATGAAAAAAAAAAGTAATTGATAAAGGGATGATCACTCGCTATCGTCGTCAGATTCGCAGTACGTGGGGCGTACTAAACTCTGTCGCGAACGCGAACGCAACTGCAATCCACTTGTGAAGGGGTGCGAAGACTGGCGTTCTTGTCGTCGTATTTTATCTTTTGTGTCTTGCGTTTGAAATTGCGTCCCATGACTATAGAGGAAAAACAACGAAAATGCAAAAAAAAAAATAACAGAAACAATACAAAATAATACAAATACGCACGCGAACAAATCCGAATGGAAAATCGACATAACCAATCAATTAGAACATTGAATAAAGAAACCAATGCACTCACTTATTTCAAATTTTTGAATTATTTACCTACCTGTAGCTGCTTCAGAATAAATGACGAAAATAAAATTCTGTCACAAACGAAAAATATAAACGCGCTCACGCTGCGCAGCACAATCTAAACTGACAACTGTAAGCTTAATTTACGTCAGTGTTTACCAACATGTCATACGAAAAATTAATTGAGCCAACACGCACGCCATCTCTGAGGAACACCATGGTGCCGGCTCAACCCGCAGTCCCGACTCAGGACCACTCTCCCCTACTTATAAATTGTTTGTACTTCAATTAGATATAATATATGTATATCATTGTAGTACCTAATACGTACTGCAACATGTCTCGTTGACTCGTTGACGTTTAAAAAATATCATGTTTATTGTTATTTCATTATTATTATTCATAGGCTATTATTATCATAACATGCTATTTTTTCAAATAACATATTTACTATTTCGTAAAATTTCTTGTGAAGATAAATTTTATAATATAAAAATACCATTTTAAAGCTGAGCTATTCGCTTCGTGTAACTAAGGTACCGTCCTACAACGATAAAACTTCGACCTGTTGTTATATCACGAGCAGAAGTGCTATGCTCACAGCGTGCACATTTGCTTATGATTTTGTGACACTTGTGAAATATAAGTATCAGTACGACCTGATATTAATTATTTTACTCGGGTCTATCGCCAAAAGCCCAGTACTTAATCATTACTCTATCCGTCCGCCGGTTTATTTCTCATGACCCTTTCAGTACACTATCACGTTTCTCGTCATTTCGCGGCGATTTTCCAATCTCTTTCCTCGTCATTTCGCTGCGATTTCGCGATCCCTTTCCTCGTCAGTTCCAGATCAGTGTCCGAAAAAGGAACCTGCGGATCAGGGCCTGGCCTAAGACGTATTACATGGAGAATCTGATCCACTTTGGACGGCCTCACCATGGCCTGATATTATATGGAGAAGACAGATGGGAGCAGTACTCTTTCCCGACACAAATTTCCCCAGTCGTAGTACTCCCAGTGAGCTCCGCCAGCTGTAGGAGAAGCTTTCTGCCATGAGCTAGATAAAAATTTGGCTTAAAAGCACAATGCTTCTGGAACGATTCTTCATATGTCATTGCTGGGCATGGAGAATGCCATTGATGGAAAAAAATTCCAGCTGCAAAAATTGTTGGGCCGATTAGTAGGAAAAAATAGAAAACTAAGACTTATTCAATTGAGTACCTTTTGAAAGTAAAGTTTAATGACTGGTAACTGGATTAAAGGACGATGAATGATTAGTTGATTCTTTGTTTAAGGTATTGCAAGAATTTGATATTAATCTTTACATGAACGTGTGATTAAAGCAAGTTTCATATTTCATGTTGTGTTGTGTGATTACCGTCTTTCATGTAAATTTTATTTAAAAAAAAAAAGATGATTGTGATCAAAAGCAGTTTTTGTCAGAGCCTTCCTGCCACCCGCCCCCAGAAAAAAATTCTGGCTTCGCCAATGCACACAAGTGATAATCGTGCCAACCGTACACGGGAATCAAACGAATCATCTTCTCCGCTCTACCTTCTTCACTAACCGACCGCCTGCTCCTCTTTTCACGTAGACGTCTTTTGCATGTGCTCTACGATCGATTTTTATTCGCGCACGCTTCGATATTTTTCCAGGCTGTCGGTTATCATGATCCAACTGTAAAAATTTTCGGGAGCCTTGGATGTGCCCATCACACCAGCACCAGTGCATCGTGATTTTATTACGAGGCTATATATTCCTGCAAACACGTATATAAGTATAAATGTATATGTATATATCGATGTATAAGTGCGCTTCACTGAGGATGGAATGCCAAGCTGTGGCCGCACTGACTCGTATACTCCATTCAAAGATTATAAGAGGAGAGCGGAACTATCACCGCTTTTACATCTCTCAGCACCTTCGAAATCGTTAAACTCGAAATGCAGCGAGAAGACGACCGACCTTCCAGCTTTACATGCTTCGGTAATTCTTCTCACAAAGTGTACAGACATACACACACACGCACGCACACGCGCACGCATATATATGCGTGTGTGTGTGTGTGTGTGTATATGTGCGTGCGCGTGTGTGCGCGTGTGTGCGCGTGTGTGCGTGTGCGTGCGCGTTTGTGTGCGTGTGCGTGCGCGCGCGTGTGTGCGCGTGCGTACGCGTGTGTGCGCGTGCGTGCGTGTGTGTGCGCGTGCGTGCGCGTGTGTGCGCGTGTGCGTGTGCGTGCGTGCGTGCGTGTGTGTGTGCGTGTGTGTGTGTGTGTGTGTGTGCGTGTGAGTGTGTGTGTGTGCGCGCGTGTGTGTGTGCGTGTGTGTGTGGGTGTGTGTGTGTGTGTGTGTGTGTATGTGACTGTGTGTGTGTGCGTGATCCACACAGTGAATTACACAGGGTGGATCACACATTCCAAGTTTCCTTTTGTGAGCATATAAGGTGTGTATTTGCGCGCAGAACGCTTTTGTTTTAAATATGCGACATAAGTTGACCGAGATATTCGCGTTCAAAGTCCAACGGGGAGTAAACAATGTATTAAATAATAAACAAAAATTATTGAATCATATTATCGATCTGCAAAGCTAGTTTCCGTGTGCATTATTTTTTGGCGCCGAAAACGTTTTAGGGAAAATATTAGCTTGTCTGAACGCGGTTTCGAACCCGCGCTCGACCTTTCTTGCACGTTTCGCGCGTGAATAACGACTGTGCCATTCTTCACTACAGTGGAACCCCGTTTATAGGTTTTGTACTTGTACGTTTCGATCATCCATACGTCAAATTTCTCTGGCTCCGGTGGATTCCATCTATAAAGAATGTAATAAAGTTTCATTTTTACGTTTTTCGCGCTTATACGTTATTAATTTTGTTCCCCAGCATCTGTGCCGAAGTTCTTTTTTGCTCATTTATACATTAGTCGGTTTTCTGAGACACAAAAAGAAACAGACAAGTATGAAGCAATTTCTACAAGCCATACATTCATTTCTTCCACTGAGAAACTCTGGGATCGTACTATGTACGCATGTACTTAACTGTGATTACATATCTCTTATTAATGCGACCATGACTGTTATTTATTAGTCTAAAATGTCGAAACTTTAATGTTATAAACTCGTTTTAGATAAATATTCTAAACAAAAAAAAAATTGATTTGTCTCTTTACGTTATTACTACCATCCCAATCTTCAATTGAAAAACCTTGAAAAACATTAGCACAATACAGGTACTACTATTAAGAAACATGACTGATTATGCACCAATCGCAATGTTCAAATGATTAAAAGTTTTGGATAGATACTGTGTTTCACTTCTACTTTAGTCTCATTTATACGTCATACTTGATGTACCCCTTGAAGAACGTATAAGTGAAGTTTCACTGTACTTGGACTCTTAACGCGAAAAAAAGGGTTTTGCTTGCTATGACACACCCTATATGCCCGCAAAAAGATTCCTAATAGTTGTGAATCACTCTGTATATATATATATATATATATATATATATATATATATATACAGGGTGGACCACGCAACGTGTGCACCTCTTTTACGACCAAAATATGCGTTGCACAAAAAAATGTTTTATACAAACGTTACATGGTTTATAAGGCTACACTATGGGGTGCACTTATCTTTTTATAGGTGGAGGCACTTCGAAGATTTGAAGATTAACTTTATTTTTTCAAATAAAATGCTATATTTTTTGTAGCGTAATATGATAGAGTATCGAATTCTGAGTAAAAAAGTATAGACCTTTATTAGCCCTAGAGTTAATAGCTAACAAGTAATTTCACTTTATTACTTTAAAATTTTCTTCACGTAATATCAAGTTGGAGATTCAAATCTACTACAAATTTCTGAATGGCAGTGTTTCAGAATGGCAGCACTCAAAATGCTAAATAGTTGACAATTCGTCAGAAAACATAAGAAAATCAGCGGAAAAAACATTTTCCAAATTTTTGCTCGACGGACCTAAATAGTTTTTTTTAGCAATTCCATCTAGATGCTTTTTTATATTGATTTTTGTTGTTTGAGTTTTTCTCCCTCTGTACGTATATTTGTCTCCGAGTTATCGGTTGTCAAATCCAAAATGACACTTATGACTTTTATGACTCATAACTCGTGTACTAATCGAACAGAAAGTTGAAGGATGGTTCTGGGAATTTTAAAGTATCCTCTATAAGGAGTTTGCATTGTTATTTTTATGAAAAAAATGTTCAATGTGAGAAACTCGATTCAAAAAAGGTAAAACAGTTTGTTTTTACGATTTTTTAGATAACTTGTGATTACTTTGTAAATAATCAATATTAGATCTTTTTGGTTTTTTCGACCTTAATTTATCCCGAATAAACCCTCAAGAGTTCAAACCGCTGTGATTTTTCTCGAAAAGAATCCTAAAGGTTCCCAATGTTCTTCGTGGTACTGCTCTAACACTGCTCCGATGGCAGTATCGGAAGCGTCGGTTTGGAGCCTGAGTGGAGCATTCGTCAAAGGACGCGCGAGGAGAGCTGCTTCAGCAACCTGTTTTTTGCTCTCTGCAAAGGCACCTTTGGCCACAGGCGTGCAGTGGACTGGCCGTTTGTCCTTCTTCTTGGCTCTGGCAATCAACATGTACAGGGGTGCCTGAACCGCAGCCGCGTTTCGGATAAAACGCCTGTAGAAATTCAGAACACCAAGGAAACGTCATAGCTCGCTAATGTCCTTAAGCTTTGGATAATCTCGAATGGTGATGATACGGTCCTCGAGTGGTTTCGTTCCATTTTACGAGATAGCCGGATAAACCACTCCACTCGCCCCAAAAACGCACTTGGATACCTTGATAGACAACCCGAATTGACGAAGACGTTTGAAGATTTGACGGAGGTGTAACTCGTGTTCGTTCGGGTCAGCCGAGGCCACGATAATATCGTCAATTCAGTAATGGCAGAAAGTGAGATCACGAAGAGCGCTGTCCATAAGTCGTTGCAACGTCCGAGCAGCGTTTCGAAGTCCGAACGTCATGGCGTTGAACTCGAACGATCCGAAAGGTGTAATGACTGCGTTTTTCGCCGTCAAAGGATGAATATATATGTGGTAAAAAGATAGATAGGGAAATATTTTTTGTTTTTTTTTTATTCGCATGTTGAAAAATCCCCAAATTTTGGCCCTCTAGACTAGAAGACGGCCTCAAGTGTTTCCAGATATGTTTGTACCGGTTTTGTGACGTGCGGATGAGCATTGTCGTGCAGCAAAATGACTTTGTCGTGTCTTTCGGAGTATTCCGGCCGTTTTTCTTTCAACGCACGGCTCAAGCGCATCAATTGCAGTCGGTAGCGATCCCCAGTTATGGTTTCATTCGGTTTCAGCAGTTCATAATAAATCACACCCCTCTGATCCCACCAAATACAGAACAGGAGCTTAGACCCATGGATATTTGGCTTTGCCACTGATGTTGCTGATTGGCCGGGCTTAACCCATAACTTTCTGCGCTTCGGATTGTCGTAATGGATCCATTTTCCATCACCAGTGACAATTCGATGCAAAAAACCTTGTCTTTTCTCCCGTTGAAGCAGCAGTTCACATGTCAAAAGACCCCTCAATGTCCCTTGGTTTCAATTCATATGGGATCCAATGCCCTTCCTTCTGGATTATGCCCAAAGTTTTAAGACGTTTTCCTACCGTTGATAAGTCAACTCCCAATGATGTAGACAATTCTTGAAGTGTTTAAGATGAGTCTTCCTTGAGCAATGCCTCCAACTCATTATCTTCAATTTTTTCGGCTGGCCAGGTCGCTCCTTGTCATCCAAGTCGCAATCACCAGCTTTAAAACGTGCAAACCACTTTCGACACGTTTGCTCAGCTAGAGCATGTTCACCATACACTTCCACTAAAATACGATGAGCTTCAGCAGCACTTTTGTTCATATTAAAGTAATGAAGTAAAACTCCCCGCAAAAACACTTTATTCGGCACAGTTGTTGACATATTGAATAAATTATAAAGTGTTGTTATTTACGATTCAAAAAGAGGTTATCTACAGCAAATGACATTCAATGATAGCTGTTTCACGATGAATACATTACTGTCGGTAACAACGAAATACTGTACTACTTACGCCATCTCTTGTAAAACGCTACGAATTAACTCCAACACCTAATAAAACTAAAGGGGAAAAATCAATCTAAAAAGCTTCCGGATGGTATGGTAAAAAAATATAATGAGGTCCGTGGACCTTTTAAAAGTGAAGCAAAAACTTTGACAAAAAATGTCCTCTGACTTTCTTATAATTTCTCAAAAACTGCAAACTATTCAGCATTTTGAATGCTAGGACTTAAAACTAGAGACGTAAAGCTTTAATTTGCTTTTTTAATCGTTTTACGACCATTTTTGCTAAGTTACATCCTGTTGGAAATCACTAAAAAATTTCGGTTTTTTTCTTGATCAATTAATATTTGTGACTAGTGTATATACTTGTACATATCTACGCGAAAATCGCGTTTCCATACACATTTGGCGATTTCTAATAGAAATGAGCGGTTTTGGGAGAAATCAATGGTGAATTCATGATTAGGGGGTAAGAATCCATCGAAGTAGAGTTATAAAAAAGTATTGCAATACCAAATTTTATGTCCAACTAGTTTCTTCACTTCTCGGCGATGATTTATTTTCTGTATTACTTGGGAACTCTGTCCTGTGTTCATTCTCTTCGTTATCATTTGCTCTTTGAAATGCCGTTTGTTCTTCCCCGACTTGCGGCTCAAGGGCTCATAATCGAAGAAAGTCCAAGCCACCGTAATTTCACTTGGTTGTTTCGGATAGGAAAATGGGTGATCGCGTGAATGACTGTAGGTGATTATTTTTGGTTATTTATTCTAAATATATTTAAATAAACAATAAACAATTCGTTGGTGGTGAGTGATGTTGAATACAAGTTTTCTCTCGAATTATAAGTATCGAAGACGTCTGATATAAGCAATGTTAAACTCGATGGCTATTTTGTCTAGTCGACCTTCTTGTTCCAAATCTTAACCAGTACTGTCTCTTCCGTTGATGAATTTTGCGTTCTCTCACTAAGATAGTTGGGGGTAGAATCCCCTGGACATGGTGGGGGAGGGGGGGGGGGCGTTAGCCGTGTGCTGCCAAAAAAATTAAATCCATATGCGCGAATGCGGCTGGTAAAGCCGTGGTATTTTCCGCGGGATGTTTCCAGTGGAACAAGGCCATAAAACATCTGGAGCACACCTTGGGCCGCATTTTCAACCTTTGCCCCTATAGTAGCAATAAAGCTATAACCCGGGGCCTTCGATGAATGCCTCGAAGAGGTTTATCACAAATATTGCTTCTTAGGGCGTAGCTAGTACAATAAAAGATGCACGGTAAAAACCCCGCTATTATACCCACGTACATCACGTGTACATCTTTTAACACATGCGCGCATTGGTAATAATTTAAGGAATACAAAACTGCTCGCAAGGTGCGACATCGTTTGATTCATTGAACTCCAATAGTGTTTCGATGTTTCGCAGAACTTCAAAGCCGGACCATTGATTTTTGAAAATTTGTCCATCCCTTTGCCTCTTTTTCGGCTATTTTCAAGTGCCCTTTGGAAAAAAACCAATTGTTATATCGGGATAAATCCAGCACCATGTTCTACATCTATCAAAATCCTTTTCAGAAACCTCCTATTAAAACTTTGCTACTCAAATAAGGCCGACGCTACGGCTGTTTGAAGTTTCACGATTTTTACATTTCCGAAGGATAGCCCAAGTGTCGAAACATTTTTTTTCGATTTCCAAACTATTAATTTTCTAATGGAAAATTTTCTGCCGTTCCGAATATCAAGGCGTTTTTGTCGAAAGCTCAAAATTACGCTCGCTAAACGCAAAAAAAAACCTTTTTTTTCACACACATTTGACGATTTTTTATAAGAATTGAGGGCTCTGAGGCCAAATTTATGGCGAATTCCTGTTCAGGTAAAAATACATTGATACCCGAGTAGAAATATTGTCAGGCTGGCTTGATATTTGATCCGGGCCTGATCACGTTGTAGTACGGAGGCCTTACTTAAGGTATGCCTCAATTTGCCTGAATTCCTCCAGTTGCCTGATCCAGCTAGCTTCAGACTATGGTCAAGTAAGTGGACTTACGGCTTGCCTCAATTCGCCTGATCCAGCTAGCTTCTGGCGATGGTCAAGCAACTGGACTTACGGCTCACTTCAATTCGCCTGACCCGACTACTTAAGTAGTCGGATCAGGCGAATTGAAGCAAGCCGTAAGTCCACTTACTTGACCATAGCCTGAAGCTAGCTGGATCAGGCAACTGGAGGAAACATTACATCCAGTTGCCTGATTATCACCTGACACCGACCGGATCAGGCAAATTGAGGCATACCTTAAGTAAGGCCTCCGGACTACAACGTGATCAGGCCCGGATAAAATATCAAGCCAGTCTGACAATATTTCTACTCGGGAACCGGACGAAAGTGCAGCAGTAATCTCGTGCGTTTCATTCCGCATTGACGTGTTCTCGATTGTTGTCATTGCGATATTTATTTGAGGTAAGATAACTGTATATACCATTTTTTTTATATTCCAACAATAAATTTTTATTTTACTTACTTTTTCAACACTTTTCTGTTTCCTTGCATGCGTTTATTTGCATTTTTTCTGTTGCCCATGTGTAGCCATTCATTTCGGTGAAACATAACCTAATTTCGAATTCGAAATGCACTGCGGACATAATGGGCATTACATTCACATTACCAATATTTGGTTTGTCTACGCTGGCCGGGCTAACCTGCACCGATGGCATCACATTCTTCGATTCAGATTAGGCCGGAGAGCGTAGGCCAACCAAATAATGTTAAGTTCCCAGTGTAGTTCAATCCAGTAAATGTAATTCCATTGCTGCAGGTTACAGGACAGCGTAGGCCAAATAAATAATGGTAAGTTCCCAGTGTAGTTCAATCCAGTAACTTTGATTCCATCGGTGCAGGTTACAGGACAGCGTAGGCCAAACAAATAATGATAAGTTCACAGCGTGGTTCAATTCAGTGAACGTAATACCATCGGTGCAGGCTAGTCGATTCGAAATGCACTGCGAATGGTCATTACATTCAGTGAATTCTACCCCGCTGTCAACTTACCATTATTTGGTTTATCTACGCTGTCCTGTAACCTGAACCGATGGAATCACATTTACTGGATTGAACTACACTGGGAACGTAACATTATTTGGTTGGCCTACGCTCTCCGGGCTAACCTGTATCTAAGAATGTGATGCCATCGGTGCAGGTTAGCCCGGTCAGTGTAGACAAACCAACTATTGGTAATGTGAATGTAATGCCCATTCGCAGTGCATTTCGCATCTTCCGTGAATCTTAAGGGGGATACATATAATATTTTCGAATTTTTCAGCGGCGGTTATCTCGAAATATAGAGATCATGGCATCGACGTTCTTTCAAAACAAATCGGGCAAGCCGTTGGGACAGTGTTTAATTCTGCAAAAGACTGGGACAAATGTCGAGGGAAGAACCAACGTGTGACATTCCCTGAAAACGTCGCTCCATAAAAATTGTATAACCTTAATTTCTAAGTTTAACTTCATTTCTAAGTTTTTTTTTGTTTGTTTTCCAAGTTTCTGCAGTTTTTTGTAAAAAATATCAAAGTCTATTTCGCGTTTTTGCTATATAAAAAATATATAACAGAGTTTTATTTATTTTACACATATAAAACATGTGATAAAGTAGAGTAATAAGAAAAATATAAGCGTGATAAAGTAGAGTAATAAGAAAAATTTGTGATAAACAAGATTCCTATTTAGTTTACAAAATAAAGTATCAACGCTATTTGTAATTTGTGTCTTTTTCTATTTCTATATTTGGGTTTGCGTGGTTTTTTTTATTTCAGGAATAAATAGGACATCCACAGCCGAGATTCATTCCATCATCCTGACTAGGCGATGATGTTTCAATTCAATTAATCCTTGAAAAATTAAGCCCTGATCAGGCTTAGATTTTTTGCACTGATCAGGCCTTTATTTTTTACGCTGATCAGGCTTTGATTTTCTATCCTGATCAGGCCTTTATTTTGCACTGTAATCAAGTCTTGATGTTCTATCCTGGTCAGGCCTTGATTTTTTCACTGATCAAGTCTTGACGTTCTATCCTGGTCAGGCCTTGATTTTTTTCACTGATCAAGCCTTGATGTTCTATCCTGATCAGGCCTTGATCTTTTTCATTGATCAAGCCTTGATTTTTTACCCTGATCAGACCGAAGTCAGGGAAAGTGTCACAAAAATGATCAGGGCTTGATAAAAAATCCTGATCAAGGCATGAAAAAGAAATCAGGATGCCTGATCAGGCCGTTCTTGTAGCCGGAGCAGGATTTCTACTCGGGTATGGACTTATAAAAAAAATATTTAAAATTCTACATTTTTTTCGCATTACAGCCAAACGTGTCTTCAATCAATCGGTGCACATTTTTTCCGTTTCGATTTGAAAATCCGCTCTGCGCGCATTATTCTCGCAATCGTTTTCTGAAATCGAAATCGATTCAGTAGTCCACAAGTTATAAACGTAAAAACGTACGGATCCCACAGTTTTATTATATGTATATATTAGACAGTTTCAAAATAAATCGATAATTTTTTTTAGCTTTACACAATCTTAAACTATACTTGGACATAAAAAAATAATCCTCGAGAAAGGGGGGGCCGGTCCTTCAAGATTTAGAGATGCCTCATCGGACTTTTGTCTTTTTTATTTCGTTAATACGTAAATAACGAATTTGCATGAATGGAACATACATTTTTCTTGTTCTAAAATGATGAATATATTCTAAACTTATGTATAAATACTGAATATACTTAAAAAAAAACGGTCTTGGTTATCGCAGCAACAATTATCGGTCGATATATACGTCGATAAATGCAAAAAAAAAACAAAAATCCCCGTAAAAATGAATTTTTTAAATGATTTTCATTTAAAACATAATTCTATTATTACCATCCGATGTTTAGAAACAAATATTTATTCATGAAAACGCATTTTTCGAAGCCGATACATCAGGGATTTTTTTTTACCGACGGAGCGGGTGGTTAGTACGGCTGAACGTCGATGGCGCTGTCGTCGACGTGGCGATTTGATCATCTGGTCCTGCAAAAACTTGTGATATTTGGTGACAAAAATGGAGAACAATACAAAAAACATATATTTAATCGGTTTATCCTCGGCACAAATTAATACACACAAGTTACCGACAACTCGGCAAGTTTTGCAATTGTTTTTTTTATCATCATTATCAAGGTAAATCAACAATTCGGAAAAGTGCAGTCCTCACTATCAGAGAAGTGCAATTGTTTTGGTCTCAAGCAAAGATTCCAATGTGCCGAGAGCAGTATGCTATTTTCAAATTAGAAAAACTCCACAACGTTTGGAAACGGCTCCAAAAGAATGGTCTGCGAGAAAATTCAAAAAACGCAGCAAAAGAAAGAATTATTGTTTAAAAAAAAATTCGATTCCGTATTTCACATAGGAAGTACTAATGTGATGAAGACATTAAGCAACGAACAACGATTGCTCTTTGCCACAGAGCGAATTCCGTGTCGTCAAGGGACTCGTTCGCAAAGTTCATTGGCAATAACTGTGAATGATTCAGTGAAATCTAAAGAGAAAAAACGAGACGAAAATATATCTGATCAGGGTGATGATAATTCCAAAGATTTTGATCCTTCTAAAGATCGAGAAGCTACGAGAAAATCCCAAGATGACATCACCGATAACGAGACTCAGAGTAATGTTTACTAATAATAGTATTTTTGCAAGAAAAACGAAAAATTGATTAATACTGGGCTTTTATAAACTGTTGATTTTTTTCGATTTTATTTCCTCTTTATTTCTATTAAAAATCCTAGGTCATTCGTAAATATCAAGCTAAAAAATACAAAGTATAATACAAGTAAAATATAAAGCGATGAAAATTATAAAATAAAAAGTTGGGATTTCAATGATATCAGAATGCATAATGGATCGTTTATTTCGCAGAATTGAGTCAAACATTAAGTGAATTATCTGTCTCGAGTATCGATTCAAATCAAAGTCATACTTGGACGGGAATAAAACGAACGATTTCAAATTTTGAAGATGAACTCGATCAACCATCATCACCCACACCGAGGAAGAAAGTGATCACTGATCAAATATCCGCAACTTGTGATCGAGTAGGCTTGAGTAGCCGAAATGCTATGCACGTCATAGGAGCAGTCCTCCAAAGCCTTGGACATGATGTAGCTCAGTATTCCATCAGCCACTTGACCATCCACAGAAAGCGTATGGAATATAGAGCAAAAATGGCTGCGCAATTGAAAAATAATCTCCACGCAGCGAATTTTCTAGTCCTGCATTGGGACGGAAAATTATTACCAAAAATCGACGACAATGGACAAGTCGATCGATTGCCTGTTGTCATTACGGGGCTTGATACTGGGCAATTGCTCGGTGCTCCTGCTCTGGATACAGGATCAGGGATGAATGCTTCACAAGCAATCATGGAGTGTCTGAACGAATGGAATCTTATTCCTGGAGTAAAAGCTTTGTGTTTTGACACAACTAGTTCAAATACAGGTAAAAATTGACGTAATATTGATTGCAATTTAAGAGGACATAACTCAGTCATTGAGCAGCAAAAAACGATTGCAAAAACTTTTAAAAATGTTATCATTGTAAACAAACGATAAAATGATATAAGGTACGTTTTTATGGGAGGTTTAATTTTCGATTTACGATTCAAAAGACATAATTTATTTAATACAAATTTCTTATGGATTTTATCGGCTCTACTCATTTTATTCATTAAATGAGTATAATATTTTTATCATTAAGTGCTTAGGACGTGAAAATGGAACATGCCATTTATTGGATAAAAATCTGAATAAAACATTCCTGCACTTGGCCTGCCGTCACCACATCGCCGAAATTATTCTTAGAAATATGGTAGAAACATATTGGAAAGGGACATCCGGCCTAAATGTAGCAATTTTTCAGCGCTTTCAAAGAGAGTGGGATAATTTTGACAAAATTCAGTACAAGACGGGAATGGATGATCAAACCGTAGCTGATATTCTGAGAGAGACAACAGAAAATATTCTCGAATTCATTTTTGAGCAATTTCAGGTAATAATAATAATAACAATGAGTATTTTCTAAACTATATTTTTATTTATAATCACAATGTAAAGTTTTGTAACTTGTGCCAATTTCGTGCTCCTTTTTTTTATAGATCTCTCATCCTCGGAATGATTATCGAGAATTCTTAGAATTGTCATGCATCTTCTTGGGATCGAAACCACCTCAAGATATCAAGTTCAAAACACCTGGCGCCAATCATCATGCTAGATGGCTCGCGAAGGCCATTTATTGCTTAAAAATATTTCTTTTCAGAGATCAATTTTTTTTTAAGTTGAAGAACTCTCGTGATGTTGAAAGTTTGCGTCACATATGCATTTTCATCGTTAGTTTCTACGTGAAAATATGGTTTCCTGCCCCTGATGGAATCAAAGCTCCTAACCACGATTTGCAATTGATGCAAAATTTAATCAAGTTCCAAACGATTAATTCTGATGTCTCGGCAGCAGCTCTCAAAAAAATCTAGGGGCATCTATTGTATCTAAATGAAGAGCTGGCAGCATTGGAGTTTTTCGATTCAATGGTTCCTATAGATGTGAAACGAAAGATGTTAATAGCCTTAAGGTCACGTGAGAGTACATCGAAAAATCAAAAGCGCATTTCCCTGAGTGATAGCGAGTGTCAAACACTGCCTGAAATTGACATCAGTAATTTCATCAGTCAAGTGTCAAACACTGCCTGAAATTGACATCAGTCATTTCATCACTCAAAAGTCGAGACGCTTATTTCAACAATGTGAATTGCCCCATGATTTCCTGGATGAGCCTCTCGAACAATGGGAATCTATTGAAAGCTTTCAAACGTCCTTAAGGGCTTTATTACAAATGAAAGTAATAAATGATTCAGCTGAACGTGGAGTAGCCCTTGTCGAGGAATATAATAATTTGTTAACTGAAAATGAGGAACAAAAGCAATATTTGTTCCAAATAGTTCAAGACCATAGAAAAAAACCCCAATTGCAATACGTCAAGTTTTTTGAAGCCGAAAATGATGATCGTAACAGCGTATCAACGAATGTATTCATTAACGATTATTGACGATAATAAAAAATTCATTTTTACGGGGATTCTTGTATTTTTTATTTTTGTTTGCATTTATCGACGTATATATCGACCGATAATTGTTGCTGCGATAACCAAGACCGTTTTTTTATAGTATATTCAGTATTTATACATAAGTTTAGAATATATTCATCATTTTAGAACAAGAAAAATGTATATTTCATTCATGCAAATTCGTTATTTATGTATTAACGAAATAGAAAAGACAAAAGTCCGATGAGGCACCTCTAAATCTTGAAGGACCGGCCCCCCCTTTCGCGAGGATTATTTTTTTATGTCCAAGTATAGTTTAAGATTGTGTAAAGCTAAAAAAAATAATCAGTTTATTTTGAAACAGTCTAGTATATATATATATATATGTCAGATCGATGCAAATATCGTATCAAATATATATAAAACGTATTTCGATTGGATTTGCCGATGCAAAGTGAGTCCCCCCCCCCCCCCCCCCCGACCTCCTTCTTTTCCTGGACCCTCTCACATAAATCGTCACCAGAGTAACCAGTGGCAAGGGTCCAAAAGGATTCGTTCTTCTTAGGCTTCGGCGACAATCCGCGGACACGGACGAACATAACAGATCAAAGGTAAAAAGATGAACGAACCGAAAAGAAGTCAAAAAGGAAACGGTGGAAAAAAGACCCGTACTTTTTTGGGCTTTACTCAGGTATTTTATTCTTTTGCTTTTTTTCTTTGTACGCCTGGCAACCGCGCGCCGTTACCGAACTGATTGCACAGTGCCGTGTGCGATAACCCTTCGGGTATCAACGGGAGAGGCCACGTCCTTCGATGAAAGATAAATGTAAGAAGAGTAGGAAGCCATCCACGAAAGTCCGGGAGGCACGGGAGCGAGGGAGAGAGAGAGAGAGAGAGAGAGAGAGAGAGAGAGAGAGAGAGAGAGAGAGAGAGAGAGACGATTTTTTTGGATATTATCTTAATGTTAAATGTTCAAAGTTTAATTACAAATAGAGATAAGTAAAGAAAAGTCTGTACTTTTATTTTGATGGATCCTGGAAAAACTGCGGCTAACTACCACGGACTTATATATGTGAGTTATAAAGCGGAAAATGAATATAAATCAGAAATACTAGGAAAACAAACCCAAGTACTAAGTGATAATGACAATAATACAAAACAGCGTACCGGAAATAACCATGAAATAAATAATTATATAGATCGGCTTACACCTTTTGTCCCGACGATGATGAACGTAAAATCAAATGAAAATAAAATTGTGAAACAATTCAGTGAGAAAATATGGTAAAATCGGAAATTTAGTGCCAGGAGGAGAAAAAAGAAACGAACATGTAGAGCGAGAGAGCGAGAGAGACAGAGAGAGAGAGAGAGAGTGGATAGAGTAGATAGAGTGTGTGAGATAAGAGACTCGCGCTTTCGTGGCGGATAACACGCTTAACCCTCGATTTTCGGGCAGGCCGGTGATAGAAGTGCTTTCTTTTCTACTTTCCCCTCCCAGGCGCATTCTATCTCTTAGCCCCCTCCCCCCGCCCCTCCTCACTCGGCGGTACTCTTCTCTCTCACAGTCTCGATGTCCTCTTTTTTCTTTCGAGAAGCACGCAAACATCTCCGACGTTCGCGCACCGCGCGGGATTTTCCAGGACCACGCACGTGGAAAATAATATTAAGTGGGCCTACGTGGGGCAAGGGAGGGTGGTGTGGAGCCGCTGAAACAAAAACGAGAGAAAACACGGGAATAAGGAGGAATAGAGAGCGAGGGGGGGGGGGGAGAGGGAGAGGGAGAGGGAGAGGGAGAGGGAGAGGGAGAGGGAGAGGGAGAGGGAGAGGGAGAGGGAGAGGGAGAGGGAGAGGGAGAGGGAGAGAGAGAGAGAGAGAGAGAGAGAGAGAGAGAGAGAGAGAGAGAGAGAGAGAGAGAGAGAGAGAACATTAGGCATCAAGATCTATAAAGAATAAAAATAAGAGCAGGAGCGGCACACAAAATCGGACATCAGACAAAGAAATAAATACTCGAGTTTACCTATATACAGGGTGTCCCAAAATAGAATGTAGTCTCTGAAATGCGGAGTTAGACGTGAAATTCTATGTCAATTGATATACGTATGTATGGGTCTCAGATCAACCCCGGATTATTATTAATTTTTAAAGGCGAGCCAATCAGGTGCGTCTGATGATCCGGCGTAGGTCGGGGAGCGATACGCCGGCTCATAGGACGCTGATTTCGCTCGAAAAATTAATAATAATTCAGGGGTTGATCTGAGACCCATACATACTTGTATCAATCGACTCAAAATTTCACCCCAACCCTCCATTTCCGAGACAACATTCATTTCTGGGACACCCTGTATAGCGAAAAAAAATTGAAACCTTTGTATCTATGTAACGTTGGATATCAGCACATCTAGTTGTTTTGAGAAGAGTTTGAAATGTTTATTTGAAACGGCTCATCGATTTTGGGGACAGCACGATCCTCGAAATGACCTTTATATAAATGTACTTACATTTATATAAAGGTGATTCTAAAGACATTGGCGTTTAGATAATGTTGACAATGAGGACAAGAGGATACTGTGAGCGTTAACCTCGAAGTTGAAGGTCTTCAAAATCGTTTTCCCCAGATATATATATATATATATATATATTTATGCAGATATATATATGCATACGTCAGAAGGGTGGTATTACGTAGCCCTAAATTTATGCAAATCCGGGATTCGCGCGAGGAACGAGCCTCGCTTACGTACTTATCTCCCTGAGCTTTAAAGTGTAAGTCTTGAATTCAAATTACTCGAAAGAGCGATCGACGGGGGGGGGGGGGGGGGGCGTGAGAGAGAGGGAGAGAGAGAGAGAAAGAGCTTATGCGTGGTTACGAAACCACATCAGCATTAGTAAATGATTCGAAAATCTAGTTTTTTCTTCTTAACGGGGGAAACTCATGATGAAACTTTGGAGCTATTTTTTAATTGCTTCAAACATTCATTTATCATTTTAAAAGTGTATTGCCGAAGTTTTAAACCCCAAATATAGCCCTAAAAGCCCCTGAGAAATCATGAAAATGATGTGCTCCAAACGGTACCGAGAGCAGGTACACGAGCGCGCGCGCGTGAACGCTTTATTTTTCGATTTCTTGGCCAAATAAATTTGCTATTCAAACAATGGATGGCACTACCATCGATGGTAAGCAATTATTTGTGCCTGTATAACGGGAGTTTTCAAACTAATAGCAACCATAAACAAAAAGCTGAGATATAGCATACTGGCAGTATATCGTTTTTCTGCATCGTGCAGTCGTTAATTATCGTTGCTGTGATGAATACTTTTTTAAAATGAATGTCAAACTTAGTAAGGCTTAGCCTAACTATCGTCCCAACCAGCCTCGTCGTCGGCGATTTGCGAGTAACCAATTTACGAGTGCATCGAACGTGGAAATCGAGGAGGTGCCAAGCTATCATATTAGTGCCTCTGCTAACAAATTGAAGGCGTCGGCGACTGATGCTATAGTGCATTGAAGCCTGCACCATCGAATCATTGAATTTGTCGGTGTTTTTTCTGCTTTCGCTGACTTACTTGTTTGTAAATTGTGCATGCAAAAAATTTCATTTGAGTAAGCGAGTGAAAGATGACTTGGACTAAAAATTTCAGTGAAATGTAGATGTAGATCTACATTTATTCGATCAATAAATAGAAATGAATCAATAAATAGAAAGAAATAAATAGACGTTTAGTTTTTGCTATCTATTTGCTGGGTGTTGCTCATGTAGGTATAAATATTTTTTGTGGTATAATGAACTTGGGCAGTGGGCTTAGCAAAAGTGCTTACGCGCATATAGTACAGCACATGTATACATCTGTCAAAAAGTTAATTGATGTGAATAGTAAAAATGGAGTGTAGGCTGAAAAATTAAATAGATTTTTTTTAATATACCACGTCTTTGAAGTGGACGAAAAAGTATAAAACAATTTCTCCTAGCCCAATACAGATTTATAACCCCATACAGATTGCTCGGAATATTTGAGATTGTGAATTTTTAATAGCTATAAAAATACTTGTAAGATTTAAAACGAAAAACGTGGGGCGCATGCAACTGATAAATGATACATGAATAGTTCACCTAAGTCACTAACAATATTATTGCACTGCAAATGATATGAACTGTTTTGTGAGTTTTCTCAGCGACAGCTACTCGCTACACTCCTTACTATTATATATTGCATGTTCCCAATGTTTTTCGTTTTAAATCTTACAAGTATTTTCATAGCTATTAAAAATTTGCAATCACAAATGTTCAGGACAATCTGTATGAGGTTAGGAATCTGTATGGGGCTAGGAGAAATTATTTTAAACTTTTTAGTCCGTTTTAAAAAGGTGGTATATGTTTAAAAAATGTATTCAATTTGTTTTTTATTTTTTCTCTTTCACTAAAGTATATTTTATTTTCTTATTTATTAATTTTTTTTCACGATTTTTTCCCTCTTTTTGTCTCTCTCTTTTGCACACTTAATTCTTCAATCTGAAACCTGTTGCAAACTGTTAAATATTGTATATATTATTTAAATATATGGAATATCGATTTGTATATTATATTATTTATATTATTATACATATTTTTTTATTTATATTTATCTTGTCTGTCTGTTTGTTTGTGTGTCATCTAGTTCTGGGCTATGTTTAAAGTTTCAAGTCTCTAGCTCATCCGCAAGTTCGTTTAAAAAATCAATTGCAAAATTTGTACCGAACAGACAATCAAACATACAGATCGACAAGAAAGCGAGTTAATAAAAACGTGGTAGAAAAAAGAAAAGAACCATTGTAAAATTTCTCTAAGAATAGAGGGTTCTCCTCTCTCTATGGTGTTACGACACTTATAGCTCATTACTCAGGTAAAGTGATTGATGTAGTCGTAAAAGGTACCTATTGTCAAGGTTGTACTTATTGTCGACTGCACACTGAGGATCCAGGATATTCAGAGCATCAAGAAAATTGCCCAATAAATCATAAAGGATCCTCTGGTAAATTGGAGGTCGACGCTATGCTTGAAATGTTTCGTCGTTCTGAGGAACGCTACACAGAGTACGTGATAGAAATAACATCGGAGACGGCGACGCTAAAACATTCAAAGTCTTTCTTGATGCTCAGCCTTATGAAGATTTAACAGTGAGAAAAAGTGGGTGCATAGATCATGTCGAAAAAAGAACGGGTAGCCGCCGTAGAAATGTAGAAATAAAACCACTAAACTCGGAGGAAAAGGAAAGCTAACGAATGCTTTAATTAAAAAATTGACCACATACTATGGTCTAGCGATTCGTAGAAATGTACACTAGAAAGAAGACATGTAGAAAGCAATAATGTCCACCCACTACCATTTAATTTCAAATGATCAAAAACCGCAGCATCAATTCTGTCCGCCCGGCGTCGACTAGTGGTATGCATACAACGCTACACAAGCAAAAAAATAGCTTATAATCACTCCGTACTACTACAAGAAAATGTAAAGAAGCACATTTTACCGATATATGAAGATTTGTCTCGGGATGATTTGCTTGAAAGATGTGTGGGCGGCTTCACCCGGAAGGCAAACGAATCTCCCAACGCAACTGCGTGGCATTTGGCACCGAAATACTTGAACTGCGATTGGAAAATTGTTGGAATTGCTGCCTACTTAGCCGGAGGCATGTTCAGCGACGAATATAAATTCATACTTTAAATTATGACTGACCTCGAATTGCAAAGTAGTCTCCAGTGTAAAAAATTCGCTGAAACATACAATTACGACCGTATGCAGAGACAAGATCGATGCAGCCGAAGCAAGACAAAAGACGCCAGGACTGCTTAAAAAGAGGAAAGAGCAGCAGAACTTGATGAATTGCTAGAAGAAAAAGGCTTACTATAGGGGGGATTGGGGGACATTGATACAAGGGGCACGTAGATATAGTCGTCATAAAGTAAAAACTAAACACAGTCGAAGCTTGCCGATACACACATAGGTAGATGTCGGTTCAACCCAACTTACAGCAGAATCTCGACAGCAAACAGTCACCGCTTCGCGCTTGACAATAGCTAACAGGTTTCGGACACTCGCGACTAAAATTTCGTCCTCACCTACGGATGTCATATATACCCTATCAAATCTCGTGTATGAGCTGCATTTTACGTTAAATAGTAAGGGCATATCTTCCACAATTTGATACAGGACGTGATTTTATTAAGTTCTATGGTAGCTGAAACTGGCAATTTTTTTAAAATAAAAAGACGGTATGGTGCGCATTGATACAACAACCCAGGAGGCACATTGATCCGTATGAATCTCCCCGTTATCGACTTCATTTGTGACTGCTCGCGTGTATGCATTTCTTTTTCATATGTGTGTGTGTTTGCGTGTGTGCGTGTATGTGTGTGTGTGTGTGTGTGTGTGTGCGCGCGCGCGCGTGTGTGTGTGCGTGCGTGTGTGTGTGTGTGTGTGTGTGTGTGTGTGTGTGTGTGTGTGTGCGTGTGTGTGTGTGTGTGTATGTGTGTGTGTGCGCGTGCGTGCGCGCGCGAGTATGTGTGGATTTGCGCGCGCGTGCGTGTGTGTGTGCGTGTGTTTTTTTCTATTTTATTTTTCTTATCTATATCGTAAAGTTAACGATAAAACTTACGCGAACTTAAAAACACTTTAATATTAGGTTGATTAAAAGAAAAAAAAGAAAAAAACGTAATTCTTATAGATAAATTGGATTAAACCTAAGTACACTTGCTGTGCTAAATACTATAATATGATAATTGTGAATAAATATTATAAAGAAATATGAAAATTGTTGGTTTTTAATTGTTATTTTAGGTATTTTCCATAAAAGATGCGTACTTTATCGAATCAACGAGCCCCCAGCATGTATCAATGTGCCCCGCGTATGAGGCAGTTTGATACGAATATCGGTTTCGCAAAAACAGTTAATAAGTGTTTTACCTTGCTAATCGAAGCGGAAATTATTTCTAGGAATTTGACTTGGATATACACGGAACGCATCTAAATCGTTTTTTTTTAATTATCATCCATCTTGGTACTTTTGTTCCGTTTGTAAAAATATCGCGTCAATCTGCCACCACTCCTCCTACAGCCCGGGCAACGCTGACTGTATACTAGTTACTTTGGTAACTATATGTCCCTCGGAACAACGTTTCTATACCGAAAACTTTAACGCATTTTTCTCAAAGCGTAAATTCTTGCGCGCCGGGGAATGTAACTCTAGAAGTAATCGGCCGATTGGCTTCAAATTTTGTATAGATATTTATTAATTTATTGGCCATCAGATGAATATAAAATTAAATTAATATTATAATAGTTAATACTATTTTTAGCGATTTGGTTTTTAAAAAAAGGTAATTTTTCTTTAAAGTGGTCCCAAATAAATTTTTTTTTGCTAAAAGTAGGTTCATCGGATGCGGAAAAACGTATTCTAATGAAAAACTTTCATTCGTTGATTTCAATCAATCACGAGGACCTGGACGTTCCCCGGCGCAAAAAGTAGGAGTCAACTTCGAATAGCTGCAGAGCTGCCATTTTTAATTTTTTCAACAATTATTTTTTTTCTAATCCATTGTATTATCAATTTTATAATGTCCGTCATTCCAATTGAATAACTTACCCATTTTTTTAGTAAAAAATTATTGAAAATACAGTCGTTCACATGAGTCTCCCGCCTTAAGGGCTAGACATGAGACTGAGATTGAAAAAACTCTGATTTTTTTTATTGCATAGTTCTATATCCTATGTTCTTCACTTTCATTTGCTACAAAGATTTTGTAAAGATTCCGAAAAATAAGCGAGTTTCGACGGATTTAATGGAACGGTGTGAGTCTTATCTCATAATTTATTCGTCCGATTCAAATTCGAACGAAACATAGTTTATACCATTATCTATCATATGACCCGATGATTTTTTCATAAGTTTATCCATTTGTTAGTCACAAATGATTAAAGTTGTTTCTTTTTTCATCGACAATCGAACTTTTTGTTCTACAGCTCGCCATTTTCGTAATTTTCAAAATTTCAGAGAAGTATCCAGTCATACGAAAATTTCATTATTATACTGAAAGTACCTTTTTATTTTATTATTCATTTCAGATGACTCTAGTTGTCGGAACCACCTACATCGATTGGCCATGCAATAATGGCGGCACTTCTTTTAAATCAATAATAACTTCATTGTTTATCAATATTATCCAGTAAAAAGAACCCAAACTTAGCAAGAGTATAACTTAACTGCGTGTAAAATCCCGAAGGCGCCATCCTAATATTCTCATCAGAAAAAAATATTGAAAATAGACAGGTATGTTGGGCCCCAAGATTATGAACACCCGTTAACTCTCTTTTCATTACCCAAGCCCCCCAAGCTCATGACGACGAAAGCATTTTTTGACTCTAGCTTTCAATTGTTCTCCCTTTCCTTGTTTGGTGGAGTATACTCCACCAAACAAGGAAAACATCACTCCCCAGTGAATTAATTTTCCCTTGAATTTACTTGAATATGTGTGACCGGAAATGATGGTGGCACTGTATGGCTCCGCGTCGCCCAATTGACAAATAAATGTCGACGCCGGGTGCGATTTGGTTACATATGGGATCACGTGAATCATCGCAGCCTCGATATCTGACACTTGACAGCGTAGGGCTGTTATAGATTTTTATTGCCCCAACGGAAGCAAAATTTGTGCGCGACTTGCTTTTAAGTCATGGCGAAAAATAAAGTGGGCGTGTGTGTGCGTATATATATATCGCCGCGGTATTCCTGTTACAGAAACGCGAAACACGAAACCCCATTCGTTATAGGGATGGGCATACCGAGCACAAACAAGTGCGGAGATCGAATACTGATATCAACGAGGTACAAGGCAAGAGAGAAAGCGAGAAAGAGAGAGAGAGAGAGAGAGAGAGAGAGAGAGAGAGAGAGAGAGAGAGAGATTTTAGCGTTCTATACGCGCGATACTACCTCTTCCAATAGGAAATAAAAGTCATTCAATTAGTTGTCGACATATATATATATATATATATATATATATATACACATTATATTATATATCTATATAAAAAATGAAAAAACTCAAACGAAAGTCCAAGTTGAGTAATTGACAAAAATTTACAAATACTGAGGCACACTTTGTCTGTAAAAGTGTAAATCCCTAACTCTATATATAATATAACTGTAAGGGGTGGTTTGTGTGTAATTTTGTAGTTTTTAGAAAATTTCGATACAGATCGTTTTGATTGAATAAATCAATTGGAAGTGGAGGGGGTAGAGAAGGATGTTTTGAGTAAGAATCTCACATAGCGAGGTACAGCGGACCCTTCCCAGTATCTTCCGTAGGATGTTCCACAATCACACCAAAAATTAAAAATAAATATAGAATTGACGGGCTAGTTTTGCCATCGATGGGGCTTCAACGCGAGCGACGTGCAATGACTTTGATGCCCAACTATCAATACGATACTACACTAAATTACATTCCCACATAAAACAGTATCTATATCTCGCACTATACTTTATTATGCATGCTGCTCCGTCACGACGAAGGGATAAGCGTGCACCGTATTTGCTTCGACTCCGCGACGCTAATCCTCTTAATTACACTGAAACCTTCGCGTACGAAAAATAGTCGCGGGGCGGGGTTCGGGTGGCCAGGGACACATTGCCTTCCGGGGTGGAGGAAAAGCGGCGAAAGGGATGCGGGCAACGTCTCGCCTTACGAACAGAGCAAAGCGGGCAGACAAAAGGAGCGAGAACCTATAGGAAGGGTGGTTCTTGCGAGGGGGTAACGCGGAACACCGCTCTCGCGCGTTGCACGTCCGGAAAATCCTTGTGCGACAACTTCCAAACGACGCGACGGCGTTACGGTTGCTGCCGGTGGTGAACTTACCGCGACTACTGAGCAAATGAGTGCAGGTCTGGGGGAGTACGGGGGTGAGGGGGGTGGGGTAGAAAGGGATGGAGTAAGTGCGAAAGAAAAGGAAACATTTATAGAAGGAGAAAGAGATAGAGGGTGGGAGGGAGAGAGAGAGGATGGAGCGGGCTTGTTCACAAATGCCAAAATTAGCATATGGAAATAGGGAGCGTAGTGTGGGAACTCGTTGGTCTGACGGCATAGTGATGCTGCCTGCTTCAAGAGCTTCTCTTACACCCTCGTGTGAAAACGTCGACTTGTCGCTCGCAGAATATGCCATATATACAGGGTGGCAATTATAACGTGGTCATGTGTTTTCTTTAAGTATCTTCCGCGGAGATTTTGCTATCGAGAAAAATATGATTATTAATCGTTCTTCAAGACCTCTTCGAAAAAAAATAAATCGTATTTTTCTGATGATTAGTTGGGAGAGGTGGGTTAAAATGGGATACATAAGACAAAAATATTTATATGTACGAAACCAACGGCTTAATTAATCAACTTTTTAATTAGAAACAATAGTTATGGTCTTAATTATTATATTAATTACTACTTTTAAGCTTAATCAACAATTTTTTTTCACTAATAGAAACTAAAAAGAAAGTGGCATATTTCCTGTTTTACCCCGTCTCTGGGGCAAAACAAGAAACGCAAAGGGACAAAACCAAGTTTGGCACACAATAAGTCGCTGAAACTCTGAGAAAACGTATTCTATTGGGAAGCAAAGCCGACACCGCTCTTCTCATGTCTTCTTCGTCCCATTTTTTCCGATCAATTTTTCTCTTGTAGTTACCAACCATTATGAGGATAAAAAAAGAAAAAGCACTTGAAAAAGTGCTTTTTTCTTTCGAATACAGGCCTGATCAAGTTGTAGTACGGAGGCCTTACTTAAAACATGCCTTAATTTGCCTAATCCGGCTGCTGTAAGGCGATGGTCAAGCAACCGGATTTATGGCTTACTTCAATTTGCCTCATCCGGCTAGCTTCAGGCGATGGTCAAGCAACTGGACATATGGCTTACTTCAATTTGCCTGATCCGGCTAGCTTCAGGCGATGGTCAAGCAACCAGACTTACGGCTTACCTCAATTTGCCTGGTTCGGCTAGCTTCAGACGATGGTTAAGTAACCGGACTTACGGCTTACTTCAATTCGCCTGGTCCGGCTAGATTCAGGCGATGATCAAGCAACCGAACTTACGGCTTACCTCAATTTGCTTGATCGTGAGTTCATAGCGTCGATCAGTCTGGTGAATATGATGCTGTCGGTACAGATTAGTCCGTACAGCGTAGGCCAACCAAATAGTGGTAAGTTGACAGCGCAGTACAGTTCAGTGAATGTAATGTCCGTTCAAAGTACATTTCGAGTGGACTAACCTGCACCGATGGCATTGCGTTCACTGAACTGAACTACGCTGTCACCATACCATGATTTGGTTGGCCTACGCTGTACAGGCTAACCTGCACCGATAGCATTACATTCACCGGACTGATCTATGCTATGAAATTACCTTTGTTCAAAGCATATTACCTTTGTTCGGTTTTACCTTCGCTGCCTACTCCACTTCTTTACCTGGTCTAAAAAAAGCTATTTTTTAATAATTATTTTTTTGCAAACTGTTGAATGTATCGGTACAAACTTTTTTCTCGCTTAAACCTACGCTCTTATAGAATAGAAAACAATTTTTTGTTGTTGCATATAAGTGTATATTTATTTAACAATTTATAACCATGTAAAGGCATGCAAAAAAAGTATATCGCTAACGTTGATGATTTGCGCACTTCAGGTAATCTGAAAAAAAAAATTCAAGAAAGTCTCAATCCGTATGGGTGTCGTTATCGCCCAAACTAGAATTATGAAAAAAACATTAATTTTTACTTATACTTTCGCCCAAATTATGATGAAAAAACCGGGTTTTTCGAACACTTGCAAAAAACGACGCCATTTTGTTACTTATCAATATAAAATAATAATTCTAATTCGAGCGATAGCGACACTCATACAGATTAAAAATCTTTTTGAATTTTTTGTTTCAGATTACCTGGAGAGGACAAATCATCAACGCCAGCGACATACGTTTTTCATGCCTTTACACGATTATCAATTGTTAAATAAATATATATTTGTAAGCAACAAAAAATAATTTTCTATTCTGTAAGAGTGTACCTTTAAGCGAAAAAAAAGTTTGTACCGATAAATACAACAGTTTTCGAATTTTTTTTTTCAAGTAGCTTTTTTCTGAGCCATCACAGTAGAATAGCCCCTTAAGTTCTTGTTCAATAACTATTAAAGTTTAATTTGAGTGTTTTATCAATCAAATCTTTAAGAGAGAAAGTATTAATTATTTTCCACATGCATCGATGTAAAGAATGTATGTCACAAATAAAAATTTATATTTAGTTTAAAAAAAACTATTGTTATTTATAATAAGTAGCGTTATTTATAATTTCGTGCCTTTTTCTCTTTTAAGTATGTGAGGTATTTTTTATTTTTAGGAATGAATAGGACATCCTGCGCAGGGCTTCATTAAATCATGCGGACTAGACCATGATGTTTCACTTTGATCAAGCCTTACAAAATTAAGCCTTGATCCGGCCTTGGTATTGTACCCTGATGAGGCCTTGATTTTGTAGCCTGATCAGGCCTTGATTTTTTACCCTGATCAGGCCTTGACGTTCTAGCCTGATCAGGCCTTGATGTTTTACCCTGATCAGGCCTTGGCGTTCCAGCCTGATCAGGCCTTCACGTTTTACCCTGATCAGACCGAAGTCAGAGAATGCATTTAAAAAATAATCAGGGTTTGATAAAAAAATCCTGATCAAGGCTGGAACAAGAAATCAAAGAAAAACAAGTTCAGATGAGGCGATTTACGCATGATTCGAGTAACGCGTTTCGAATCGCACCTAATTTTTCTTGCGTCCAGATGAAGCGTTTTCACGCGCGTTTATAGAGGCATCTGTACTGACTTTGCTGGAACGTATTTGCTGATTATTTTGTTAATGAGAGACAACTTTCTTAGCAAAATAAAATGTTTTTTTTTTCAGTTTTAAGGAGGAAAGTACATGCAGTCGACAAAAAAATTGTCAATTTTGATAATTTTTTTCGGAAAGGAACATAACAAATTTTACATTTATGAAACTCTAGACACAATTGATTACATCATTAAACTGCTTAAATTAGTTTTTTTCATTTTAAAATATTGCAAAAGGGCAACGGTATGGCGTGGTCTTCCAGGAAGGTTTTGGTGGCAGTCGCTGTTTTTGGGGCATCCAATGACTTCAATATAAAACTGAAAAATATGAGACAAGATTTTTTAGTAATTCAACATCCCAATGCTGAACTTATAACTAAAAAACATATAAAAAGTTGGAAATTAGAAAAAGGGACACGTTAGAAGAAAATGGAAATTTTATACAAAACTTTCGTCATTTTTGCAATAGAAAAGTACTTTTTAAAAGTGATTTTCATAAACAATTCATAAACAGGTGCGTATAAGTTCAAAGTAATATTATTATTGACTTGTGTATACAATACGGTCTTATAATATTCCCCATTAGACTGAAGGCTTCGTCGCCTACAATGACAGCACGCAAAGGTGTCGTACGAATCTCCGATATTGGTTTTGGATTCGGGATATTCAATGTATTTTCTACAAGTTATTCATAAAATAGAGAATTCTTAAAAATCGTGGAATCATTGCTCTTGCCATAAGCACCAACATCTATCGATTTAAAGCAATAATTTGCGTCACCCGCCGTAGGTTCTTTCATAACTACATTTTATAGCTGGTTCCAAATAACGTTGCACGTTTTTTGTACTGTGTCGATTACTGTTGATTCGCCTAATCTGTATGCATAGTGTAGGTCTGAAAAATAACACCCGGTACCTAAATACTTGAAATAAATAATTACAATTATTTTTAACAAATTGGAAAATAATATATTCTCGTAGGTACGTCATCCAGAAACATTCAATAAAGTATGAATTCGTGCATTCTTTCATATAATTCATTCGGTTTTATATATACAAACGGATTATTCTCAGTAGTCTTACTAAATAGCGAAACCGTCGTAGGGCCGTGGTTTCACTCAAATGCCTACATAGTCTAAAACCATTCTATGAGAACTGATTTTTATCTTTATTATCAGGCATGTCACGGCAAAAAAAATGGTAAGGATTACGCGATTGTTTTGTCCGAGAAATGAAGAAAAAAAATACACCTCCAGGTTCCGGAGCCTCAAACAAGAACTCTTACATATATTTCCAATGCTTGATGTTCCTTGAATGGTCAGTGAAAAATAAAACTACTAACACTAATATTGAGGACACACCTGTCGGGAGACTCCCTTTGGATTCTCTTGCTACGTCACAATGTGTCGGGGAAGATGTCACGAGACTTTAAAAAAATATAACGTTTCGGGCTCAGCCCCAACCACACACATCCTGTATGGACTATGACGAAGAAAAATTGTTCTGCTTTGCATAAAGAGCTTCTTAAAGTACCTGAGAATATATGCCTACAAACAAAAAATGAACTGATGAGCACCATTCACAAAGCACAACAGGTCCCACGTCATACACAGTCGGTTAAGAACTTACATAACACGTCACCGTTGTGTTTTCTATACGACCTGGATATAATAACCGACAACAGGAATATTACCCTATATCGACAAAAACTCAACACGAGCATATCGAATTTCCGTATGACAATTCGCAGTATGATCCAACAGCACCATCCTTGTCATCGTTCCTAACACAATTTGGGTCTCTACTGGAATATTGTTTATTTCGAAGGCTTTCCACTAACAACTCCGGCTACCAGGGCAAGTTGTCTCCGTAATGGGTGCGGATCTCTGTTGATGGATAATAGTAATGATGCCTTAGGGACCAAAATGACGGGTTTTCTGACAAGAAGGGATTGAAACCGTGGGTACCACGGTTGTGCTGGCCAATTTGGTATAAACATGATGCCCCTTGCCCCTTCTTCCTTCACCTTTCGCAATACTCATAGAACGAGGGCGAAGGGAGGAAATGCATAGAAGAGAGAGAACTGCGACCAATGAATCCTGAACGCATTTACCGCCTCGCTCCTAGGGTTTCTGGCCCAGGACACGTAACACTCGCACTTTGCGTTTACGCGAAAGACAAATAGATCAATCTCCGGCTGCCCAAAAGTTTCAATTATTTCTCCGAAGGCCCAGTCAGCTAAACTATATTCGGTCTCTCCCTCCATAATCACCGCGATTAGAAATCCGCCTCAATGTTATGTTTTGTATTAATATATGATTCCGATAAACCGATCGTGCGTCATTCGCACCATTCCCTAAATTCTCTCGTTAGGTTATTGAGTCTTTCAAAACGAACGCCGCCCATCTTATTGATATACGCAATGGCGGTAGTATTGTCAAGCCGGAGGAGGACATTGCAGTCTCTTTCTTGTCGCACGAAGCACTTTATGCCAAGGAAGGCCACTGTCAACTCTAAAACATTAATATGTAATTTCCTTTCTCCCTGGTTCCAAAAACCGTGCGTTCTCCCGTTTCTACCTACATCCCCCCACCCGGAGAAGGATGCATCGTAGAAAATTTCATAACGGAATTCCGGGGTCCTGAATGAATTGGAGGTTGAGCGTATGGCTCTTTGCCACCTGGCGAATTCAGACTGTAATGAATCCGGGATGCTTATTACCCTATCGTAACATCCAGAGTTACTTTCTAGCGTTAGGAATTTGAACCTTTCAAATCTTGTTGTATGTCCTTTAATTGCATGCTCCCCAGCAATATCTTATTGCTGGGGAGCATGCAATTAAACTGCCGACAAACTCTGCAAGCTCTCAGATCTTACAGAACCTTTTTTGTTGAAATTTCTGAATCGAATCTTCTACTCTTTGCCTTTTATTTTTCGGAAGTTCTAAAGTCATTTTTTCAGGGTCAAGGATGAATCCTAGGTCCTGACAGCGTTTCTTGGATGATAGTTGACATTTTTCTTGGTTTAAAACGAAACCCAGTCTTTCCAGGGTTGCGCAAACCTCTTGAACATTGTTTTGACAATTTTCCTAGGAATCCCCAATGATCAAAAAATCATCTAGGTATACTATCAAAAAAAGGTCTCCTTTACGTAAGTATATTACGACGAGCTTCAAAAGCTTTGTGAAGGCATATGGAGCAGTCGCTAGGCCGAACGGCAAGCACACAAATTCGTATAATTTTTGGTTAAAGGAGAACCGCAAGAATTTTCTATCGCTCTCCACGATAGGCACCGTATAATATGCGTCCTTTAAGTCGATCTTCGCGAAAAAAGAATTTCTGCAAATAAGGTTAACTGCTGTCCTTCTATCTTCCAGTTTAAAATGGTCTGTTCGGATAAACTCGTTCAGTTTTTTAAGATTAAGGATGAATCGTCTTTTCCCATCCGATTTTGGGACCAGGAAAATGTCTGAAATGAACTATCTTTCCGTCTCGCGATATGGTACAATAGCACCCTTTCTTGGCAGGTCGCCAATTAGTTCCCCTAATTCAATTTGTTCTGTTCTCGATTTTTTGGTTTCGCGAAAAAAGTTCTGAACAGGAAGAGTCTCGAAAGAAATGTTATAACCCTTTATCCATAATACGATTAGGTTATCGGACGTTAGACTATTTCATTCCTGCAAAAAAAAACTTAATCGACTAGCGATAGGACTTACATAGTCCTTTACCACTTCGGTTGAGGACGACTCCCCCGTCTCTGAGTCGAGCGCCTACTGTCCTCTCGTTTCCGAACTCTCGAGAAGCTCGGAGACCGTCGAAAGCGTCGCGTGGTCCATTACCAGTTGGTTTTTTCGCTCTATGCCCGAATTCCGGTGATGCGCCTGCCTGCCGAGGTACTAAGTCCTCACGGGAAATATCCATTTCTGCAGAGAGGATGCTAACCTGGTCCTCCTCATATCGATGAGTTCGATCCAAACGACGTTCTCAGGTGTCCTGGGCACCCATTTCATCCGACGACTCTGAGCTCGGCTCGTGACGATGACCTGTCACGCAGTAAGAACATATGGACAAATGTCAGAGTTTTTCCTTAGATTAGAACCTACTTGAATAACTCTTCCATTTGCGAGGTTACACATTACCAGGGTGTCGTTCATAGGTCAGAGCCAATGAGAACTGTTTTATTTATTTTATTATATTTTCACTTTATTTTTTACGCGCTGTGCCCTTGCTCATTCGGGTTAGACCTTCATGAGCTACGGATTCTTGTAGAGTTCATTCATAGGTTAGAGCCCATGTGAACTGTTTTTTCCTTTGCACGGGCTGCGCCTTGCCTCATTCAGATAAGACCTTCGTGAGTTGCGAATTCTTGTAGAGTTTGTTCATGGGTTAGAGCCCATGCGAACTATTTTCCTCCTTACACGGGCCGTGCCCTTCTTTATTCAGTTTGCACCTTCGTGAGTTATAGATTCTCATAGAATTCCAATGGACGAACGACTTCGTCAATAACGCGGAAGGTTCAAATTCGGATGAGCGGAAACAAATCCGACAAATGTCGTCTCCTTTTTCTCTATTGTAATCGTTCTAATCGCCGAACCCTTTTCTCCAAACGTTCGTCGTAGCTTTCCGACTCTTCGGAATACTTCCTTCGCTTTTTTCCCATCTTCCTTTTCCAGTTCTCGAATTCTAGTCGGGAAGCCCAAAGTCTTGTACCCATTCGTTTTTGTACGTGATCTACACGTACTTTTTTTATGACAACAAAAGGACCATACGAAGAAGCATCCACTATTCGTTTATACGTTTTCGAGTCACCGGCTCCTATATAATTTGTATATAATACTCCGTAACTGGATTCAGATCGCTCGAACATTTCACGGTTTGCGTTTACTTCCATTTTTCCCGCCAATCCTTTATGATTAGCAGAACTATTGTCTTAATGGGATTCAAACCACACGAAATATTCTTCCGTATTTATCTTATCATTCCAAGATTCGCAAGTCTTCTAATAAAGAGAACATATTCTTGTGATCAAGAGCACTGTAGATATCAATAATGTAGATCAACAATATAGATCAAGAGCATAGCGGGAATGCTGAATACCGTACAAGCGCGGCTTCCGTGCACGCCGCCCTAGATAAAGGAACTCGGTCGCTCGATCTTACTTTATTTAGAATTCTATAACGTCGCCAATTTTGATGATATCGGTATGAAATTTATAGGTTATATTCTTATCACCCAAAACTTTTAGAAAATGCAACAAAGAAAAATCCTTTTTTCACTTTTCTAGGTACATGTAGCTATTTAAAGTAGATCAATGTTATTTAATTTCATTCGAGGAAAGTCTTGTCAGGAGTATGTGTGTGAGAGCAGATTAAAAACGCGCGACGATGGCGCACATGGTACAGTAAGAACGAGAGAAATCACACCTGCGCTCTGATAACATTCGATATTCCGTATCGCATCCGCCTTCTCGGTACAATTGCAGCTGGTATCACCGCTATTTGCATGACGATGACATTCTTGCGATTCGACACATTCTTGGCCACGGAAAAACTCCTCTCCCGCCAACTACGATCGCCAAATGCTACAGCCTTTCGTTTTAACGCGATACGAGTACATGCGCTCGACGATCGAGCATTTTTGTCGGGTATACTTAACGTGATGATATAGCGGCCAGTTGAGAAAAATATAAAACGCAGAAAAAAATATAAATCGAACAGGAGTGCCATTGTTCGAATTGTTTGACTAAGTAGGCATCGTTTTTTTTTCTTTCGTCGTGCGATTGTATTGAAAAGAAAATGGGTAAGGGGGAACAATTCTGTTGGTCAAGCAAACAGCGGAAATAGTGGCTACCACTTATAAGCCGAGGTCGTACGAAAGATGTTTTAGTCAATAGTCAACGGCCTCCAGACAAGCGTGAGTACCGTACACTTCTGATCGAGGATGATCTACGTTTTTTGACACTTCGTCATCTGGCCGAACAGTGCAAGAACATGGTGGCCGCCCGCATAATCCGAGTTCTAAATTATTCCCACCTTTAATAGTCAACAGATTGTTAAGCACGCCGATGCGAAATCACATACACATATAAAACTATACTTTCTCAATGCGACATTGAAATGTAGATACTTCAACACGGCCTTACTATGACTCGTTGAATGCTGTGTTCATATTTCCGTAAGGTTGTTATGGAATCTAGCCATCGGGGGGGGGGGGGGGGGGGGAAGTACAAGGGACGTGCCTGATGTTTATGCGTGGTGCCGATTGACTGCTACTAACTGTTAGCTATAAGATAATCGGCATATTAAATTCGATGATTACATAAAATGTTCTCATTACTTTGTATAATTATTTTCTATATTTTTTTCTCACTCAATTAACTCGAGATGAATTGGCTACGTCGTAAATTGTGATATATGATAATGCGAAAGTTGGCAGAAGTGTCATGAAAATAGAGATATACGCACTCTGTTCATAACCTTAAAGTTGGCCCGAGGAACTATCAACAATAAATACTGGTCCAAGTAAAAAATTCTTTCGGTGGAAAGAAAAAGCGTGTAATGAAGCTGTATATAATCTTAAAAAAAAACAAAAAATTTAATAATTTTCTGGTGTTTTAAAAATATCTTTTAAGTTCGACAAAATACCGCTGTTTGTCAACAACCAACACGAAACCCTAGAACTTTGACCAGGTTCGTCATAACCTAGACAATTCTGAACATAGATCCCAAGTGAATATTAAGTAATAATTAGTAATTAAAAGAATAAGGAAAACAATATTCCTCGTTAATTATCCTGGTAAAGTAGTTTGCGGTCCCCGGGCATAATTAATGAATGTGAATACGGTAGGTGGCATTTGTACGACGTTGCGATATTTGCACAGCCTAATATTTTGGGTGCTAGATTTTCGCACAAAGTCTCAATTACGAACATCAATAATTTTATAACGGTGATGTGAATACTCATTTTCATGGTGCCAAGGGTTAGTCCGATAAACAGTCGAACCGTACCTACTTTTGCAGCTCCGTGGTTGTTTTTGTTGAGCAGACATAAATAATGAACTGAAAAATGACCAGAAGGTTTTCATAAGCATAATATGATTACACTGTAACCTCTCCGAACGGCACCTCCATAAATAAAATCAGCCCCCACTGGGTGCCGAATATCGATCGGTGTAGCGTAGAGCGCCAGGCTCTGCTGTCAGACTCGAAAAATGCTAGACATGCTATCCGCTATGTCAGCTACGCAGAGTCGGCTTGAATGGATGGTGCACAACTTCTATGTTTGCAAGTGTGACGCGGAGCCGATCTCACCATTGTGCCGATTAGAGAGGTTGCAGTGTAGGCCACAAAATACATCAAGTTTCCGATTTTTTTTCCTAAGAAACGGTACTATGGATCATACCTAAACTGTACAGAATGAACAAAAAATGGTTTATATGCGTCCAGAAAAAAATTCAGCTTAGTGGTACAATTTCAACCTTGTCCTATAATAACCTTAAGGTATTCCCTTCCCAGGGCCCTTTTGAATCATTAGTAAATTACAGTGGCGCTTGGTGAAAATAAGTTACAATCAAATATTATATGTAACAATAAACTGAAATAAAAATTTTCTTATAAATTTGGTAGATTTAAACATGTTGACATTTCCTTCGACACGTCGTGGTTACGCAAATTCTTCTGCTAGTGATATTTTACTAAGATTTATTATTAATATTTTCTTTAAATATTCAGTGACCCCTTGTATTTATCGTTGTTACGGAATTTTACAATTTTTTTCCATGCATAGAGTAATTTATATCACACATCTAGAGTTATTCAGTACGTAAATTATTAGATGGAAATGTAGCCAGCATGACATCTCCATGAAGTGCCATATAAATTAGACGATTTTTCAAGTCGTAATATTTTGTTAAAAGTTCGTTAACTTAGTTTGAAATTTTACCAGTATATTCGCATGTATTTACGCTTCATCATAGACAAAAATCAGTCAATTGTTGAATTCGGGTTAGTGGAAGGAATACCTTCAAATCACAACCGAACTATTGATGGCCATTAATGAAAATTCACGTTTGATCGCAAAGACAACGGACGTAGAGTTGGTGAAACGTTGAACTACAAGAAACACGTATACTTAAGGACCGAACGAATTAGCTTACAAGATCCGTTTAGCTTTAAGAGAAACGAGCGCAAATATACGCAGCAAGCCTTCCACCAATTTAATTCAAACTTTTTTCAGCGAGTCACATCCGTCGTAATAATGATTCACGCAGTGCTGGCTCTGGGACTTTTCGGTTTATATTTTCCCAGTGCATTGTCGAAGGTGACACCAGACTCCATTTGTCCGGTATTAGTGCCCAAACAAGATTTTAGGCCGCTGTTGGTGAGTTTGGCCATGAACGCTATCATTCGTAGCCTCGCGTAATCAGGCTACGAATTGAAATAACACTGAAACACGACACTGAAATAAATCAGAACGCTTGATGGTTCATTTGAGAGGATCTTTCAATTTAAGGGCCCTGAGCCGCTTGAAGATCTTTCCTAAACGCGGTATTAATTTTCATTATCTTCACTATTGTCATTTTAGTTCCAAGGACGATGGCTCGTACAAGGTACGTGGAAGAGTCCCCATAATTCGGAATTACAATGCAACGTTCTAGACTACGAATTTGATAATGAAGGCCGTATCAAAATAGTTGACAAAGGATATAATCCTCTGTGAGTATTGAACTTTTTTCTTATAGTATTGAATTATTCTTATAGTATTGAGTGAGTTGGATTGAACTTTAACCACCAAAAATATAGATTTGGCTCTGCCGCCACCAATCTCTCTTTCTCAATTCCGGACCTATTAAAAGTGTTCATATTTTATTACAATTTCACCTTGTGCCACCCTCCTAAGCCGGCCACTGCTTCCAAACGTCCTACCTAGAAATCTGCAATAACCCGCACATTCAGACTAAATAACTTACAGATCGAAAAAGATAGTAACGACTTTTACGAATGCGCGAATTCCCGACTTATCGAATCGGGCCAATTGGGAACTATTGCCCGGACAAGAAGGTAAAGGGGGAGTGGATTACTTGGTTTTGGACACTGATTACTGGGATTATGCTATTGTGTACTCGTGCAGATTCGATATGGGCCAGAGGCAAGGCTATTAACTATTTCTTCCACTCCAATTGAAAGGTGTCCAATGTACGGCTTTGATCATGATCGATAGTTTTTTTATCAGGGTTTCTCACGCGTGGATCCTATCGAAACAATCGTTTCCCAAGAAAAGTCATATCGATAAAGCGTTGGAGTCTGCGAGTCGATTTGGCCTCTCAAAATTGGACTTCATACGAATGGACCGTTTAAGGGCCAATTGCTATGAGAAACGAATTCCACTGGCTTGATGACGAAGCTTTTGTCGCCTCTGCAATAATTGGCATTTAGATATTTAGCGATATAGACATCAAAAACTCCATGTCGCATTAGTGGTTAATTATGTTCAACTCATTACGCAATGTGTATCGAAATAAAATATTCCGACAACCGATAATTGCAGCGCGTATTTTATTGTAGTTATCGAGCCTGCGCTGGTTCGCTGCTAATCCCAGTACATGTGTCGTCAATGTTATGGAACCGGCACAGTTGTGTCTCTTAAGACACAATTTCTGGAGACACGTAAGTTCCTTAGGCCGAAGGATCCACCGTCTTGGTACAATTGCAGCCGGTATAACGGCTGTTTGCATGGCGAGGTCAATCTTGCGATTCGCCACATTTTTTGGCCACCGACGAATTTCTCTCCCGCTGACTCGGATCGCGAAGTGCTGCAGCCTTTCAACACGATACGAGAACATGCGCTCAATAATCGGGCGCTTTTATCGAGTGTACGCGACGAGAAAATATGGCGGCCAGTTGAGAAAAATGTAAAACAAAGAAAAAAAGGAATCTGACAATAGTCCCATTGTTTACATTGTTTGACTATATAGGCATGGTTCTTTCTTTCAGACGTGTGATTAGATTGAAAAGAGTATGGGTAAGGGGATATAATTCTATTGGTCAAGCAGGCACGGACAATAGCGGGTGACGCTTATCAGCCGAGGTCGTACAAAACATTTTTTAGTGAAAAGTCAACCGCCTCCAGATAAAGTGTGAGGACCGTTGACGCTTCACTTCCGATCTCGTATTGTTTATGTTTTGCAACACCGCGTCATCTGGCAGAATAGTGCCGGAATAATGGCGACCGCCCGCATTAGCTGAGTTCAAAATTATTCCTGCATTTAATAGTCAACAGATCGTTAAACACGCCAACGCGAAATCTCATACACGTATAAAACTATACTTTCTCCATTCGACATTGAAACGTAGATATTTCAACATTACCATACTAACACAATGTCCGGTCAAACTCTCGTTTGACCGGACATTGTATTCATATCTCCGTAAGAACGTTATGGGGTCTAGCCGTCGGGGGTGAAGTACGAGGGGAGCGGACTATGCTTATGCATGGGGCCGATTGACTGTTACCTATAAAATAATCATCATATTAATGCTAGAACTCATGTATGGGGTAGAAGCCACCCTAGTCAACTTTCAAAGTTTCTCTTTACTGCTCAATGGAGCGATTATGCCTCAAGAAACGCGTGCGGTCGGTATCTGCCCCAGCCATGAGTTAGTAGATAGAAAAAATGATACACGAGTTCTAGGGTTAAACGTACGTTTTCGAATAATTTTTTTACACCTACTGTGAGAGCTTGATTGTCTGCCACTTGGGAGGAAGGAGCACTAGTAAAAGGTCGAGTTCGAGCCACAAGGCTTGAGCGCTGTTGAGGGATAACAAATAGCATGTCCATTCTGAAGTCTACAAATAATTTAGTTACCAGGCCATCAAGTAATCTAGAAGTATGATCTGCCCTAGTTACATCAAAATCTTTGGCTATTGCAGTAACTTTTCCATAATCGGCGATCTTTTTTCAAAGATCCAACTTTTTTTCTAAGGATAGTCGTGGATTTTTCGTAATATTTAACAGTTTGCAACAGGTTTCAGATTTAAGAATTAAGTATCTAAGACAGAGAGACAAAGACGAACAAAATTATAAAAAATAAATAAATAAAGAAATAAAACATAGTTTAGTGAAAGAGAAAAAATAAAATTTGAACAAAAATTTTAAAAAAATTTAATATTCCACATTTTTAAAACGGACTAAAAAGTATAAAATAAATAATTGATTCGTGAATAGTTCACCTACGTCACTTACAATTTTATTGCACTGCATAATGATATGCAGTGTTGTGTGGGTTTTCTTAATTACGGCTACTCCCTACACTCCTTACTATTATCTATTGCATGCGTACCACGTTTTTCGTTTTAAATATTACAAGTATTTTCATAGCTATTAAAAATTCACAATCACAAATTTTCAGGACAATTTGTATGGGGTTAGGAATTTGTATGTGGTTATCAATCTGTATGGTGTCAGAAGAATTTATTTTATACTTTTTAGACCGTTTTAAAAACGTGGTATATTAAAAAAAAAAATTATTTAAATTTTGTTACGTTTGAGCTTATGTTTTTGGCTCGCCATGCCGGTGTTGCGATAGTCTATATACCGCATATCGTTGTGTCGGTGTCTCAGATGCGCGTAAGAGGGCCTGAAGACGCCGACACCAAGTAGTCCCTTCGATGAATTAGAAAAAGTTGCGGTGGTGGGGGGGGGGGGGGGGGGGGTGAAGGGGAATGTAACAAAATCGAAGTAGTAGAAAATCGAGGTCTCACTGTATTCACAAAAATACGTTTTTTTGAACATTTGATGATTATATAAAATGTTTCCATTCCATTTGTGCCATATACGAGGTTGCCACGTTTGGACAGCCTACCATATTGTGTCTGTCAGAATTTTCTCGAAAATTACTGATAACGAACAGTTCTAACTGAGCAACATTGACGAACTTTGTTTACCTTGATACCAAAAGAAGAACAACGTACTAATAATAATTCTATATCACTAAAATTTTGGCACTTTTTACTCGATGAATAATATTTGCCGAAAACTCGAATAGCGCACATATGTTAATTACCCCATCATTATACCGACGTACGTAGGAAAAAACTTATCTATGCGTTATCTCCTAAATTCACCTGTAATAAATAAAAGACACAGGGGACAAGAGATACCGACTCGTGGCCTGTATACACGTTCGAACGAGCAAAAGACATTTATGTAAATTAACGAACGAGAAAAAGAATTTTATGTAATTACATCAAATTCATAACAAGATAAAATTGCGGCCGCCTCAGCAAATTTTCTGGTACAAAAACCCTAACATCTTCCACCAAGGCGTGTAGTCACGTTGCAAAGTCTACAACAGAATATTCACCGCCGAAACTCTGTTCGCGATCCAGGTATATTATACACGAAAATGATATTCGGTACAGGTGAGTTAAAAGTGATCATTCGGTTGACAAGAAATAGTCAAGGCATATTAAAGTATATGGGAATAGTTAGCCTTTTCAGTAAAAAATAATTCAGCGCGAATAATATTACAACGAGAAGTAACGCTCCAAGCCTCTATGAGCAAAATTCCTCACAGTTTAACAAGTTGTCAAACACCGACCCAAGAGATATTTAGGAAATATAATATCCGGACTAGAAATTTTAATCCGGCAGCCTGAAGACTGATGAGGCCGCTATCCAGCTACGGTCTGAAATACCGTAGTAAGGCACGCCTGAATAGTGCCGGATGTCCACCAAATCAGTGGAACCGTAGCACGGGAGTAAAAAGGCACCCTGAACAGGCCGAAGTAAGATAGCCTGTATGCTACCGTAACACGGTTGCCATGGACGCTGTGTTAAGGCACGTCTGATCTATGTCGGATGTCGACCGAATCAATAGAATTATCCGGTCGACATCCGACATATAGTACGGGTATAAGAAGGCTACTTTATTTCAGCCGGATCAGGGTACCTTCTTACTCCCGTACGGCGGTTCCTCTGTCCCGGTGTACATACGTCAAAGATCAGACATGCCTTACTGCCGTATCCGAACTACAGCCTGATAGCTACGTGTTTCGTATTGAGGCTGCTGACGGCGATACTGCGAAGGAATAGATTAAGGACAAAAGTGATAATATTCAATAAAGTATAATTAAAATGATTATTAATCCAAGAACCAAAGTTCAACCAAACACGCGATGACAGTCATATCTAAATAATATGAAAATAAAAATACATTGCAAGTGAATTTATTGTTGTTATTGAAATTATTAAGGGTTATTATAAGTCCAGATTTCTTTTTTTTAAGTTTATTTCAAGAATTATTTTTTACGTTTGAAGGAAAAAATTATTTAAAAAAGAATTCAATTAATGATATTCTTTAGAATAATAAAAATAAGCAACGAAAGAAAGCACGTTTACACAAGTGTTAGAATGGCTAAATAGGTAGCGCGCAGCTTTACAATTATACGGCGTAGATTGAAATACCGCGGTTCGACAAAAACGTTAACGAGGCAGGACACGATTTAATCCAATTCTGATATATGCAGCAACATAAATAAAGCATATAAAAACAAAAAATACTACGATCACTTTTTTACTTATAATTTGTTGATTATTTTATTTTTCATTTCATACAATCTGCAGCCCGATCAGAGCCTAAAACAGTGTACAGGTCAGGTCCTCAACCGGTATCCGCTTCAAGGCAGAATGCCAAAAAGCGTTTCACGCCTAGTACAGCCCTGATTCGACAGCCTGTTCAGTGCCGTAGTACGGGATACGGCATACCGGGTCCGGCCCTAGTCTGCCCCGTAGCTACATGTCTACTCAGGATACTAATATGTAACTTCATGTTGCACGACGCGAAACTCCATTTTAATGATTGAGAATATATAACCACAACATTTTTAAACTTTCGTTCACCTTACCGAGTCCCAAAAAAAAACACGATCTCCAGAGATCTCAAAGCGTACGATAAGTCGAGTAAGCGTCGAATAAGCGTACGATAAGTCGAGTAAACGTCGAGCGATCCCTCGTATGTCGAGCGTACGAGGGATCGCTCGACGTTCCTTACTCGACCCACACACGCACACGCACATAATTTCTCCGCGCCTCCAGACGTGACATGTGCTTGATTTTCGCCCAAATTCGCGATTAAAAGCCTTAGAAATTTTATAACGGTGCTGTGAATCCTCATTTCCACGGTGCCAAGGGTTAGTCCGATAATTAGTCAAAACGTACCAATTTTTTGGGCTCCGTGGTAGCATTTTTTGATACGACGAAGTAGTAGCATTTTTTTATACGACGGAGTAGTAGCATTTTTTGATACGACGGAGTAGTCGCATTTTTTGATACGACGATACAGATATAAATAACGCACTGAAAAATGTTCGGGAGGTTTCCATAAGCGTCACGTGATTAGCTCACAAATTACGTCCAGCTTCTGATTTTCTTTTTCTAAACAACTGTAATGAGGATCCAACCCAAACTGCCCAGGATGAACACCAAAGGGGTTATATACGTCCAGAAAAAATTCCGGCTCAAAACAAACTTAAAATCAAAACCGAACTATTGATTGCCATTTATGGAAATTCACGTTTGATCGCAAAGACATCGGACGGAAAGTTGGTGAAACGTTAAACGACAAGAAATACGTAAACTTGAGTACCGACCAAATTGGCTTACGACATTCGTTTGTATTTCAGTGGAATGAGCAGAAATATACGCAGCAAGCTTCCCGCCAATTTAATTGAAACTTTTTCCAGAGTGACATCCGTCATAACAATGATTCACGCTATGCTGGCTCTGGGACTTTTCAGTCTATATTTTCCGAGTGCATTATGGAAGGTGACAGCAAATTCCATTAGACCGGTGTTAGTGCCCAAACAAGATTTTAGGCCGCTGATGGTGAGTTTGGCCATAAACGCTATTATTGGTTGCCTCGCGTAATGGGAGAAAACGTGTGAAAAACGTAACCATCGCTTCAAACACGGCCAGTAGAGACATTGAAATAAATTAGGACGCTTGAGGGTTCGTTTGAAAGGATCCTTCAGTTTGAGCGATCCGAGCCGATTAAAGATCTTTTATAATCGCGGTATTAATTCCCACTGTCTCGACTATCCTTATTTTAGTTCTAAGGGCGATGGCTCGTACAAGGTACGTGGAGGAGTCCCTCTAATTCGGAATTAGAATGCAACGTTCTGAACTACGCATTTGATAAACAAAACGGTGTAAAAATAACTGACACGGGCTACAATCCTCAGTGAGTATCCGAAGTCGAAAACCAATTGCTAATTTTATTCTGTTGAGTTCAACTTTAACTGTCCAAAGTACAGATTTGGCTCTGTCGCCACTGATCTCTTTTTCTTCATTCCGGACCTACCTAAAAGTGTTCATATTTTATTATAATTCAGATAACATGATATTATAATCATGTTATCCAGAAATCTGTATTAAAGAGTTCATACAGGCTGAATAATTTACAGATCGAAGCAATTAGTAACGACTCTGACCAATGCCCGAATTCCTGACTCGACTCATGCGGCCGAATGGGAACTCTCGTCCGGGATTGAATGTGAATGGGTAGCGGATTACTTAATTTTGGACACCGATTACTGGGATTATGCTGTTGTATACTCGTCCAAAGTCCACAACGGCGAGAGGCAAGACCATCAACTATTTCTTACACTCCAATTGGAAGTTATCCAATGCACAGCTTCGATCATGATCGACAATTTTTTTTCAGGGTTTCTCACGCTTGGATCCTAACGAAACAATCGATTCCCAAGAAAAGCAATATCGATAAAGCGTTGGAGTCTGCAAGTCGATTTGGCCTCAACCAATCGGACTTCATACGAATGGACCGTTTATCGGGAAATTGTTATGCGAAATTTAATGCATTGGCTTAATCTTGAAGCTTTTTTCGTGATTGCAATAATTGGCTTTTAGATATTTAGCGATATAGATATCAATAACTCACTGTCGCATCAATGCTGTCAATTTTGTTCAACTCATTACGTAATGTGTGCCGAAATAAAATATTCAATCAAACGATATAATTGTAGCTCGTCGTTATCGAACCTGCGTTGGCCCACTATCAATCGCAGTGCATATGTCGTTAATGTTATCGAACCGGTACAGTTGAAGAGTCACAAGTCCTGGAGACTCGTACTTTCCTCAGACCGAAGGATCAGACGAAGGTGAAGATAAATAGCGTATGTAGCCCGACCCAACAATACCCAAACAGAACCACTGATTCTAGAAGAACTTTTATAGCCCGGTGGCATAGGAAACTGTCGAAGCCCCACTCGCCACCACTAACCAGAGCTATTACACCTAGACTCTGATTCTGACGATGAAAATTTCAGTTGAACGCATGTCCTTTATTGATTGCAAAAGTGCTTGGAAGCTCGGTGAAGAAAGGTTGAAGATACCAAGAATGCGTCCTTCCCTTCTATTGTTTTCAAACACTGCATTGCCACCCAAAAAACATTAGAATCTTACCAGAATCATCGGGACCGAACAGAGACAAATTTCTTCGATCATCAGCAGATATCCGTTCCTAGAAACCTGTCTAGTTAAAATCCCACACCTCGGGCGATTCCATCAACCAAATTGTTCGACTTTCTTTCAACTCAAGTTTACATCTGATGAAATGGTTCGGCCGAACCCAACAACGGTAGGATTCATCGTGCGTCGTCAAAAACTCCAAGCGGCTCTGCCACATCCACCTCATAATTACACGATTCTCGGCCATCCAACGATCCATTTGACAAGACAAGTTGTGAACAGCCATAAGATTTTTCGCCATGGATATCATTGCTCCCATCGCAATCTTTACAGTCGTTCCATTTTTTGTTTGCTTTCGCATTAGTCCTTCCTCCTTGCACGATTCGTAGCATTCGATACGTTCTGAGAGGACTCAGTGGCTGCCCTTTAATAGGAACTTCGTGAATTTGAACTAGAGTTCGTGAGTGTGTGCTTTGGTCCATACCCAGAATCTGAATGACGATAGAGATCCGCATACCCACACACACATATGTGTATGTATGAGAAGCAAGTATTCAGCATCTAGCGAATGGTACTAGTCCGCACAATAAACCATTTTCCGGCGCGAGGTAAAATACCGTACATACATAGGTTGTAGGCTCCTCTCTTTCGCCGCGGTTCTAAAACGGGGGCGAAGGAGAGGAGTGTTGGAAGGGACGAGCGCGAAGCGCCCCTTGCGGGGAGGGGCTGTATAGCCAAAGCCCCCGACGTGCCTGCTTCATTATGCGGTGCGACGTGGCAAAGTGCCAAGGCCTTTGATAAAGGGGGTGGCTTCAGCGCCATTCTCCTACCCCTTTCTCTTTCAGCGTGCATATATTGTTGTGCTCATACGTATATGCTTTTAGCATCCTCTCTCTCTCTCTCTGTCGCTCTCTATCGTCCTTTCTCTTTCTCTTTCGCTCCGTTCATTTCTACCATATAACACAGCAGCCAGCGCCACGACGGCCGAGCTATCTATACCGGCTGCTTCTGCCAGCGGAGCCATAGAGGGACCAATTCTCAGTCCTCCCCGTCCCGCTCTTTCGCCGGACCAAGGTTATACCGTGTATGTGGCTCGTAGGCTAATTAAACTGTGCATACCGCTGTGATCCACGCGGGCCGTGTGTCGAGCCCTCTCACTCGCCACGTGCATGCATCAGCAGAATACGAGATGCAAGATTTCTCATATACAATATATATATATATATATATATATATATATATATATATACATGCTTATACAGAGTGTCCCAGCTTGCGGAACGTTAAAGTGTCTGGCGAACGGTAGGTCTGATCGAAAAAATATCCAAACAAGAGCTCCAGAATTTTAAGGGAGGTATCCGATAGTCTTATTGGCAACTTTGCCAATGGACAATCGCGGTGCACTTTGGTTTTTTAAAGAACCTATATTTTTCGTGACACAATTTTGTGTATATATGCAGGGTAGGGCATTTAAAGTGTTACAGATCAATAGCATTCAAACTAATAGGGACATCGAAAAAAGTTTGAGACGAAAGTTGTATTGTTCGAGGAGGACGTCATACCGGACCATCGTAATTGTTTTCGGTAGAGGGGCCAAAGTTCCGTCAAGGTCGATTCCACTTTTTTAAATCGAGACATGTATTTTTTTCTCGACATCATTGCTGTCATTGAGACGAGTTCATTGACCGACAATACAAGGCCATTACCGACAAATAAATTATCGAAATAAATGAATACATTTACTTGAATAAGTAAACACGCCTGATGATATGAAAGAGAAAGACTACGCTGAGCATGGATCCAAATTACACCGCAAGTTAGACGATCTTTTCAACAGAGAATAAACAAGTGCTTTCAAGTCGAGGGTCATCATTTCGAGCATCTTCTGGAGGTTGACCCGGACCAAGGTTTGTAAATGGTTGAAAAGTTGTTATTCCGATTTAATTCAATTTTTCGACTATTTCCATACTTCGCGTGACTAGAATGACCTTGTATTGTAGGACACTGTCCTCCTCGAACAACACAACTTTCAGCGGACACTTTCTTAGATGTCACCAATAGTTGTAGTGCTATTGCTCTATAACACTTCAAATGCCCCACCTTGTATATATATATATATTTGTGTGTGTGTGTGTGTGTGTGTGTGTGTGTGTGTGTGTGTGTGTGTGTGTGTGCGTGCGTGCGTGCGTGCGTGCGTGCGTGCGTGCGTGCATGTATGTCTATGTGTATGTGTATGTATATATACGCCATCACTAGCACGCCGTATACATATATACTATATACTAACTGCCGTACCCAGCTCCGCTCGGGAGCAAGTCAATTTGTCGTAGACTTGTCACTGATAGAAAGTAGGTTTATAGTGAGCGGGCTCGCTCGCGCATTTTTACGCGGTCAATTTTCTTACTTCACGTCTCACATTTTTGTTCATTGCTCAGCCCCCCCCGATAGCCTACCGTGATGATACGTAGCTTAAAACTTGCACCGATAAATGCACTATACACTTGTTGAAAGACCAAACTGTTAAGGGGTTTTAGGCGGTTTTCCAACAATGGGGTAGGATCATCTCCTCGGGAAACGAGACGGTTTGACAGACCCGGCCTGATTAACGTTGGTGTTTTTTGGGCCTTAGCCCATAAAGGGCCGTTTGGCCTTGGTTAGAGTTGTCCGGGATTCGAGCTGGGGTCGTCATTGGGGGTGAGGGTGTTTCGAGCGGGTTACTGGGAGCGGGAGTGAATAGGGAGCTTGGAGAGAGAGATTCGCACTGGTGGGGGGAGGGGGATGAGTTTCAGGGAGAGGTGGTGAAGTTATCGGGGAGAGAGGGAGTTGGGTCACGGCACGGGGCAGAGCGGTGAGCTGGGAGGCTATTTTTTCGAATAGCTCGTCAAAGTCTCTCCCTCGCCGTACCGGCGGAGGGGAATGGGGAGTAAGGGGGAGATCATCGTGAGGAGGTAGGGGCGGGGGGGGGACCTTGAAGTCTCCGTCCAGTGGAGTATTTTCGTGGGTGGCCCACTTCAAGGTGCGCAGTGTGATACGGGGGTCCGGGGGGTTTCACGTAAATCGTACCCCCACCGCGGGTATGGTGTTTGACAGGGCGCGTCGGTGACGCCGCCGGTCACGGGCTTTCGGCATAAAATTCTTACGACGTTATGAAAAGAGAGAAGGGAAGAATAATAAAAGGAAAACAAACCAATTACATACGGATTAAAAAATATAGTTATTGAACAATGGGTTCGGTACACGAAGTTACGAGTATAGAAAAAAGAAAAAGAAAAAAGGAGGGTGAAAATAATTTAAAAAAGGAAATGGACGTCGTGAAAGAGGGAGAATGCCCCCCTTCTGCTTGCTCAGCGCCGGGGGGGGGGGGGTGTAGATACCTTGCCAATTGTTCAGTGGTTTGGCAGGACAAAGGAGGGGGAGATAGGCCGTGAACACTTGTATAGTGGCTCGACTGAGGTATGGGGGCTTTGGCCACTCGTTCAGTGGTTCAACCAGGAGAGTTCTTGTACACTTGTTTAGCGCGTGAGAAGGGATTTTTTCGGCCTCGCCCTCCGTCTTATATAGCCGGCCCGCACAATGATTGGTTGCGCCACCAAAGTTCAGGGTCGGATCACGGAGCGCGAGAGCCCCGTGAGGAGGTGGTGGGCTGCGTGTTTCGCCGCTCGCGGCGTGGACATCGCGTAGCCCGGCGCGAGTGTCACGGCGTGTGGCGCTGGTGTCGCGGGACGCGCAAGCCCTGTTTCGTGGTTCGGTGGTGAGGACACTCGCGCCCGTACGCTTAAGGTAATAGTAGTCACGCCACAGTCACGTTGCAAAGCTTATTCTACGCTCAATTGATGAAAGCTTCGAAATTGTGACGGGGATTTCTCTTACATCGGGAACGAGAACGAAACTCGAGAACTAGGTATGAGAACCGTCACCTTCAGCCGTCCACCCGTATTCGTGCATCCGCAGAACCCGGGGCGCCAGTGAATTTTTTATCACCGGATTTCACAACCGGTATGACCTGGGATCGAGGGGGATCCGCCCTCGACCCAACAACGGGGAGACTGGAGCTCTTCCTGATTTTTCGTACACCGGAATCATAACCGGGATCACTGAAAGGCTGGAGACCTCCCTAATTTTTGTTTCGCTGAAATCATAACCGGACTAAACTGGGTGCAATTGGACGGGAGAACGGTTGCGGTACAGCACGGCCGCTTAGGCTATGGATTGTGGTAGAGGGGTCGGGATTCTCCGGGGAGTAGCTAAATTTTCGTGAACCAAATAAAGCTAAAATAACAATTATTTTATTTTATTTTGCGGGAGCTGGATTTTGTACAGAAAAACCCCGAGAACGAAACGCGGAAAACTCAATCGCAAACGCGAAAATGTAAGCGAGAGCGTTACTTGTACGGGGGCGAAAAAGCACCAGTCAGGTGTCTCTAGCGCGAGAGCGAGAATGCGACTTATCTTTTCGCGAGAGAGACCACGACATGTCTCTCCATCCCGAGGTCTAAAACGCGATTCTTCGAAAACTATCCCCGAAATCTTGAGGCGGACTGTATCTCGCACGGCGAGAGCCAGCGAGCGAGAGCATTGTCGAGCGCGCTTACCGAAAAAAATGTAAACACGTTCGCGCGATTTTACCGTGCGAGAACGCTCGTCTAAGCGAGTACTCTTATCTCGTAATTTTCGAGAGCTGGAATATTTTAACAGAATATTCCTATCGAAATCTATATTTTCTGCCTGAGTTACCCCGCAACGGAACGGTAATAAATCGGGACCTTTTCTCCTCGGTAGCATGGAGACTCTCCCGGATCGCATCCCCGGGTCGAACGTCGATCTTTTGAACGCCAATTTTTCGAAACAAATGTAAACAAATCGTTTTGTTTACATTTTATGCCAATACTCGATATCCTCCTCCACTCCTCATCGGTTTACATTTTTTGTAGAAAGACAATGAGCATTGTCGATAGAGCTTTTTAGTTGCGCTAACGTTTCGAACATGAATACGTGAAAAAAATTCATCGATTTTCGCGAATATTTCTTTTCTATCGCGTTCAAATGGCACGAAAAAAAGAGATTGCTCTTGATAAACGAGGTGCTGTAATTGCTCTACATAAAAAGGGTTTATCGTATCGGAAAATTGCGCGAGAATTAAGAGTATCAGTGAAAGGAGTGTACACAACAATTGAGAGACACAAAAAGACCGGTACCAACAAGGATCGTCATCGCTCGGGCCGGCCTCGAATAACAACGAAAAGCGATGATAAAAAAATTGTGATTACGAGAAAAAGAAATCGACGCTTCACAGCGCCTGAAATCCAAGCTTCGTTCAACAAATCACAAGAAAATCCGGTATCACTGACAACAGTGAAACGTCGCTTGCTAAATGCTGGATTAAGAGGCTGTGTTGCGGTGAAGAAACCCTTGTTGCGTCCTGCAAACAAAAAAAAAGCGATTTCAATGGGCTCTTGAACATCGAGGTTGGACGATTGAGCAATGGCGAAATGTACTATGGACAGATGAATCGAAATTTTTAATTTTTGGATCGCGTCGAAGAATTTTTGTTAGGAGGAGCGCCGAGGAAAAAATGGCACTCCAGTGCTTGGTGCCGACCGTTAAACACGTAGGTGGGTCCGTCATGGTGTGGGGGTGTTTTTCTGGCCATGGAACCGGAGATTTGATAAAAATCGAAGGCATCATGAAGAAAGAACAATATAAACAAATTCTTATCCGGCACGCGATTCCATCCGATTTAAGAATTATCGGTCGTGGCTTCGTTATGCAACAGGATAACGACCCCAAACACAGTTCTCGCCTCTGCCGAGGGTACCTGAGGAATCAAGAAGCGAAGCACGTGGTCGTTAACATGGTGTGGCCACCCCAATCACCAGATTTAAACCCGATTGAGCTCCTCTGGGACGACCTTGATCGAAAAATAAGAACAACTTGTCCCGCATGTTCCGGGGATTTGTGGAAAAAGTTGCAAGAAGCTTGAGCCAGTCTGGAGCGGGGTCAAATCGACAAATTGATCGAGCAGATGCCACGTCTTGTGAAAGCTGTGATCGCAGCGAAAGGCGGCTTTTTCGATGAAAAAGCCGCGTAGATGAGTTGAGAGACCCGATTTTTGACGATAAAGAAATATTTCGTTGACTTAAGAAAAAATTTTGAAAACAGTTTTTTTTTAATTTTTGAAAAACATTTTTTTTTCAAATTTTTGAACAAATTTTTTTCTTTCTAATTTTTGAATTTTTTTTTTATTCTGAAAAAATGTTGGTAAATCCAAAATGATTGTATGTAACTTTTTACCCTCTTAGTAGTTTTACGTAAACCCAGTAGTTTCAGAGTTAGGCTACATTTTATAAATATGGTCGTTTTTTGGCAAAAAGTTGAATATTTATACGAAAAAAATGGTACGAAACTTTTTAAAAAACGAAATTGAAGCTTGTACTCCCCGCTTTAAGTTTTTCATGGGGAAAACGGTTAAAATTTTTTTTCACGGGTCGTGCGCTAAAATTTCAACCTCCCTAAAAAAGCCAAAAAACGACCATCTTTCAAAGTGTGTACCGGGTTAAAAAAAAATCGTAAACATTTTTTGAAAAAAAGCTAAATGAAGCTAAATATGTCCCTTTTGAAACGCCGCTTCGTAAATTAAGATATCGTCATTTTTAAAAGTGCGATGAAACTTCTTGTGTGGCTCGAAACCGGGGCGAGTGTTTCCAAACTTTTGGATGGTAGTGTATAACAGTTTTTTAAATTTTTTTTTTGAGTTGCCCACCCTTCAAAAAAAAAATAATATCTCGAAAATGGTTCACTTTTGCGTAAAGCATTACTGGGTTATTTGACAGTGGAAAGGATGTTCTACAACCGTGACCAATACCCAGTAGCCCGGTATATTGATATATATATATATATATATATATACACTCATAGCCAGATATAATATATATATATATATGTATATGTATATATATATATATATATATATATATATATCTACATATTCATACAGGGTACATCTTGATGGTTTATGACCGCACCAACGATCTATAGACCGACCGTTTCGTCTTTATTATACTTGCAGCCACGGTTTACAACAGTAGAACTTGGAAAAATTGCGTTTTATTACTCGTGTAGATATTTATATATATATATATACACACATATATATTGCTGCTGCGAATGCTACTTTTCCTCATTATGAGCTGTGGCATGACGGTCCACACCGACGCAAAATCTGTGTCGTTTGACAATGTCGGTAAATACGCGGCGCAAATTACAAAAAAATAAATAAAACGGAAGAATCTTTGGCCGTGGTTGGTATTTGTGTTGGGAACATAAAATTGGGACTCGGTAAATTTTGAAAATTTTTACGAAATCCTTGCTGCAGATTAAAGTTAACGTATTTTTTTACGAACCTAAATGTTTAACAATTAACTGATTTTCATTTACAATTAAGCAAATATACATCCCAGTATACTGGTAAAAATATCAAGCCAAGTTACCGAGCTTTCAACAAAAATCGACGACTTTAAAGTTGCATTATTCTTTATTTTAATTAAAAATTTTATCAATTAGTCAATCAAACATCAATCATATAATTTAAGGCCTTATATACGCGAAAAATTTCAAAATTTTTCATTTTTATTTTATTTTTGATTCCATTAGCCTGAACGGTTCGGAATATTTTGAGCTTTACAGAATTGAAAAATTCCATTATGCTATTAAATAAGGTAAGATTGCATTTATAATAGATACCGCGCGGCACGCCCGACCGCCAACTTCAAAGCCGTTTGTCCACGATTCACTTTTTTGAACCTTGTGAAAGTTCGAACTCTCGAACGAAGGTTCAGATCGCTTTGAAATTTTTACAACATATTTTTAGTATCATCACCTATCGTGTGAACCTCAGAAACAAAAATTTCAATGACACAAAAAAATATAAAAAATAAAATACCGACAGAAAATTGAGTAAAAAAATGTTAAGTTTCGAATTCTTATTATAATAATTTTTTTTAAATAATATTGTTGGTTCACACTGAAGATACATTCATTATGCAATTATAAATATGTTCATTTTTTTTTCAGACACCCACATCGATGCCGAGAACTTTCACCGTCAACTTTCAAATTATGTTACATCTCCGCCATTTGTTAATATTTCTGATTTTTTTGTTTTTACATATACTTAACCATGTGTATAAAGGATCTGTAAAAAAAATATTGTCAATATATGCGTCATTTTTTTTAACCGCGTCTAGAAAAGTACCTTCGAAAATCGGCGAAATCGCGTATATAAGGCCTTAAAAAATTTAATTCAAATGACTTCATCTAATTTATGCAGCACTTCATAGCGATGACATGCTGGCCACATTTCTACGTAATAATTATAGATTTATTTTATATATATATATAATAATTAGAGAATGATAAGACCGACATTAGTGGACGTGCGTTCGGGGTTCGGCTTCGGCTGGACTTCGAGTTAAGCAGCATTGCGCGTGGCCAATACTCGGAGCGGTGACCGCTTAGCCGTGCACCGGCTGGCGCATCAACCAGTGAGCCGAAGGCCAATCCTTGTGATACTTTGGTGTAGGTACTTGAGTAAAAGTTGTGACGGGAAATCTTTCCTTCGGGCCTCTCGATCCTCCGGAAAATCTTCACGCCACCTTCGGCCATCCACTCTCGCCGATACACCCGGTGGGCGCCAGCTAATTTTTTATCACCGGTTTAGCAACCGGTATGACCTGGGGGATGGGTGGAACTACGTCCATTCCCACCAAACGGCACAAACACGAAATCCGAAAAATAAAAGAAACAAAAAGGTGGGTTAAAAATGGAACGTTCCAGTTATTGGGGGTCGCGAACGGTCACGGCAATGCACGGTCGCTCAGGCTGCAAAGATTGGTAGAGAGCATCGGGATCTACTTTTGGCAGATAGGGGAATCTCAATAAAATCTTCGAGAACGCAAACGAATCGTTTATTATTTTATTTCGAGAGCTACTCGGGAGCGACATCGTAAAGTGGAAATACGAGATCTCACCAAAAGTGCACTGATAATCCTCAGGCTCGGTGGAGGAATCTCGTGGGAGAATTCCCTAATCACGTTAACATACACGTCACGAAATGTAGACGGAATCCACTCAAATCTCACGCTTAACTAGCGCGATCGGGAACGAAACCGAGCGTGTCGACAGAAAAACTGTCAACACGGGAGGGCGAGAACAAAGCCAAGTTGCCGGGACGGCAACTCGAGGCAGACTATTGCTTCGAGATCTTTTTCAAAATCGCAATCAAAACGTCAAATCCCTTGACCGATAACTTCTGCCCTTTGACGCGAATCACCTCGTTCCGCTATCGGTAACTTATCGGGGGGATATTTCCCGCGGTAGCATATGGAGATCGCTCAAGATCGCATCCCCTGGTGCACAGCGAAAACAGGGCAGCTAACTCAACCCAAAATCGGCACGGAGGGGTTCCATCACCCTTCGCCCGTAAACTTAACTTCCGCCCGTTCTCCAGCGTTCATGCACCTTATCCGTGGGGCGCTGGTATTGCGCCTGGACCTCTGCCGATTCTTGGCGACCTCCGTCGGGCAGCTCGATACCTTGAGCCATACTCTCCTCGGCGGTTCGGAAAGCCCGAAACCCAAACAAACCTCAACGAAATCGAATTCTCGATATCGGTAGCGCGTAGACTTAATCAGTACCCGAGACGAATACGAAGGGTCAAACCATACGGGAACAAAGTGATCGGTACCTATTTGGGGAGTTCTTTGTGACCGTGACTTACAAAAAATCACGTCACAAAGTATTGTGCGCCAGAAAATCAGAAGAATATGGGGCCGTCTATACCGGTACGGGTTTTCCACAGTTTTCCCGTACCCTCGGCAAATGTGGTATAATGTATCTTAAGACGGCTATGGACGCAACGGAAGTTAGATTAGATTAGCGAAGTACGGGTAGGAGTGATAGGAAAAAAAGGATCCAATTGGGAAGGATGATACGTAAAAATCCGCAAGGATATACGTTGGAACACTGGAAAATTTTTGAAAAATATGATAATGAGCGAATTATATAAAATATTCTAAAATAACTATAGATGTCTGATATATAAATTGCTCGAGGCATGTAATTTTTGTTTGAAGATTCCGTAACGAAAATAGAAACAGAGGGTCACTCAATATTTAAAGAAAATATTAACGATAAAACTTAGAAAAATGTGACTAGCGGAAGATTTTCGTAATCGCAACTTTTCAGAGAAAAGTAAAAAATGTTACATC